>CM045898.1:47406018-47458518 GCA_025169545.1 Anguilla japonica
AATGAACCTGGGCGGGTTCTCCCTCTCATAGGGGCAGGGAGGTGACGGACGAGGCCTGGCCATTAGCACTACCTGCCTGCCCGGACTGACCCGGCCTATATCAATCTCCCAGCATGCCCTCCGCCAGAGATGGATCTGCTGCTGACATCGCCCTTGACATCCCTCAATCAGCTTCCTCGCCCATCACCGTTCGGGACGGGTGCGTGCGGGAGGAGGCTCTGTCCCGTACGGACCCTGTTTCTGACGGGCGTGCGGACGGGGAGGCCGAATAGAGGTTACAGCATGGAAAGGGGGAGTGTGCCTAAAACGACTTTTTATTCCACTATTATCCCCCCCTCCCCCACCAACTCCCAGTTCACTTCTTGGAACCAATGCATAATTTGTAGTATTAATGATAATTCACTGCATTTACTGCAATGTGGTGCCTTTTCTCACACTCAAAATGCTTTACAGTGATGCGGGGGAAACTCACCTCAACCACCTCCAGGGTGTAGCACCCACCTGGGTGATGCACGGCAGCCATTTTGCACCAGAACGCTCACCACACTTCAGCTGAGATGGAGAGGGAAAAAAAAGATTTTTTTTTAGCCAATTAAATCAGTGACATTTTAAGTGACATTAACAGTGGAGCCCCAGATGGAAACTCCAGCTTGGTTCTGGCCTGGTTTGAAGTTGGTCTGAAGTTGGTCCAGCTGGTTCTAAGTTGGTCCAGCTGGTTCTAAGCGAGTCCAGATGATTTGAAGATGGTCTGGACAAGGTCAAGCTGCCAACAAGATGGTGAGACAGCAACCATGCTGGCAAGACCACATCCAGCTGGTGGGCCAGCTTGGACCAGACAGCAGACCATCACCAAACTCCAGATGGAATCCAGCTGGAGCAGAAGCTGGTTCCAGCTACATTTCATCTCAGGCTGGTAGCAGGAATTCCCACCAGGGATGGGTGCTGTACGGACAGAGAACTCAGTCCACCTGTGCCTCTCGGGCCTGAAGGTTTCCTTAAACCGAGATGCTCAAATCTGACCCTCAACCCCAGGAGCGCTGCTGGGTTTCTTTTCTGCCTGATAGCTAATTGATTGATTAATGTCACTGATTGGCCAGAGACTTTTATCTGGTGTTGCAGATTTAAATCAGACCCGATTAGAGGGGAGGAATGAAGAGCAGCGGCTGTACTGGTCTCCAGGGCCGGATTAGAGAAGAACCATCCAGCCGGTCCTCTGAGCGAATCGCTACAAATCAGCCGCGTTTGCTCTGCCCTCCCGCACGATCGGATCGAGCCAGCGAGCGCGTGCGAGCGAGCTCCGCCGTCATCTAGGATCTCGCGAACCTTCGCTCATCCGTCCCGAAAGGCCTCCCATGCATCATCCGCCGAGATAAGGAGCGGAGCGCTCGTCTGCATGATCCGTCAAGACGGGCGATCTCGGACGGGCGAGTTACCGCCTGTCAATCACAGAGCCGTCAGCGGGCCACGCTCACGCCACTTCCTGCGGCGAAGCCGAGCGAGAGGGATTCAGGAATTATACAATAATAATCTAGCAGTGGCACACCGGGCAGGTAAGGGGGGGGGGGGGGTTTGGGGTTTGGGGCAGGGTAGGGGGTGGTATGGAGAATTAATGTTTCTGCAAAAGAGACCAGTCCACCACAGCCCCCATCCCTCCATCCCCCCAAAAAGCCAGACCCACAGCATCTTTCACACTAGCACAATACCTGGCTGTCAGGAAATTACCCAGCAGCCTTCATTCTGGCCTTTGAAAGAGCGGCCTGTCGAGGCCTTGGACGCGTCCTTCTCCAGTCCGCACATCCAGCTGACAGCTGAAGAGTCCACACGTCAGCCCGGAGAACGAGGCCTGTCACCGCCCCCCCCCCGTTCATCCCTTTCTTCTTCCCCTCGCATTCACTTTGATGTCTGCTGTCAATCATCACCGAGGGGGCTGAGTTTGGGTCTCTGTGCATCGCCGCCCTGGTGTCCTACTTCGCCGTGGTTACGGCACACGCGTGTTCACCGCGCGACCCTGCCGCTACGCGTGGGGGTAACGATGCCGCACCTCCGTCTCCGTCTCAAGCGGTCCTCCGGGCGGGGGGGGATTCGGCGGGGGGGGGATTTCGGCGGAGGGGGTTTCGGTGCTGGAGAGCGGCTCAGCTCGGGTGGCCCGGGCGGCCCGCCTCCTCTTTAGCTGGAGACGGAGGCTCCTGACAATTGGAGGCGATGGGGGGCCCCGAGGGAGACACGTGGGGTTCAGTTCCCGAAATCACAGCCCTGTCAGGGAGGATTAGGGTGAGGGGAGGGGAGCGGGCCGCTCCGGGACGGGGGGGCCTGAGAGGTGCCAGCGCCGCTCATAATTACCCCGCTGCAAGACTGGCACACAGCTCGCCACCTGCCAGAGAGACCGGCAGCCGGCCAATCACACGCCAGGGGGGGGACGCGCTCAACGCCGCCACCGTGAGATGAGCATTATACTACCATTATTATTATTTATAATTATTATGTTCATTTTTGCATTTCTATTTTTAGGAAGTACAGTCGGTGCTCGTCAGAGACCCGTATCGGAGTTTGAGCCTGAGGGATCCTCGGTGTTCCCGGTGAACAACTCTGAAAAGGAAACAAATTAATGAATTTTCCCCATGGTTGGTGGAGATGTGGGGGGGGGGAGGGGGGGGGGGGGTCATAGTAAGGGGGAGGAGCCAAGCATGAGGACCTGTGAATGACCCAATCAGATAGCAGAGTATAGGCTCAATCCCAGTGAACGCTGTGCTGAGATAAGCCTGTTACTAAGGACAGCCTTGCACTGTTACAGTTAAGGTGGGTACAGGATGTTGCAAAATTTCAACAGCATGACCGAACAAGTACAAAACAAAAAAAGCTGAAAATGAAACATGAAAATGACAGTTGGATCTGGGCCTTTTTTAAGCGGCAAATTGGCTGTGATAGTATTGGCACCATACATATCCAAAGAAAACTGGCACTGTCAGGTCAAAATATATTCTAAGACAATTTCTTGGAATGAAACCCAAATGAAACAAGACCAAAAAAAAAGCATTTCAGAACAGGATGGAACAACAAAGCCAAGAGCAAAGTAAGCGTCATGCCAGATGTTGGATAGTGCTTACACAGGCATGCTAACTGCTGACATGTGTAACAAATATAGTCTTGGTTAGAAAAGGCTATTTTGGAAAAAAAGAAAGTGCAAAAAGAATATCAAAAGGAAAAGCAAAAGGACATCCTGGCTTGGCCCACTCTAGGTATGAGGGTGCATCTGTGGTCATGTAGTGGGGAATTCTTTACAAATATATCCCTCTTTCCGGAAAGAATACGGTTAACGTGGCTGGAGATAATTCTCGATGTAAACAACCGGGAAATTATCGGCAAACAGCGGAGTGGGCAGAAGAAGTGAACCGCTGGTGCAGTTAGTCTTGTCCTTCTAATAAATCTCATTTCTTTTTTTTTTTTCCTGCCTCCCCATAATTTGAGGCTTGATAAACGCCTTCTTTCTCTCCATCCATCACTCCGCTGAGCGGGGGAATACAATTAGCTGCGTCTGGTAATGAGTCATGACTGTTGTTAATTCATTTTCATAAAGAGCAAATATGTCATAACCAGGGATGCAGCGCAGCTAGCAGATGGTCGCAATTGACGTGCGTTTCCACGGGAGCCTTGTCTGATCGCTTTTTTTCCCCCCAAACTATTGATCTGTGGAAAATGAAAGAAGGGAAATCAAAATTAAAGAATGTTGACAGAAGACCGTCATGATGATGCTAATTTTCACCGGCTGTTTCCACCTTTTTTTCCTCCAGTTTAAAGAGATTAACAGATTGAAACTGGTCTGATGTAACCTACATCATCATAATCATTATCATAAAACCATCATCATTATCATCAGTGTCTTGCCCAAACATCCACATATCCATTATCATCATTCATATATCCCCACAACCAATGCAAACACACACCATTATCCCAAACATAGCTATCATGAACATTCTCACCCTCAGTTTTACATGTTCAACTTCATTTATTTATTCAACTCAAATCAACTTTATTTATATGGTGCTTTTTTACCGAGACACTGTCACACAGAAGCAAACAGTGGGAATAAGTTTCCACTTTAAAGTGAAACAAGGTGGGCATGCTAGCATCTTATTATGCAGTATTCCAAAACAAAATTCCTTAACTAAGCATGCAGTCTTTCTGAAGCAAAAGTCTATGCAGTAAACAATATTCCAAAGCAAACTTCTATAAACACACAAACAGAATTCCAAACCAATATTCCATAAACAGACATGCAATATTCCAAAGCAAGCTGCTCTGCTGGAATGAAAAGCATTGCTCTTGCTCTTACAGTGAAACAACGAAGGAAGAAAAAGACAATCATGCAAATCACGGGCAATTTATCAAGTAAACGTGTTTGCACTACCGCTTGCCAAAAGAAAGAAAAAAGAAAGAACGAAAGAGAGAAAACGGGCTGTTCATTGTGTTCAGGGCTTGTTTGATACTCTCCACAGAGACACGCCCCCGCCCAGCACACCCACGACAGTCCCGCAGTCCGGGTTTTTAGGTCATGTGACGTTTCTCGCTCCCAGATGCGTCTGGGCCCTACAGAACCGCGGAGCTAAAAGGTGCTCGGTGTTTTAGAGGCAGATCGCCTGCCTGGCTTTTTTACGCACAGGACCTGATGGAAGGGATCAGACGCCGGCCCTAATGGGAGATGACAGGCCCGGGCGTCCCCGACGTCCCCGACGTTCCCGACGTTCCAGACGTCAGTTAACGGCCTCTCCTTAGTGAGCGCGGAGGAGCCCTGGCGTTCCGACACGGATGCAGATGTTCCCAAAGAAAAACCCGCACGTCAGCTGTCCTTTTATGGTGCTGTCCAATAGCCGTAGGCACAATGATGCAGGGAGGCGGGGAAAAAAATGGAAGGAAGCGACCGTGAACAGGCAGGACCTGGGGGCGGAGCTTAAGAGCGCTCTTGAGCTTTTGAGGCGGCACAGTCCCGCAGCACCCTGAGGTTAGCGCATCGCCCCGCCAAATTTCACGGCATGGGTAGAAGAGCGCCCCCCCCCCCCCCCCCCAACCCCCCCCCCCCCCCCCGGCAGCTCGGGGACCCTTCACAACGCCCGCAGTCACGTCCCAGTCTTCCACATCCGGCACTTACTAATGCACAAGTGTTTCTGTGTGAAGAACGTAGTATGTTTATTTTTTTTTTGTAAAGTGTCGGTGTTAAAACCAAGCGCAGGCAGGGCAGGGCAGGGATAAGCACACTGGCAGGCCGGCCTAACCCTCGAGGTATGGGGGTTGGGGGATCCAGTGTTAAAACTGAGCACAGGCAGGGCAGACAGAAATTCACGGGCAGGCAGGGCAGGCAGGACGGGGGCAGGGGCACAGAGGAGCGGATGGGCAGGCAGGCAGGCAGGCCGGGGGCAGGGGCAGAGAGAAGCGGGCGGGCAGGGCGGGGGCAGATGCAGAGAGGGCGATGGGCAGGGCAGGGGCAGGGGCAGAGAGGAGGGGATGGGCAGGGCGGGGGCAGGGGCAGAGGGGAGCGGATGGGCAGGGCGGGGGCAGGGGCAGAGGGGAGCAGGCAGGCAGGCCGGGGGCAGGGGCAGAGAGGAGCGGATGGGCAGGGCGGGGGCAGGGGCAGAGGGGAGCGGAGGGCAGGCCGGGGGCAGGGGCAGAGGGAGGAGCGGATGGGCAGGGCGGGGGCAGGGGCAGAGGGGAGCGGAGGGCAGGGCGGGGCAGGGGCAGAGGGAGGGGATGGGCAGGGCGGGGGCAGGGGCAGAGGGGAGCGGCAGGGCAGGGCGGGGGCAGGGGCAGAGGGGAGCAGGCAGGGCAGGGCGGGGCAGGGGCAGAGGGGAGCAGGCAGGGCGGGGGGCGGGGGCAGAGAGGAGCGGATGGGCAGGGCGGGGGCAGGGGCAGAGAGAAGGGGACAGGCAGGGCGGGGGCAGGGGCAGAGAGGAGCGGATGGGCAGGGCAGGGGCAGGGGCAGGGGCAGAGGGGAGCAGGCAGGCCGGGGGCAGAGGGGAGCGGATGGGCAGGGCGGGGGCAGGGGCAGGGGGGAGCGGACGGGCAGGGCGGGGGCAGGGGCAGAGAGGAGCGGATGGGCAGGGCGGGGGCAGGGGCAGAGAGGAGCGGACGGGCAGGGCCGGGGGCAGGGGCAGGGGCAGAGGGGAGCAGGCAGGCGGGGGCAGGGGCAGAGGGGAGCGGATGGGCAGGCGGGGGCAGGGGCAGAGGGGACCGCGCCTCGGCCAGTGAAACGGCTCTCAGCCGCTGACGCGTTGGAGAGAGAGCGGGGGAGAGCGCCCCAGGCTCCCAGCACCACCCCCTCCAGCCACACAGGCCTCAGGGGGACCTCACACAAACACTATCTTTCTCTCCTGTCATCCGCCCTCACCCTCTCTTATTCTATCTCTCTTTCCCTCTCCACCCCTGCCTGTTTTCCCCCTCTTTTTTATTCCTCTCATCTTTTCTGTTTTTCTCTACCCTATCTCGTTATGTATTCCCTTTCTACCCAGTCTATCTTTTCTCTCTCTCTCGCTCTCTCCATTCCATTTGTCTTGTTTTTATTCCTGTCTCTATCTACTGCCTCCTGCTCTCCCCCCCTTTGTCCTCTCTCTCTCTTTTTTTATCTCTATCTGTCCATTCCTCTCTGTTTCTCTCTGTTTTTCTCTCGCTAATAGAGGTTGGCAGGAAATGAGAAAGACACTCAATTAGAGTCCTCGTTGGATCGTTAGGGTCATGGCTGAACGGGGACATGTTTAAAGGAGAAACTCTGGTCAGAAATTAAAATTTGAAACATTTCATAACATGTATCAAGTCCTTACATGCTTGATGGAGCAGGCTGAACTGTCCTGTTGGCCCTTGAATCTGACTCCCTTTGCTAACAAAAAAAATAAAACATTTTAATGAAATTTAATAAAAAATGGCCCTCTCCACCCCACACATTTTAATAGCACGGAGAGAAAGATAAAGATCTTTTTTTTCAGAAAAAAGGAACATTTCTTTTTTCCCCCCCTAAGGATGGCTCTCTGATAACATTAGGAAGCGTGTGCAGAATCTCTTGTTTGTATTTACAAATACACAGTTTGGGCAGGGTGCCAATTTCACTGTTTATGAAATTTAATGAAAAGATATGAAACGAGATGACAAATCCTTTCAGTGCGGGACGAGGACCAGCCGTGCTTTTCCTCTCCAGCAGGAGAGCTGCATTTGTGCCTCTTATTCCAACAGTCGAGTGCCATTACACAAAATTCCCTGCTATTGAATAAAAGTTATGCAAAAAATAAATATAATAAATAAAAATCATTCAGAAATGCCAGATTTGATCAACAGCGTGTTTTATTGCTTAACTTACACCCTCATCTCTCCTCTACAAGCTCCTCCAATATCTCATCTCTTCTCTTTCCTCCACATCCTCGTTCTCTCTCCTCCCTTTCCCCCTTTCTCTCTTTTCCATTCCTCCTTTCTGCCTCCCTCTTTCCTCCCCTCTCTTTTCCCTCTCCCTTCCTTCCCTCCCTATGCACTCCTTATTTTTCATATCATCCCTGCTGTTCTTTCCTCTTTCATTCCTCCTCCTTCTCCTCTTCTCATCATGCCTGCCTCCCAAGTGCCAATTTTTCCCATCTCACCGCCCCCCCCCCCCCTTATATTTCATCCTCCTGGAGTATTCCCCTGTTGCTTCCTTCACCAGTGTTCCACGTGTATTTCTTATCCACTGGCAAAGCTTCTTCTTCTGCTAAAGATTTTTAGAAAAGAAGAAATAATGAGTGGGCCTGTTAGTGGGGCAGGAGTCCTACCAATTAGCCCCGCACTAAATGGTCTGGCTAATTGGTCATCCTTTTCATGTTTACATCATTTGAGAGACAAAAAGGAGAACGTGTGGCGCCTGCATCATTTATGAATGCCCCCCCACCCCCCACCCCCCACCCCCCCCACCCCCCCACCGCAGGCTGAGAGAGATGCAGCTGGGTATTTATTTGGGTGTTCAGCATCGGCAGTGTGCGAACAGTAGGGCTCAGACATGCTTTAATCACACATCTCCAGACATCAGCTTCTGGACCTGCAGCACAGGTGAGTGATGTCAGTGTAAACACCTGCTACAGTAAATAACTGAAAACTGGTAAAGCGTTAACGCTTTCTGTAGTCTGTTGCTAAGAATTATGGTCTCTGTTATTTCACAGACATGCTGTCACAATGTCGGTTTAAAAGTGCACAAACACGACTGCATGATTGTGAGACTTACGTTTTTCAAAGAAATTGTGCTGGAACTCAAACTAGCGGCAAGTCCTTCAAGACTAGCAGCAAGTCCTTCACCACGCACACACACACGCCTGCACACGCACACACGCGCACGCACGCACACACGCCCGCACACACGCCCGCACACGCACACACGCGCACGCACGCACACACGCACGCATACGCACACACACCCGCACACGCACACACACACGCCCGCACACGCACACACACACGCACACGCACACACGCACACACGCACGCCCGCACACAAACACGCCCGCACACGCACACACGCACGCCCGCACGCACACGCACACATGCACGCCCGCACACACACGCACGCATGCACACACGCACACACGCACGCACATTTTGCTTAATATTTTTCATTAACCTCTAACAACAGGCATAAATGCTGTGTCGCGCACGCCGGGTCGACAGCGCTGATACAGTATATTCCACGACGGCAGCTGCATTACAGCAAACAGCAGCCGCTTTAATGTGCTTTTTAAAAATAAAGCATAACTTCAAAAGAAAAGAAAAAAAAAACTGCTTTTGCAGAAATGAAAGAATTACAAATGCATTTAAAAAAATTGGAATATTGAATTTCCCTTTACATCAAAGCAAGGTCACTGCTGCCCGCTCAGATACAGTACACAGCAATTACCGCCTAATTAATTAATTCATTAACTAATTAATTTTTTAAAGAAGCCAGGGCAAGGTGTGTTTCATACCCCTGGGTGGCATTTCCCTCTAATTACTCAAACAGAAGAGGGGCAATCAGAGAGGCAAATGAGATCTTTAATTACGGCTACACCTGACAGATTTACAAACCAGCGGAGCTGTGCGTCGTAAACTCAAGAGGGGGCAGATGCTCCGCACGTTAGCACGTTAGCACGTTAGCCAGCGGCTACGAGCCCCCTGCTGGGGTTAAATCTCCACACATTTCCTCTCAGCCCTAATCCGCTCAGCAAGCAGAACAGACCCCCACGCCACACAGAAATGTCCTTAACCGGTGAATGAATTAGCATGGCGTTCTCCTCTTCTCCTGTTATTTATCATATCTATATTCAGAGGCGCATCAGTAGTAATACTACTCTAGTTCTGTAGTTTCAAAACAGGTGATAAATAACTACCTACAGTAGTAAGATTATACTTTGTACAGGATGATCTTATAGATTCATGTAATTCAGATTTTGGCAATTAATAAACTGATAATGAGCAGGTAGTAAATACTACTACTACTACTAATACTATAATAATAATAACAAAACTAGGTTAACTTTTTTGTTTTAAAGGTTGTCTATTCATTGTTTAAAAGCGAAGCAGTCTTAAACACTATAAAATATAAAGTAAAGCAGGGGTTTTCAACCTCCACTGATCCAGGGATCTGCACCCAAGGACTCCCACCTAGGCTCACAGGTATCCTGGGGACCCAATCATATGTAAAAATGATTATTTATAAACAAAAATAAATAAAAAATGAATGAAAAAATGAAAAATGCTTTATCTTTTGAAATATTTCCCCAGATCCATACATAGTCATTGCATATCAAGCCTGGCCAGGGACCCCCTGCAGACCCCCCTGTTAAAAGCCCATTTCTCTACAGAAGCTTGTGTGTTTTCACCAGATGACAGGGTATTCCAGGCTGTCCTTTTAACTCGGCTGGTTTTCGCGGCCTGTTAAAGAGCCCGGAAGATGAAACTTAAGGTTTGAAATGATGCATCTCGTCATTAGTGGCTACACCTGGACGAGGTCAGGTGATCAAACGGGGCTACAGGTATGCTGACGCGTCACGTTGTCTTAACCCCCAATCGGCAAAAGCTCTGGCTAGGTTTGCCAACAATGTTTGCGCTGACAACTGGCTTTCAAAAAAATATATAACCGTTAAAAAAAGACAGCAATCTGGGCCCGTTCATGTCAGAGAGCGCTGAACTGGAGAGGAGAAGGTTCATTGCGAAGAGAAAAAAACAACATGGGGGGTGGGGGGGGGGGGGGGGGGTGGGGGGGTGGGGGGTTACGACTCGATATCTCAACAAAATGAGATACTTTCATCTGGGGTGGTGGGGGAGGGAGGGGAACTTGTGATAAGGATCCTGTTCCCCTCAATCATTCAGGCATTCCCCCTGGGATGATTAAATAATTCCCCCGTGACAGCACTGTCTGTCGGGCCAGCGATAAATTAAGCCGTCCCGACTGGGCATTAACATGCGATGCGCCCATTAGATATGAAACGGCCCTCTGGAGACGTTAAGCTGTGGCCGTGCCATGCAGCCGTGGCCGTGATGTATTTAACGTCCCGGTGCGCATGCAGCCAGGGCCGCGAAACAGCGCCCTTCCCCAGGGAGATTAAACGCTGACCATGCCAGACCACATCACGTCACGACTACAAGATGTTAAGTTGTTCCCAGATGATAAAGATCTGGCCGCCTCCGGTTATTAAGCAATCCCCAGGAGCCCGAACGCCGGCTCCCAGCAGATAGCACGTTGTTTTATATCCTTACATTTCCTCCGGGATTCGGCAGTTTGCAGACTGCCTCGGCCCAAAAGCTATTTTTCTGAAAGAGAAAAAAAAAAAAAAAAAAAAAAAACATAATACTGCATCTCGCATGTCTCCTCTAACTATCGCAGAGCAATCTAACACGCTATTATGCCCAGCCCCGAGAATGCTTGACATGACATATTTAATGCAAATTGTACTAGCACAAAAAGAACAAAAAAAATCTTGCAGTTTATACGGTCACCGCCAAAGTTATTTTCACGCTTGGGGAAAAAAAAAAGAAGCAAAAACGCTGTGTAAAATAAACAACACAGGCAATGAGCCACAGTGCACTCCGTAAGTGTTTGGACAGTCACACAGCTGACTCTGATCTCCACCACACAGGATTAAAGATGAAACGATGAATATTAAATATGAGGTTAAAGTGTCAACTGTCAGCTTTAATTTGGGGGGCATTTACATCCATCCAGGGTGATCAGTCTGGGAGGTACAGTCCTTATCATACATACAGAGGAAATAGCCATAATTTCAAATCCAATGTGCTGGAGTAAAGAGCCAAAACTACAGAAATAAATGAATAAATACATCTAATTATGTGTCACTGTCCAAATAATTATGGACTGCACTGTAGCTCATTTCCTGTGTATTCTACACAGCTTTTTTTGCTTTTTTATCAACGGTGACAATAACTTTTGGAGGTGAGTGCAAAAACTGCAAGATATCTTTGCACTAGTATAGGTGTATCAAATAGCGATACAAACATTTTGGATATTTGCATTAAATACATACATATATCATGTCAGACACACTCAGGGCATAATCACTTCAGCTGAAAGTACCATAAAAATGAAGCCATAGTAATCTGAGTGTAATTGGTGGGTTCATTTCCAAAGCATGATAATTGATTTATGTTCTTAATTGCTCTCTGTGAAAATGAAAGACAGATTGGAGGCCCTTGTTAGAATACCCATACAAATTATGCAAAACTTAATTTTACAAATTAATACAATTAAATCCACACAGCAAAATTTTGAAAAAAAAGAAAGTTATAAAGGAAGTTCTTTTGGTCCTCAGAAATCCACTCATCACAAATAACAAGTGACAATTTCAGTTTTAGTATTTTCTTTTTGACAAACCTAAACGATTGCTTTTATTTTTTTTTTTTTTTAATGATTAAATGATATCTTCAGAAGCAGACAGCTGGAGAATAACAGATTTCTTTCGCAGCCGAAAATTGTGGAGGCTGTGGTGGTTACAAATATTTATGATAAAGAATAACCCTAACAATGTTTTTAGTAAATGCTCATAGTGAATGCTGTAGCATCCACCGTAAAGGTTTCGTTTAACAGTATAACCACAGATGCAAATAATTGTCCCTCATCACCTCTCTGCAGTTTAATGCTAAACAGCGGCGGCATTTGCATATGCTGAAAAGCAGGATGATGGCAATTCTGTCTCCTTACACTAACTGGAATATTCTCACTTGTGATCAGTAAATCCCACTTTAAACAGCCCAACAGGCCTCGCAGAGCAATTAGTTGTTTTTATTAAAAATCCCAGTGCGATTTCTGTGCAGTGAAATTTTTTTAAATTAAAATTTCTTACCGGATGGAGAGAAATAAAAAAAAAAACACAATTGAAATGATATTAACCACATTCATCCAGAAAACAAGAGCTTCCCTGAACAGGGCTGTGTGGACCCTGTGGCTGGTGTCTAGGTTAGAAACAGTCCTGCGACGTCACTGCGTGTTTAACTGGAACACAGAGCCGCTGCCATTACACAAGCTAGCGGGCATGTTGGCACACGCACAGGAGGCTGTTCTGCTGATAGCGCTGCTGCAGCCTTTCGACCTTTCATTTACTGAGCACCTTTCATTGATCCATAGGGTTTAAACCATTAATAATAATAATAATAATAATAATAATAATAATAATAATAATAATGATAAAATACCACAACCACCACCACTACTACTACTAATAATATTAATAATAATTAATAATAATAATAATCATCATCATCAACATCATTGTTGTCATCAACATCATCATCATCATAATCATCATAGAAGGTCTGAATTCGCAAACATTTTCCACGCATAACCAGATTTGTCTCCAGCGGTGGTGCGTTGCTCATCTCACGCTGTAACGTAAGAAGAGCCCCTCCCCTCCCAGACGTGCTCCCCCGACCGCGAGCCGCTAACCGAGCCGCGAGCTGCGCGCGGAGCGCTGCCTTCGTCTAAACGGCCGATCTTCGGTCACGCCGCATCGCGGTCCTTCGTTCGGGCGTCGAGAAGCACGACCCTGACGGGTTCTGTCTCTGTGCCCTGGTGTCTACATGCTACAGATGTACGGGCGCATGCTGGCTGTTCTGTGCTATAAACGCATTTGCAGTGTCCCTGTGTGCACAGCGAAAAGCCCCCCCCCCCCCCCCGCACCCTGGAGAAAATAAACAGCCAATATTTCAAATGTTACCCATTACACGGCTATTCGGTTAGCAGTTCGGGTTAAGCATCCTGCTTACGATGACAACAGCATAAGAGGTTTTCTGGGATTTGACCATGCAGCTGTTTGGATCTGTTTTTCTACTGCAGGCCTTCTAAACAATACTACAACTGTAGTTGCTGCTACTACTCCTATTATTACGGCTGCTGATACTACTATTGCCACTGCTGATACTGCTGTGTTTACTGCTTCTACTTCTACTGTTACTATGGCTACAGCAACTTCTACTGCTATTACTACTACGACTACTGCTGCTACCACTGCTGCTACTACTACTGTTACTACTACTACTTCTACTATTACAACTTATGTCACTACTATAAGTAGTACTACCATTAAGGCTGTTACTCTTGCTGCTGCTTCTACTTGTAGTCCACATAAATATGAAGAAATTAATTTTATTTTATATGAAATTATCAACTTAAATATCAGTATTTATATTGGGCTGGTACTCTTTCCTTGAGTGCAGTTGATCTCAGATTTCTTGCACCATAGGAAACAGTTGCAACTATAATTGTTTTGAAGAATAATCGGGTAATATATACAGATACACCCTCTGGGAGCATAAAGTCCCTGTACTAGCAGTTTTGGAGCGTCCTGATGTGTATTTTCTTGCTCATATAGCACAAATCCCTAAAAGCATCAATACAAGCTATTATAAAGTTGGCAGGTCAAAAGAAACTTCACTGTCTGGGCCATAACACACATTAAAACTGAACTACTGTTTGAAAAATCTCATAAAGTGCGCTGCCCCTTTAACGGAGGGTGGGCGGTGGGGGGCGGGGGGGTGAGAGAGTGGGCCACTGAATTAAAGAGGGCGTGGAAGAAATGTATGAGGCGGGACGTGTGCTTTGATGACAGACTTCTAAGAGCCACCATGACCTTTTTATGCATAATGGCGTAATAATCGAACCATTCTTCAGCAGTTATACAATCACCACCAGCTTTGGGCTCAATTATCCAGCAGCTTTTTAAAAATGTATATTTTCAGTTTCAAATTCATGTATTTTCAATGGACACAAATAAGTTTTTCATGTGAATGAACAAGGATGGCGTTAGCGTTAGCAGCACTGCACAGTCTGTCATTTAAACCACAGCTACTTTACGCAGTTGCTGATTGGCCGAGCCTGAAGCCACTGGGAATGGTTTACCTGCAGAGGAAGGGTTTGATTATTGCGCCATTATGCGTAAAAAGGTCACAGCGGCTCTTAGAAGCTCCTCATCAAAGCGCACATCCTGCCTCCTGCATCTCTCTCATCCACACTTTATTACCCCCTCCCCCCTCCCACACACTTACAAATACATTTTTATCCCCCCGTTTTACAAGAGAAGGTGCACAACATGAAGGAGAAAGCACACAGCAAAACACAGGATTAAAAAAATAGAAACATGCTAATCTAACTGAATAAAATTAAACTCTAGACATCATATGACCTCCCAATAAAAGCAGGGAACATGAAAGGCTCTGGTTTCAGACAACATGCTTTTTTTTGGGGGGGGGGGGGGGGGCAGGGCGGGGTGGGGAGAAAAGTCTTCCAAGTCATATATATTACATGGAAATCTGTTCTTTATGCTGCATATAAAGCAACAATCATACAGGAGAGGAGTCTTTACAGTCATACAGTATCACATTCCGTATCTTTCCATTCCGTATCATATAGTATCATGTGCCGTATGATGCAGTATCACATTCCATATCCTTTCAATTCTGTATCATACAGTCTCACGTTCCACATCTTTCCATTTCGTATCATACAGTATCATGTTCCGTATCACATTGTATCATGTTCCATATCATGCAGTATCACATTCCCTTTCTACTGTATCACATTCCAAATCCCTTCCATTCCGTATCATACAATATCACATTCCGTATCCTCCTTGAGGAAAAATAAGATATTTGTGTGAAGGTATTTTACGCACATGGGCACACATTTTTATTTTATTTTATTTATTTATATATTTTTTGGCGAAACATGTTCATTTCTTTCACCAGCTCGGTGCGCGCACAGCTGGCAAAACCAATTTAAAACGCGGCGCTCCCCCCCCCCCCCCCCCCCCCCCCACCCCCCCCGCTCCAGCGCGATGGCGTGACCTTCACTGCGTGCCCCGGAATGATGGACTGACAATAAAATGGACTCGAGTCTGATTGGCCCTGCAGACGGAATCGCTGATGCCGAACAAACATTGTACCTCTGAGTTTTTTTTTCTCCTCCCCTTATTTATTCACCCCTTTTTTTATGGAAGCATGTTTTCCTTTTTTATATAAATATGAAAGCCTGGGATGATGAAGAGCGGACAGGCTGCCATCAGGCTTCAGGCTGGGGTGAGGACGGACGGCTCTGTTAGAGACTGGGGGGGGGGGGGGGGGAGGGGAGAGAGAGCAAAACAGCCTTACTGCCAGCTGGGCTCTACGGTACCACTGCGAATAAGGACTGTTTGGAGCAGATGCCATTTTGTATATGGACCGTTTGGAGCAGATGCCTTTTACAGTTCTTTTAATGAAGGCGCTTAATTAACTATCACATCTGATGAGCTTGTGGGGTTGCACGCACGGCGCAAATTAATTGTGTTGACTCGTGAATGTCAGCGAAACTTACAGCCCTGCCTCTTACCAACCCAGCGAAACTTACAGCCCTGCCATTTACCGACCCAGCGAAACTCACAGCCCTGCCTCTTACCAACCCAGCGAAACTTACAGCCCTGCCTCTTACCAACCCAGCGAAACTCACAGCCCTGCCTCTTACCAACCCAGCGAAACTCACAGCCCTGCCTCTTACCAGCCTCACAGCCCTGCCTCTTACCAACCCAGCGAAACTCACAGCCCTGCCTCTTACCAACCCAGCGAAACTTACAGCCCTGCCATTTACCGACCCAGCGAAACTTACAGCCCTGCCATTTACCGACCCAGCGAAACTTACAGCCCTGCCATTTACTGACCCAGCGAAACTCACAGCCCTGCCATTTACCAACCCAGCGAAACTTACAGCCCTGCCATTTCCCAACCCAGCAAAACTTACAGCCCTGCCTCTTACCGACCCAGCGAAACTTACAGCCCTGCCTCTTACCAACCCAGCAAAACTTACAGCCCTGCCTCTTACCAACCCAGCGAAACTCACAGCCCTGCCTCTTACCAACCCAGCGATACTTACAGCCCTGCCTCTTACCAACCCCGCGAAACTTACAGCCCTGCCATTTACCGACCCAGCGAAACTTACAGCCCTGCCATTTACTGACCCAGCGAAACTCACAGCCCTGCCATTTACCAACCCAGCGAAACTTACAGTCTCCCTGCCATTTCCCAACCCAGCAAAACTTACAGCCCTGCCGACCCAGCGAAACTTACAGCCCTGCCTCTTACCAACCCAGCAAAACTTACAGTGCCCTGCCTCTTTTAACCAGCGAAACTCACAGCCCTGCCTCTTACCAACCCAGCGATACTTACAGCCCTGCCTCTTACCAACCCAGCGAAACTTACAGCCCTGCCTCTTACCAACCCAGCGAAACTTACAGCCCTGCCTCTTACCAACCCAGCAAAACTTACAGCCCTGCCTCTTACCAACCCAGCGAAACTTACAGCCCTGCCATTTACCAGCCGAGCGAAACTTACAGCCCTGCCATTTACCAACCCAGCAAAACTCACAGCCCTGCCACCTGCTGTCCGGAGCGGGTAAGAGCTGCTGTACCGGCGCCCATCCCGCGCCTGTGGGGGCGAAGGCTCCAGACTGTAAGGGGTTAAACCCCCGCGGCGAGGGGGGCTGTGCGGCCCCGCCTGCTTTCGCGGCGAACGATTTTCCCGACCAGAATCCGCTCGGGGAACGGAGGGAAGGGCTTCCGCGGCACGTCCGGCTGTTTGCGCCGCCGTACGTTCTGAGATGGAGCTTTCTTTCCAGAAAAATAAAGGGGCGCTGGCCTTGCTTCACCCTTTTCCGACCTCGCGAAAATCATCTTTGATTCCTCCGCTGGCCACCTATTGCCTATTCCCCTCTTCACACACGGCCAGTCTGACCGCACGACCGCAGACTCCTCAGCCGAACCCAGCCAGCCGTGATTTCAATCCCAATGTACATATTTGCTAAAATATGAAACTCTTGCTGTAGCCTATGGTGCGGCTGGAGAGGCCACAGCGTCTCATCCTCGAACCGTTCAAATCAAATCTCACACCGCTGTCCAACCACTCTGCATTCCCTGAGTGGCCCCCCCCAAAAGGGTTCTACCTTTTGGTCTTATCTCTTCTGTACCCTGCCCACCCCAACCCCCCAGGGGTAGATTGAGCCCCCCCCAGTACAGTCAGATCAGCAGAGTCAGTCTATCTACTGCCGCAGATTGTAAACACACCTGTGTATATATAATGTACCTGTGTACACTGTACCTGCGCTCCCTTTCACCTCTGGCTTCAAATCCACACTCTCAAAAAAGTTGCATTAAAAACGTCTCCGTGACTTACATATAATTTTTTTTAGCACACCTCCAACACATTTTGTGTTACTCTCAACACTGCATTTGTCAACGTCTCCCTTTGTAACACAAGCATTGCCTGGCTGTGACACAAAAATAGTAACTCGGTGACTTTGACGCAAAATGTGTTGAAAGTAACACAAGAATAGTAGCATAAAAAGGGTGTTGGATTTTAACATGTCCTTTTTGGAGAGTGCACCTGGTCTTTTTGGCATTCCGTTCTCCCTCTCGCACACCTGCTGTGGCACGCTGTAGGATTATGTGCTCACTACTACTGGAGGTAGTGACTGCTGGTGACGAGGTACCATCCCTGCTCATTATCAAAATGCCCTTTTGTAAGGTGCCCTGGATAAGGCTGTCTAATTATCCAGAGCGCCGTACGAAAGGGCATTTTGATAATGTGCCGAAATGTAAAAGCTCTGCGGCCAATATAACTGTCTACCTAAACACTTGCATTTATTTGTAAGTCAAATTTGACTACGAGC
The DNA here is from genome assembly GCA_025169545.1 of Anguilla japonica. Classification (NCBI taxonomy): domain Eukaryota; kingdom Metazoa; phylum Chordata; class Actinopteri; order Anguilliformes; family Anguillidae; genus Anguilla; species Anguilla japonica. The sequence continues at coordinate 47,424,194 of CM045898.1, forward strand.
GTCGACTGGATCCAGGCCTGTACGTCCTGTACGCTCTCAGCAACCGAAGACTGGCCCCGGAACATTCCGGAACCTACCTAGCCTTATCTGTGAACCCCCGTCGCTCGCTTGCATAAGGCCTCTTCACAGCTCAACACTAAATGTTTGGCAAACACCTCCCCCCCCCCCCCCCACCCACATTTTCAAAATGGCCCATTGCTTGGTTTTGCCTTGTCTTCCCCAAAAGATAAATACAGGGCTCCCCCTCGATCGTGATGCAGAAGATGGAATGGAAAGTTTTGTCAGGAAATAATTTCCATTTCAAAGAAAAGGTAAAATAAAAGGTTTTTTTCAGATCGGTACCTCAAAAGGTAAGCATATGTACAGTACCCCTGCTTTACTATCATAAATTAGAGCAGCTGACGATTATACCGGTGATGTTTACCTGTGCTGTTTATGTGCAGGTGCGTACGTGCATGGGCAGTAAGTGCACGTACGCGCGTGCACGTGCTAAAACGTCACAGCCACTCTGTACCGTATTAATCAGAATGAGCGCAATCTTTTTATTTTTTCTCCCCAGTGTTTAGAGCAAGGCGCGTGCTTCGTTCCCCCAGCCCGGCGAAGGATCCCGGCATGGGGGGCACGTGGGCACACTCTCTCTGCCCTCTTTCGAAAGGAGCTAAGCTGAGAGGGGTTTCCGTGGCGATGAACCGTTCGGAAAACCGATCCCATTACAGGCGGACCTGTGCCTGGCGGAGGGCTGGGGAGGAGAGTCGGAGCGCTTAATCCTGTTAGCAGGGTGGCCCGACAGCACCCGTGGCTGAGGAGGACATTAGCGCTCTGCCCTTTGCTATGTGTGTGTATATATATATATTTATTTATATTTTAAATCATTATCGCTGTTTTATTAAGTTTCCCTTTCCCCGGCCTGTTTCACCTGAGAAAATATCACCTCAGCACTGGGCAATTAGCAGGAAATATATCAGCGGCATGGCTCTACCACCACCCCCCCCCCCCCAGCCCTGGGCCGCCCCCCCTTTCTGAGAAGGCTGGGTGCTATGATGGAGGTCGTTTTAAAGTTGCCGTGGGGGGGGGGGGGGATGACGAATGGGCTTGTCTGAGCCCAGGTTTGATGGACGCCTCGTTTGACAGGTTCCTGTCAGAGGGAAGCTGGGGGGCGGAGATTGAGGGGGGGGGGGGGGGGCGTGTGGGGCTGGGGGCGTGTGGGGGGAAGGGGAGGGCGCGATGTGGGGGGAAGGGGAGGGCGCGATGTGGAGGCGGGTGGGCGGGGGAGGATGGATGGTGGTGTATTAGTTGGCGTGTTGTGATGGATACTGACAGTGGGGGGGTGGGGTGAGGTAGGAAGAATGCCCGACATCTCGTCCACACCGCCTGCGGTAAGGGGGGGGGGGGGGGGGGGGGGTGGGGGGGGGGGGGGGGGGGGGGGGGGGGGGGGGGGCTCTCAGCTCCTAACTTTGACATGCATGAATCCAATAAAAACCTCTTTCTCTTCTGGGCTAATCTGGAAATACACCACAATGGCACCAGTCAAATCTGCGTAGAAAGACAGTCGTATTAACACTTGGCAGCTGATATTGTTCTTATTAAACCGCTTCCTTGAACCACACACGCAGCTTTTCAGGCCTCTTCATTTCAGATGTACTGTAAGCTATGATTCCAGAGAAAGTACTGCATTTTATTTCAGACTGAGCAGATGTACAGAACCTGAAAGATCTACAGCTAGGCTGAGCTATTACAACCCCCCCCCCCCCCCCCCCCCCCGCTCAAAAAAAAAAAAAGTTTAAAGCAATTGAAAATTACAAGCATGGCCTTTCTGCTAATGCAGTCTGTAAACCAGCTCAGAGAAAGGCAGCACACGCAGCTACTGAACGCAACCCGACTGATCTTGAGAAAGCCGAAAGTACAATTGGCACTCACCAAGCTTGACTCAGTTTTCAAGGTGAAAGTGAAAATGTCAAAAGAGCCTCTGAGCTTACTCATAAAGAAGAGCCTTCTCTGAAGAGTGTGTCCTTCATTTGGATAAGCCAGCCCATTAAAACACGCACGCACGCACACACACACACACACACACACACACACCGCGTCAGCAACTGAACACACATACTCAATGTGGAAATGAAGTGAATAGATCTGGAATGTTTAAAAGACTGAACTCTGGGACCTCACTCGCTGTACTTCATATGTACTGCACATGTTCAACGGCTCACTAAATCTGCAGGTAGATCAGGTGCACCTGTCTTTTTTTTTTGTGTATTTGTATTTTCAGTGGAGGCAGTAAATGAAAGAGCTACAGACAGATGGGGGGGGGGGGGGCAGAAGTTATGGACTGGGCAGCATATCAGATATGATTAAGGTCTTAGGGCATGTTGTACACGAGCTATTTACAATCATACAATCAGCCCATCTCTAATCCCCGGAAGAGAGGAGGTTTACCTTGAGAACGCCGCCTAATCGGGCCACTCACCGAAGCACCGTGGCCAGGCCTTACCTTGGCCTTTCCGTTTAACCTTCTATCATTCATTTTCCCATTTTAATTAGCCATCTCCGTGACTTATATATCGCTTTTACGTCAACGAATCATTGCCGATTTTTAAAAGGAAAATTTGTGGGTTGTTCAAAAAAAATTTCAAACATAAAATGTGAATCAGATGGCATTGCTATGATGTGTGTGAACACAGTCTCCCCTCTCCTCTCTCCCCTATACTGTCTTCCCTCTCACCCCTCTCCTCTCCCCTATCTCCTCTCTCCCTCCTTTCTTCTTTCTCCCCTCTCTCCCCTCCTCCCTCTCCTCTCTCCCTCCCCTCTCCCCTCCTCCCTCTCCCCTCCCCTCTCCTTTCTCCCCTCTCTCCCCTCTCCTCTCTCTCCTCTCCCCTCTCTCTCCCCTCCTCCCCTCTCCCTCCCCTCTCCCTCTCTCCCCTCTCCTCCCCCCTCTCCCCTCTCCTCTATCCCCCTCTCCCCTCCCCACTCTCTTCTCCTCTCCCCTCTCCTCTCTCCTCTTTCCTCTCCTCTCTCTCCTCCCCCCCTCTCCCTACACGGAGGGGAGCTGGGGCCTGACTCCACTTTAGCTTGTTTTAACACTGTGAGTTATTACCTGAAAACTAATGTGTAATTCCCCTTTTATGAAGGAGAATTACCATAAATTAAAACAGAAACGACATCTGCTCTGGATGCTGCTCCTGTTCTAGCTGCAGTGGAGATGGGAGGGTTGGTCAATACCCACAATTCCCTGTTCATGGGTCAGACATCAAAAACAAGAAAGGGGTCACATAATATATATTATGTGAGCCTTCCTCACCAGATACTCCATCCTGAGCAATCACCAATCAGGAGCATAGAACAATTTCTGCTACAACTCTTGTGTTAAATGACATAGTGACCACTCTTGTGTTAAATGACATAGTGACCTCTCCAGATAATGGGCAATATTGTGCTGCTCATTTTGTGGATCTGTCCAAAGCATTTGATACGGCTGATCAATCCACATTACTGCATCCTCTACTGGGCTGGATCCAACTGCCTGTAACCGGTTCAACCTGACAGGCCTAAGTGTATAGCTACTGATCATGTTTGCTCCAAGTGTCTTAATATAACTGAAGGTGTCCCTCGAGGTTCTAATTTAGGTCCTGTATTATTTACAATTCATAAAAATGATGCTGTTTCTTATGTAAAGAGTTGATATACATCTTTATGCAGATGACACTGTACTTTACTGTCCTGCTTCTCCTGTATCCCAAGCTGTTGAAAAGCTGCAGCAGAAGGCTTTTTTAGATCTCAAACTGGTTTTAAATTCAAACAAAACTAAATGCATATTTATTTACCAGTTATTTACCAGATCTAATAGGACAGACTTTAATGAGCAACAGATGTGTGCACTCAATGGTGCCCATGTTGAGAGAGTCTGACACTATACATATCTGGGTTTCTGGACTGATGGAAACCTTACTTTTAAGAGCCGTGTTGATAAATTAATTTTAAAAACTACGAGTGAGACTTGGCTTCGTTTGCAGAAACAGATCTTGTTTTCGTATTTGACAGTAGAAGGAGGATTGTTGAGGCAACATTCCTTCCAGTACTTGATTATAGTGATGTAATAAATAAACACACTGCTGCTTCCACCTTAAAGACTTTAGAATCCATCAGTCATTCGGCCCTACGATGCACCACTGGAGATCGGTGCCATACTTATCATTGTGTGCTGTATCTGAAGGTCTCAGAGAAGAGATCTACATTGGTTCCTCTTTTTATATGAAGCACTTCTCCAAAAGCTACCTCCTTATATTTTATCTCTTATTGGCTGGACCTTTAAGTTCTCAGGACTGGTTGATGCTCCAGGTGCCACGGGTCTACCATGAATTGGGTAAAACTGCGTTTAGATGCTGTATAGTGCTGCTCATGCCTGGAATGAGTTACAGTGCACATTAAAGGTAAACTCTGATTACCATGGGCCAACTCAGACCCTGATCAGGAAAATCTTTGAATGTAAGTGTTCTGACTGAATTGAACTGTTTGATTATTTATTTATTCATTTTTAAAATTAATTTGTTCTATTTAATTCTTTTTTTTGTTTGTTATCAGGGCTCCATTGAAAAAGAGACCCAGCGTCTGAACTTGAGTTCCCCGTATAAATAAAGCTTTGCACAAGTGAAAATATTTTTCTGTTATCTTATGCTTTTTGTTTGGCACCCGTTCAAGTTGTTTATGTTTCTGAGTCAAGCATGCCCGACCTCTTTCTAATAATTATCATGTTTACTTGCACACAACAATGTGATTAAGACAATGGTTTAATTAAGCTGTTAACACTGAAAAAGGTGCATCTCGAATACTCCCCTTTACATGCAAATGATGGTGGGTTCCATCAAACGGCAGAATGGGTGCAGCTACAGACCTTCTCCTGCAGGGTTACCTACATGCTGAACATTTTCTGTGTCCCACCGCTTCACCTCGAGCGCAGAACCTGATTCCTGCTCCCCTGGTGAATCGTTCTATTTGCCGTTTTGCAACTTCTGTGAGACATGCTGCATCAGACACTCTGCTTTAACACAGGAAAAAACATTTAAAACTGGAGAACAATGATGACTTCATTGGAGAAATCCTGCCACCCTGATCAGCTACTAGTTTCTAACAAAATTCTTAATAATAATAATAATAATAATAATAATAATAATAATAATAATAATAATGACAACTAGTAGTGAGTGACGGCAGCAATAATTGCACTCAGGTATACGTAGTGTTAACATGCACACACACACACACACACACACACACACACACACGCACACAGATGTCCAATTAAGGTGTTTAAATGTTCTGTCATTTCTGCAGTAAGGCGAGTAGAATCAGAGCTCTCCATACGTACACCTTTAAACCGCAATTGTGTTCACTTTCATTCAGAGTTCAGTCACAGCGATGCAATCAAAGTGAGGCGTTTTCCATGACTTCTGCCTCGGTCACAGCGCTGTCGCCATCGTGCTGACACCGAAATATCGCCACGCACGTCAGCGCGTCCGGCGAGCCCGAGGGTAAAAACCCGGCCCCGCTGGCGGTATTTTGGGGTAAACCTCTGCAGCGCGTCTCTCCCCTCTCCGGGGCGCGGGACATCAATGTTGAATGAGCTCCGACGGACCGCCATAAATATTTCAGGCCTGACACGCGGCGGCGAGCTCCTATTAGACAGAATCCAGTGTCCACCGCCTGCTCCGCTCATTAAAATCAGATTTACCAGCGCCTTCATTTTCTGCTACAAATGTGCTCTCGCCCCGGCCATCAGTCACTGTCGGGAGTAATCTCCTTTCCTTCACCCCGAATCCGTCGCTGCGCACTCGTCCCGAGCCAGGCGGGAGAGAGGAGGAGCGCGTCTCTCTTTTTTATTTATTTTATTTATTTATCTATCTATCTGTCTGTTTAGTGAGTAAAACTGGAGGCGGTTCACAGACCAGTTCCCCCACGGGTCCTCACAGCAGATTGGGGGAGGGGCTCGGGCCGCCGCCCCAGCCCCCGTTGCTCCCCGGAGTTCCGAGGCCTGGCCTGTCCCCCCCCCACACCCCCACCCCCACCCCACCCCCCCGGAGTGGGAAAAGGGGATATTAATTATGCCGCAGCAACAGAAAACAGAGCAGGTTCCACGGGGCGGGGGGGGGGGGCAGATAAATTAGCAAAGGAACGCGGCGGTGTCCTTCATGCGATGCCGCCGCTGTGATAATTTATCTCTTTCCTAGCAGCTGTGTACCTGATATAGCGCCGAGACTCTCACTCTCCACACCCCCCACCCCTCCCATGCCCCCCCATGCCACTCCCCATACTGCCAACCTGCCCCGTCCTGCTCCTCTGGGGGCATCCCCCCCCCATACCGCCTGCCTGCCCCGTCCTGCTCCTCTGGGGGCATCCCCCCCATACCGCCTGCCTGCCCCCGTCCTGGTCCTCTATGTGGGTGCCTGTGTGGTTGGGGCAGGGAACACCAGTAAATATCCTGAGTGTTTTCCTGACATCCCGCACGGGTACCCTGTCCCGCCGGAAAGGGAGGTGGGTTTGGAGTCTCTGCCCTTATCAGATTTACGCATCACCTTAAATTATGAGCGGGACATCCTACCAACCTTCACCTCTCTCTCTCTCTCCATCTCTCCTTCTCTCTGTTTCTCCCCCTCCCTCTTCTCTTTCCTCTTTTTCTCTCTTACTCAGCTTTGCCTCTACCCTTCTCTCCCTCTTTCCTCTCCTGCCTCTCTTTCACTCTCTCTTCTTTCTCTTTCACTCTCTCTTCTCTCTCTTCTCTCTCTTTCACTCTCTCTTCTCTCTCTTTCACTCTCTCTCTCTCTCTCTCTCTCTCTCTCTCTCTCTCTCTCTCTCTCTCTCTATGAGTAGGCGTTTTTTCTCGCGTTAATGAAATAGATGCGTTTGGAAGGTGACAGGTTGTTAAAGAAGGCTTCTGCCACACACGCTTTCCGGGCACATTCAGAGGCTGACACATTTTCATTTATTCATTTTGAAATATTTACCGTAAGCTTACACTTCTCCTGAATTAATTTTTTAGCAGCGGTGCACATGATAAATGCCTGCATGCGCGGTGCTGTATGTACATGTGTGTGCGTTTTTTTAATTATTAATGAGAGTCAGGGAACCGTTTTGTTTTCAGTGGAAGAGAGGAACTGTATCACTGCTCAACATGCCCTTTGGTCTTTCTCAACTTACAGGTAGAGAAATAAAGGGGTGCTGTTCTGCTGGATGACCCGACACGCCGTGTGTTTGTGAGAGAGGTCCGTCTCCAGGGAGTACGGCACACAACGCAGAGGTCAAGAAACCAAACGCGCTGCGTGCAGCGCTGGAGGCTGTCTGCATAAAATATGTGACCTGCAGAAACCCCCACGTTTTTATTTCAGACATGTGAAGGTTTGGGTTTTTTGTGCAGCAGCTAACTGTCGATATAAGCCAGACAACTGATGAAGGGTCTTTACAGGAACAGCAAAGAGGACGGCGCATCCGATGGCGTGGCCAGAAGGTTGCAGGTTCGCTGCCCATGAAGGGCAAAGCCATGGAGAAAAGTGTGCCACCGGACAGAATCAGGTAAACTTCAGGTCAGAAAAAATCATATCTTGGTCAAATACGTATTTGTTTTGGATTCAAATACTTTTCTGTGCTCTATTGATCTTGCCTGGTGTAACTGAGCATGCCAATATGACCAGAGGGCGGGGTCTGCACTTTTTGAGAGTATTTCATTGGCTCCAATATACCAGATAAGATCAGTAAAACTAAATAAAAATATTTGAATCCAAAACAAATACGTATTTGACCCAGGTCTGGTTAAAATCAACAGTCATCCTCCAATAGCGTTCTTACATTTGTAGTTACGCATGGACCGATTTGGATGTTAGCTGTATGAATCAATGTTGTTTTACGGGTCCAGGTTGATGTGGATATGGTCAACATAGACCCATAAAGTTCATCTGAGATTTATGTATCACAGACACAAATACGCAACTTTAAACCAACTTGAACAACTTTTTTTTTGGTTTTGGTTATTTTTTATAAATCAAGCATAAGTGCATCTTGGGAAATGATTTTCATATTACATCCATGCATATGTTTTATAAATGAGGTCTCTGTTAGATGTGGATATGACCATAACTCTATGGAAATAGAGTTATGATCATACACTAGACGTAAGCAGTAAGCACTTGCTGATTTTGTGGAGGTACTGAAGGTTTTTGGGGCAGCTTGCAAATCCCTGAAGCAAGCTGTGTTCATGCATTAAAGAATAACATTTAATTGATCTTAAATTTTAGATTATGTTTAAGTTTAAATTCAATAATATTTTTTTAAAAAAAAAATATGGGAAGCCCCTGGTCTGTCTCCTTTGTTCACATAAAAACAGTGGCTGTAGTGTGTGTTCTCTAACTCTGTGGGCTGTAGTGTGTGTTCTCTAACTCTGTGGGCTGTAGTGTGTGTTCTCTAACTCTGTGGGCTGTAGTGTGTGTTCTCTAACTCTGTGGGCTGTAGTGTGTGTTCTCTAACTCTGTGGGCTGTAGTGTGTGTTCTCTAACTCTGTGGGCTGTAGTGTGTGTTCTCTAACTCTGTGGGCTGTAGTGTGTGTTCTCTAACTCTGTGGGCTGTAGTGTGTGTTCTCTAACTCTGTGGGCTGCAGTGTGTGTTCTCTAACTCTGTGGGCTGTAGTGTGTGTTCTCTAACTCTGTGGGCTGTAGTGTGTGTTCTCTAACTCTGTGGGCTGCAGTGTGTGTTCTCTAACTCTGTGGGCTGTAGTGTGTGTTTCTCTAACTCTGTGGGCTGTAGTGTGTGTTCTCTAACTCTGTGGGCTGCAGTGTGTGTTCTCTAACTCTGTGGGCTGTAGTGTGTGTTCTCTAACTCTGTGGGCTGTAGTGTGTTCTCTAACTCTGTGGGCTGTAGTGTGTGTTCTCTAACTCTGTGGGCTGTAGTGTGTGTTCTCTAACTCTGTGGGCTGTAGTGTGTGTTCTCTAACTCTGTGGGCTGTAGTGTGTGTTCTCTAACTCTGTGGGCTGTAGTGTGTGTTCTCTAACTCTGTGGGCTGTAGTGTGTGTTCTCTAACTCTGTGGGCTGCAGTGTGTGTTCTCTAACTCTGTGGGCTGTAGTGTGTGTTCTCTAACTCTGTGGGCTGCAGTGTGTGTTCTCTAACTCTGTGGGCTGTAGTGTGTGTTCTCTAACTCTGTGGGCTGTAGTGTGTGTTCTCTAACTCTGTGGGCTGTAGTGTGTGTTCTCTAACTCTGTGGGCTGTAGTGTGTGTTCTCTAACTCTGTGGGCTGTAGTGTGTGTTCTCTAACTCTGTGGGCTGTAGTGTGTGTTCTCTAACTCTGTGAGTGGCCACTGGGTTGGAAAGGGCTCTTAAGATTCAGGCTCACAATTTTCCCGTCTTGCGACAATTTTCCACCTGTGAAAATTGTTCTAGAATTGTTCAGGTGGTTTTTTTAAAAACGTATTATTCTACTGGCAGAAATACATGTTAGCACTGGGTGTTGCTAGCATTGTTTTTAATGAAAAAGGCCTTTAAATTTAAAACAAAGTTTAGAAAACATTTCATTTAAGTGTTAAAAAAAACACGGATTAAACAATAACGAATCTGTATGCAAGTGGAAATTTACAAAACGGTTATTGGGTCAGACACACACCGGTAATTTTACACTCGAGTGAGCAGATCAGACACCAGCGATTGCACCGCAAGTCTATTTGATCACAAATACATCTGGTTTATAATATAATGGTTTAATCACAGAGACAAGGGCGTCTTACAGTATGATGATTTGATCACTGGTCTTTTTTTTACCGCCACGAGAGCACAGCATTGCCCAGGAACATAAACATGATGCAAAAAGGAAGTGTGCACTGTGCTCATTTGTCAAGGATATGAATAGGAACTATGATTAAACATGTTAATAAAAGATGAGGGATTTTTTTTTTTTTTTTTTTTTTTGAGAAATGCTTCCGATTTACTCTGTTACCAAGAGGGGACTTGACCTTGCAACCCTCCAACCGTAAAAATATATGACGTATTGTTTCTTAGTTAAATATATTTAACAAATACAATCCTATAATTTCGATGAATCTCTCAGCACTGCCGTGTATGAGGCTAATTTAATTTCTTGCACGTTTGACTGGAGTGGAGTTCTCCTTGGAAGTGTGAAAAGTGGGTTCTGCTTATGGGCCATCTGTCTGTCCCGGGGCAGCGCGGGGGCGGCGCTGCTCGGATCCTTAATTAACACGCGGAGGTAATGGGGGACGTCTGGGGGCCGCTCCTGGCGAATGATCACGCGCACGGCGGCCTCTACTCAGGGCCTCTCCCGTAAAATCAGCCGCGTTTCACAAGAAGAGTTACTGAAATGTTAGTTAAAATAGTTTTTGTTTTTTTTTATTTTAATTTTTTAACATTTAAAAGAAATTTTTATCAGTAATTTGGTGATCAGACACACAACCTCTGCGTGTGTCAGAAGAGTAACATAAAGCACGCCCTTTGGGAGAGGCTGGTTTTCGTGGACTGGAAAAGCAGTTGTTTCTTTCCTGACACTCCCAATATGCTAAACTGTCACTTTAACAATCATGTTGTTTACAGTGATAAAACAAAGACAGGTAACATTCTAAGAAACTCATGACATGAAACAGAAATTAATTATCTAGCTGTGCTGTATGTGTTAATATATATATTATCTTGACTTTAATTGATATTAACTGATTGAATTGTTCTTTAATTATTCTATATTTAGCTCACTCCTACAAATCAATCTTTTTATTTTCAGTCAGAGGTAATGTTATTTAACTTTAAACCATTACCGGTTAAAAATACAGTTATAATCACACATGTAAATAATTGTTTATTTATTAAATTGCGCATTGTTCTTTTTATTGACATTTGCAAAACATTTGTCTTGCTCTTTTAGGAGTTTAGAGGAGATCACTTTACTGCTCACGAAGGACCAATTCACAGTTTGTTTTCATCTCTACATCTTTCTATTTAATTCTATTTTATATATTTCTGTTTTCAGTCAGTTAAAATCATTCCTGCATGCACTACCCTACTCTACATGCAAGAGGCATGCCTCTCATTATCCCCAGAACACTTCAAGCTGTTTTAACTTGTTTATTTTTCTGCTACATTTTTGCCTCCTCATTGTGGTGCTATTGAAGGAGCTGGTGCTAGTCTGTGGCTGCAGATCTGTGCTGCAGATCTCTGTTACCCAGGTTGTGCTGTGCATTTTCTTTTTCTCACCACGAGAGCAGTTGTAGCTGGAATGCGGAAAGCGAGAGGATCGGGATTATGTAACAGATTTCCCCGGGAATTGGCACTGCTGGCATGGCCCGAAGTTTCTTACCCAGAGACAAGGAAGCTGGGATTTCTGTTCTGTGTGAGGGAACATCTGTGTTGTGAAATGTCATCAAATCTTTTTTTTTTCCTCTGCCTTTAAAAAAAATAATAAAAAATTAATCTGGAACCAAGGAAATCTCTAACTGGCTGTGGAAGAGCGGGAAAACCGGGAAGGGTGTGGAAGAAGAGTGTGAAATTAAAGAAAAAGGATATTAATAACAATGAAGATCAGAAAAGCATTTTTAATCGCGTAGCTGTAGCATGAAATGCACTTAAAGGTGGGACAGGACCCTCGGTGCCACTGAGATTACTAGACGTGTGCGGACTGCCAAGAAGTTAATGCCCCTCTTTTCATGGGTGGGTGGGATGGTGGGGGGTGGAGAGCATTACAACAGCACATTGGCACATTAAGTGGGTTGCCGTGGTAAACCAGACAATGCCTCACAGCTGGACACGGCCGGTTCGGTGCCGGTGGCGTTCATGCCGAGCAGCTGCTTCCTTTCACTGCCATCCTTTCATCTCTTCACTCATTCATTTTCGTCTTCCCCCGCTTTTAATTAAAACCAAGCCTATGGATTCTTTCACGAGACATGCGAGTTTGACGCACTGCTCCTGGTCATTCTCTCAGTAGGGGTGCTGATAATCTCATTTCCACCTTTTCTTTTTTTTTTTTTGGACAGATTGAGGAGAGGGTATGTTTGCCGCCCCCTCTGGTGATTCTGCGAAGTGCAGGCCCACCTGCTTCGGGCCTTGGAGACCGTTAAAACACGTGCAGGTAAATGGTTGGAGAGCGCTCGCTCTGTGGACTAACAGACCTTGGCAATGTCACAGCTGGTTTGTGTCTGGCTCAGCTCTGATCTAAATATAACAGAAGGTCGCAGCTTTTTACATGAATACACAGGACCAGAGAAAGATGGATTAATAAATAAATGAAGAGCTTTGCAGCATCACAAAATCACTCAATGTTCCTGTCGCAGAAATTCCTCCGTTTTATCTCAGAAAATCAGAAATGTCTGACACTGCCATGCGTGTGTGCATCTGAGGACGCTTGGGGGGCGGCGGGGGGCGGGGGGGGGGGGGGGGGGGGGGGGGGGGGGGGGGGGGGGGGGGGTTCCAAACGGCTGCACCGAAACGAACACGCTCCTGCCAGGCCTGCCCATTCACCACCCCATTAAAATAGAGACAAATGTTTGGGGACGGCAGCCCCCCTCCCTGCATGGGCAGCCAATCACGCGGTGAGAGCCAGGCCCGGCAGCGGTGGACATGAGCCGTCCTCTCCGCACGGCACCCGGGGGGGGGGGGGGGGGGGGCTGTTACACAGACGCGCTCTGACTGAGTCAGTGTCAGGCGGTAACGTGCCAGGCCTGATAAATCACACACAGAGGCAGTGTAGAGGGCATCAGTGTCAGGCGGTAATGCTCCAGGCCTGATAAATCACACACTGAGGCAGTGTAGAGGCGTAACAATGTCAGGCGGTAACACCAGACTTGACAAATCACACACAGAGGCAGTGTAGAGGCTGTCATTGTCAGGCGGTAACACCAGACCTGATAAATCACACACAGAGGCAGTGTAGAGGCCGTCAGTGTCAGGCAGTAACACCAGACCTGATTAATCACACACCGAGGCAGAGTAGAGGCGTAACAATGTCAGGCGGTAACACCAGACCTGATAAATCAAACACCGAGGCAGTGTAGAGGCTGTCATTGTCAGGCGGCAACACCAGACCTGATAAATCACACACAGAGGCAGTGTAGAGGCCGTCAGTGTCAGGCAGTAACACCAGACCTGATTAATCACACACCGAGGCAGAGTAGAGGCATAACAGTATCAGGCTGTATCACCAGACCTGATAAATCAAACACAGAGGCAGTATAAAGGCCGTCAGTGTCAGGCAGTAACACCAGACCTGATTAATCACACACCGAGGCAGAGTAGAGGCATAACAGTATCAGGCTGGATCACCAGACCTGATAAATCAAACACAGAGGCAGTGTAGAGGCTGTCAGTGTCAGGCAGCAAGCGCCAGACCTGATAAATCACACACAGAGGCAGTGTAGAGGCCGTCAGTGTCAGGCAGTAACACCAGACCTGATTAATCACACACCGAGGCAGAGTAGAGGCATAACAGTATCAGGCTGTATCACCAGACCTGATAAATCAAACACAGAGGCAGTATAAAGGCCGTCAGTGTCAGGCAGTAACACCAGACCTGATTAATCACACACCGAGGCAGAGTAGAGGCATAACAGTATCAGGCTGTATCACCAGACCTGATAAATCAAACACAGAGGCAGTGTAGAGGCTGTCAGTGTCAGGCAGCAACGCCAGACCTGATTAATCACACACCGAAGCAGTGTAGAGGCCTGTCCTTATGACCAGCTCCAAAGTCATCCAGCTTGAATAAAATTCATGAACTGAACTATATAATTAATTATGCACCGCAACACTGATCAAGGCCAATATATTCCAATGGTAATAATAAAGATAAATCCAAATGTGAGAATTGGGTAAGCGGCTCTTTGCAACACTTCCACGAGCTGGCAAGATGGAGAAACTCCCGCCCTTCTTTGTGTTAGACAACAAGCCGAATCATTATCATATGTGTGTGTCATATGAAGTGTGTGTATCGCTATCATGTGAGTCATCTGTATGTGCTGGGAAAATGCTCTGTATCCATTTACGTCTGTCTAATGCATACAATCTATATCATATTCTTTACCTGCATGTGTGAATGATTGCGCAATTTTTACTTTTTGTCAGCAGTTTTTTATTTTTTTATTTTTTTGGCAGCAGTGTAGCATAATCGTTAGGGACTTGGTCCTAGAGGTTGCAAGATCAATTCCCAGGTAAGGCAATGTTATTTTAACCTTTGAGCAAGGTGCTTAGATTGAACTGCTCCATTAAATAGCCATCTGTTTAAAGGGATACCATGTGGAACGGCAAGATTCTCTGGATAAGAACATCTGCTGAAAGGCTAAAATGTGCAATTCATTTGTTTGATTGTTTGTTATTGATTTGTTTGAATGGCAATCTTGTTATTTTGCTAGAGTGTACTCACTGTGTTTTGTTATTGTTTATAACAAATGTTTTTTTTATTTTTTGTGATTCTGTATTGTCTCTCTGGATAAGAGCATCTACAAAATGGCAGTAAGGTGATGTAATGTTTTTAACGCTACATACGGACCCAATAAACTGCAAGCCTGACGCAAGCGTGGCGCAGATTGCGTGTGTCCACATGAGAAGGGTCATGTGACCAGCGGCTCGTGGGGATCCAGGACTCTGTGAACTGCACTGGAAAGCCCTTCCTGAGCCTTCCAGCAGGAAGCTATACCCTAACCCCCCTAACCCCCTTACCCACCCCCCCAACCCTAACCCTAACCCCTAACCCCCCCACCCCCCCTAACCCCGGCAGCTGGAGGCCCAAACGTGCACAGATGGGCCTGGCCCAAACGCGGGCAGAGCCACAGGGTCCAGCCCAAACACGAGCAGAGCCACAGGGTCCGGCTCGTTTCGGTACGGATCGGAACGCTTACCGCCATCACCACAGATCTGCCGGGACGCGGGGCAGAGTCCGGAGAGGCCTCTGAGAAAACATAAAATTTTAATACATTTTTAATCTTGGTTTTCCCCCAAAAAGGGTCGGGGTCATGACGCGAGCTGGGGAAAATACCCCAAAAACCATTCTTACTACAAGATGACAAATAAACTCTTGTTCGACTATGAAATCCTACATTACATTACAGGCACTCTTATCCAGAGTGACTTACACAACTTTTAACATAGCAATACAGGCTAAGTACCTTGCTCACGGACGGAGGAGTGTGGCACAGTGGGTAAGGAACTAGGCTTGTAACCAAAAGGTCGTAGGTTCGATTCCCGGGTAAGGACACTGCCGTTGTACCCTTGAGCAAGGTACTTAACCGGAATTGCTTCAGTATATATCCAGCTGTATAAATGGATACAATGTAAAATGCTAATTTAAAGTTGTGTAAGTCGCTCTGGATAAGAGCGTCTGCTAAATGCCTGTAATGTAATGTAATGCTCAAGGGTACGACGGCAGTGTCCTTCTTCGGAATCGATCCTGTGACCTTCAGGTTACAAGACCAGCTCCTTACCCGTTATACTACACTGCCGCCCACATCTGGAAAGCACCACTGCAGAGCGAGCAGCTGTGTTTGAGACAGTTAAAAGAGCTTGTGCCCTTCAACTGTTAAATAAATAAATAAATAAAAAGCAGAAGAGAGGTGGATTTAGTAGAATCAATTCCCTGCAGCGAAAGTCTTTTCTTTTCCTCCAGTGAAAGAGTTGGCAAAGGAGCGTTCTTGTCTGTCTTATTTAAGCGCTAATGGAATGGAAAAATAAATCAATATTTTTTCAAAAAAACTAAAGAGAGTAAAAAAAAAAGAAGAAAGAAAAAGACGCATTTGGATAATCCAATTTTAAGCGACACAAAAAGAGACGGTCTCTGGGAAGCGGCAAAGACCAGCACAATAGGCGGAACTGCGCATGGCGTGGTCCCTATTATCCAAAGAGGATATTTTTACATTAGAAGTTGGCAGGATCTTATTGAAAAGAAGAAGAAGAAGCAAGCCCAGAAGTCTGACTGCCACACACAAGCCATTCCTATTTTTAACTGAGCAAAGTTTAAGTGCGCCACATAAAGAAGTCTTCATTCAGACATCAAAACGGAGCCATTTACCATACACTCCTGGCAGTAATTGTGTTTGGGATGAGTGAAGAGAAAAATGTCTGTGCGGAGGAAAGCTAAATAATAATCTAAGTTGCGACCCTGGCTTTGATACTGAATTGACACCAACCATTTATAATTGGGGTGACATTTGCCAGTTGTGTGGTGTGCACAAGGCTTTTTTTTATCAACAAAAAAGTTTTTATTTTCCTTTAAGGAACAAAACAGTATAATCTTCACTGATACTGTATACTATATAATTCATTTTTCATTTATGTCAGACATCAGGTCCCCTGGTTGATGTGATTTGTTTAATAATTTCAGCCAATCACAATCAAATGCGTTGCATTTGCACAGGGAATGAAAAAGGTCATAAAAGCACAACAAATTTGACAGGAGGTGTGTGTATACCAAGCAGTCAGACATACAGACAGACAGACAGATGCATAATCCAAACGAATGAGACAAAGACGGCTAAAGAACATGCACACACAATGACAGCAGGACACAGATAATGAATGAGGGACTTGGTGTCTTTGAGAAACAACCACCGTGGCTGAAGGATGAGAAGTTGATGAGGTGTGTTTTGGACGAGCTGTTGGGCGCCCCGGTTGGCCGACTCTGCCTTCAGCGCTGTACCGAATCTGTCACCTGAGGAAGCAAGCTGCTGTCCTTCCACAAAGGCCATGACTCCATCTATCCTCTACCGCACCCCTCTGGCTTCCCAGACAGGTAAAGCCACAGATTCCACACACAGGTTTAAGTGCGTCTGTGATCGGTATTTGAATGGAGAGAAGGCCAGCATTTTCCCTTTGTGTAAGCAACGAGGCTCACGCATTGTATCGGAAGCTGTATCTCGGCACAAGCGAAGTGTGTAGCTTTATTCATTCCATCTCTCTCTCTCTCTCTCTCTCTCTCTCTCTCGGTTGCATAATGGTGCCTCGCATTACCATAATGCGTTTGAAATTCTGAAAAGTGTTTATTAATGCACATATTTGCTTTTGAAGAAGCGATGCGTTTGTGCATACATGAATATCTCAGCAGTGTCCATGGCCAGGGTGGGTTTGTGGTTGGGGCTGGGGGGTGGGGGGTGGGGGAGTGGGGGTAAGTGGGGGGGTGGGGGTGGGGGAGTGGGGGTAAGTGGGGGGGTGGGGGTGGGGGGCGTGTCCGAGGAGAGGAAACCGAAACGTGCGATTCACGCGCAGAGTGGTGTAATCATCCTCTTCAGCAGTGTGGGCCGGTGAGCCTCCCAGACCCCTGATGGAAGACCCCTGCAGGGTGTCCGCTGCCTGCCTGCGTGGATCTGCTCTCGGGCCTGTTCACTATGGCAGGGGCCTCCTCCCCAGGGTAAACACTGAGAGGGGGGGAGGGCCTTCATTAAGACACACAGGGAATGGGAACGGGGTTAGGGTTTGGGTCTGGCTGTAAGGGTTAGGCAGGAAATAGTTATTTTCTAAAGACGGTAGGATGGGGACGGATGGGGGCAAGGGGGGGGGGGGGGGGGTTGTGGTGCGTAGGGGTGCAGGAAGACTCCGGCAACATTTCTCCGCAAAGGTTCACCTGCATCACAAATGACTCATTGTGATTCACGACGAGCACCATGTAATTTATACAATATGTATCCTGAATAAACCGTCAGTTAATAGCCAGGAGACGCCATTGCTGATGACACAAGCGAGCCCTGGGACTAGGCAGGTACTGTACCTACACTGTAGGCATCATCGCAAAGCAGCACTGAACTCTCGTCCGGTTTGGTTTTATTGGGCTGTGGAATATTTTTCTGAACATTTCTTTCTGTCCTTCCTTTCACTCACTCACTCCCTCACTCCTTTGGGGTCAGTTCCAGGGGCCTTATTTGAACCCGCTGAAGGGGCCTGTGGATCTCCAGGGGCTTTCACAGTGACTGTGAAAGAGGCTAAACTCAAACCGAGTGAGAATATGCTTCCGCATCGCCCCCCCCCCCCCCCCCCCCCCCCCCCCCCCCCCCCCCCCCCAGCTCGGCATTCACACCCGCAATCAGTCAACCCGAAAACAGTTTCTCAATCAGTCCTTTGTATCTCCCCGAAAGAGGATAATTATATCCTTTCAGCACATTTATATGGAGCCGTAATGAGGGGGAGAGCTGGACTGTGAGCCAGGAGATGCACGTCTGGCAGTCACACACCAGCTCGGGCATCGAGGAGGAGATTTCACATTTCTCTCACGTAACTCCAAATCGGCTTTTGGGAAATAGGACAAGCTTGGCTTTGCCAGGAAGGGGAGGGGTTAATGGAGCAGAGTATTTCTGCAGAAGGGGCCACGCCCCCCCCGGGAGTCACATCTCATTGGCCACGTCGTGCTTTCGGATGTGGCGAATCAGCGCAGTTTCCCATTGGCTGGCCGGCTGTCTGGGCCCAAACGGCCCGTTTAAATCACTGGTGTAAGCAGCCTGCGCTCGTTCTCCCCGGGCCGCCCCTGCCTGCATACCCGCTTCCAGCGGCCTGTGGTCCCGGAGGCGGGGTCTCGGGTGGCGTACCCGCAGCCACACAAACACGCGCACTGGCGGGAGAAACAGAGCGTCAGAGAGAACCGCTGCGCGTGTCCGGCTGCGTGTCTCCGGCTGCGTGTCTCCGGCTGCGTGTCTGCGGCTGCGTGTCTGCGGCTGTGCGTCTGCGGGTGCGTGTCTCCAGCTGCGTGTCTCCGGCTGCGTGTCTCCAGCTGCGTGTCTCCGGCTGCGTTTCTCCAGCTGCGTGACTCCGGCTGCGTGTCTCCGGCTGCGTGTCTCCGGCTGCGTGTCTGCGGCTGCGTGTGTCCGGCTGCGTGTGTCCGGCTGCGTGTCTCTGGCTGCGTGTGTCCGGCTGCGTGTCTCCGGCTGCGTGTCTCCGGCTGCGTGTCTGCGGCTGCGTGTCTCCGGCTGCGTGTCTCTGGCTGCGTGTGTCCGGCTGCGTGTCTCCGGCTGCGTGTCTCCGGCTGCGCGTCTCCGGCTGCGTGTCTCCGGCTGCGTGTGTCCGGCTGCGTGTCTCCGGCTGCGTGTCTCCGGCTGCGTGACTCCGGCTGCGTGTCTCCGGCTGCGTGTGTCTGGCTGCATGTCTCCGGCTGCGTGTGTCTGGCTGCGTGTGTCCGGCTGCGTGTCTCCGGCTGCGTGTCTCCGGCTGCGTGTCTCCGGCTGCGTGTCTCCGGCTGCGTGTCTCTGGCTGCGTGTCTCCGGCTGCGTGTGTCCGGCTGCGTGTCTCCGGCTGCGTGTCTCCGGCTGCGTGACTCCGGCTGCGTGTCTCCGGCTGCGTGTGTCTGGCTGCATGTCTCCGGCTGCGTGTGTCTGGCTGCGTGTGTCCGGCTGCGTGTCTCCGGCTGCGTGTCTCCGGCTGCGTGTGTCCGACTGCGTGTCTCCTGTCGAGCGGAACTCTGAAATTCAGACTCACATCTGGTCTCCGCCCGAAGCCACGCCAGCCAGTGTCCTCTGAGGGTCTTTAGGCCGCAGGGCCGAACGGAACCAGCAGGGTTGCGGCGAGAGTGCCCATGTGCAGGGCACAGCCCCCTTAATTAAACCCCCACCAAGTCACGTTTACTTAACATTAGCCCCAACCTCTCTCCACCTGAGGGCCCGCCTGACTCCAAATCTCTGCTCTTACCCCCCCCCCCCCCGTGTCCCACCAACCCCTGCCCCTCACCCCTCCTGCCCTTTCTTGCCAAAAACTGAAATATGAATGAGCATTTTCATATTTATAGGACACGGGGGCGACCCACCCGCCCCCCTACCCCCACTGCCAGCACGTCCCCCCGCCTGTTCGCCACGCGGTCACATGACCGTCCCGCGGCGGGCCCACGTTTGATCCAATCGGATTACAGGTTTAAAAATGAGACCTCCCGCCTCCTGGCTTTCCCGGGGCGGGGCTCGCTCGCTCGCCGCGCGCCCGTGCGCTTTAAACGCAGCGGGATGGCGGGAGGGAACACGCGTGTCGCCACGGGAACGGGCCGCTTCCCGCCGCGCTTCAGACGCGGGCTGCCGCCGTTTACCACGGTAACGCCGATCCTCAGGCCCCGCCCCCTCACAGCCGGCGACGCGCTCACACAGAGGCCTGCCTCCTGAAACAGCAGCGCTGTGTGTTCGTTTTTATTCTAGATTACTCCATTCACTGTTTTTTATCCCCCACACATTAAAGGCGAGGCTAAAAAATTCTAATTCTTTGGTACATTACCTTCATCACTGAAGTGCTGTTGCTGACGGCAGCCTCATAGACCAAATCTAAAAAGGAAAAAAAAAAGAAAAAAAGAAAAATCACCACAGGTGTGCAAGTGCATTTCAGAGCAGCTGAAAGCAATTCAGTCTTTTATTGCTGGACTTTTCAATGGAGATTCAGAATGGATATTTCAAGATCCCACTCGGCTTTTGATTTTTACGATATTACCAGCCACCGCACTTGCGAGAGTGAACTTGGCTTCCTAACCTTCTCGTGACATTTCCTTTGCCCACCTCCATCTTTTTCTTTCTATTTTTACTTTTATGTTTGTCCTTGACACCCAAAGTGCAGGTGCAATCTCGTTCTCCCAAACCAGGCCCACGAGGAGAAGCACAGTCAATGTCAATAAAACCTCCTCACAAACCACAGTTTCTGCTCAGTTTTAACCACAGTAAACCATCTCTTAACAAAAAAAAAGGATTTCTAATAATTTACAAAGTTGTGATTGATGGGAGGACCATGTTCCTTTTGTATAACTGTCTGTTTTTATCTGTGCTGCAGCTTGTCTTGGCCAGTCTCTCATGGAGGCCCCCCTGGTTAAATAAAGGTTAATAATAATACTAATAACAACAACAAAAACAACAACAATAATAATACTAATAACAACGACAACAACAACAACAACAACAACAACAATAATAATAATACTACTAACTACAACATTAACAACAATACTACTACTGCTACTACTACTACTACTACTACTAATAATAATAATAATAATAATAATAATAATAATAATAATAATAATAATAATAATAATAATAATAATAATAATAATAATAATGTGTATCAGTTCTGCATAGCTGCTGATGTGGGCTGGACTCAGCATGAAGTCATCTGTCCTGGAGAAACATCTCATGACCTGAGAATTTCAGCGTTCCGCCTGCCATTTCTACAACTCTGAGATATTATTACTTGCCAGTTCATTGGTTTTACCACTTAGTACTTCCTAAAAAACGGGAACTGCATCCAGATTTTAAACGTTTTACATTTTTTCTTTAACACCACACACGTGTAAATAATGAATAATGCAGCATTTATTTGTGCACAACTCACAAAACGTGACTTAGGGCCCTGTAATACTCACGTCACGATTTCCATGTTAATTCTCCGTTCTTGTTTATATGATAATGCGGCTGAACTAAGTGTTGTGCAGAGGAAATAAGTCAACTTCCTATTTATTTTAATGCTTTAATAGTTGCTCTCTCAGTGCCAGCACTCTAATTATGCGCTGCTTAAAAGATAAACGAGGAAAATATCTCACTTCGTGGAAACGCAAGAATGGGAAAATCAATACAAAGCGATTATGGCTTTTTCATTTTAATGTTTAGTTCGCTAGGTTTGGTTGTTTTTAACCAGCCGATAGTAAAGCCATGGGAATCATAGGCCTATGTATGCATTTCATAATCGGATGAATTATCGGATGAGAAAAAGCTTACAAATAGAAGAAATTGAATCTTTTCTAATATGGAGAGTAACCAAAAAGTTTGGGTACAAAAAGTTTGAGTACAAATTAGAAAAAAAGAAAAGAAGTGTCACTTGCAATGAATATTTTGGCTGACTTTAATTACATTTCCGTAATGAAAACAGGACTAGATATCATGCATAAAATTACTGAACATTAGTGCAGAATTCTACTTCTTTCTATCTTTTGTCTTCCTTCCTTTCATTCTCTCAGCAGCCATTTAGGTCTGTTGAAGAGTGACTCGCGACCCCGTGACCTCCTGATATTTCAGCTCCTTTACAGGCCAGACTTAATATGGTTTCACATGCAAATACACAAACAGGAAATTAAAGAGGAAAGCACTCCTGGAGGTACCTCTCTCTCTCTCTCTTCTCTGACGCACTGTTTTGTAATCTCGTCCTCTGGCCGACTCCCGGCTGTGCTTTTTAGCACTTCTCCCCACAGACAGTCTCAGCCCCTCTCTGCCAGGCCTTTCTGTCTGGACCATTTTCGTCCTCAAGCACAGGTGATTAATCATTGGAAAAGACAAGTTTTTCAGCTCTCCTTCGGGGGTGGGGTGGGGGGGTCAGTGGGGGCGGGGGCAAGGGGGGAGGGGTCTTGGCTTTGGAGCACCTTTTTTTCCTGCAGTACTCTGATGTACATCCTTAACTTCTTCCTCCTGACACCCGGGGGCTTCCATTTCTTTACCCCCTCCGAAAAAGCTTTTTTGCAGAAGTCGTTAAGAAATGCTCAATTAAAGCAGATGTGTAATTAATTCCTGGAGCTGCAATGACAACAGAATATATGCGTCAAACCTATCCTCCTACGTATGATACATTGATAACATAACCCTTACCCTTCCAACAGCTGTTCACTACCATATAGTCATATGTTAAGAATTATAATAGAGCATATCTGCAAAAATTCTATGTATAAATGAAAGCAGAAGGCTTTTGATTGATTGGTTGATCAGTTTACTTTGTCCCATAACATGACCAATAACATGTCCCATCCTTCTTCTTTTTTATTTGCACAAATTTAAAATCAACAAAGGAAAAGAAACTAGTAAGCAGAAAATTGTGCAGGTAGTGAAAAGAAACCCTAAGGGTCTTATGTAAGGTCTCTGCCTATAATAATATACAGTTTACATGAATACTTACAACACATTACATCAAAACATATAATTAATCAAGAAACACAAAACAAAGCAAACAAGAGAGAACATAACACAAAACATAATAATAGAAAATAATAAAACAGATAGTGACAGTGATGATAATAAACATAAAATTAAAAAAACTGAAAACATAGAGCATAAAAGAAGGGTGTAATTAGTAATCCTTCATTGCAATCTGTGACAGTACTGCAGCATGTCTGTGCACATGAATTTGTGACCCTAGAGCCTCCTGCATGAGTGGTAAGACTGGTGACAGAGCAGGAAATGCCGGGGGGGGGGGGGGGGGGGGGGGCCAGATGGGGGGCGGGGTTGGTGGATGGGGTGTCGAGGCCTGGTTTAGATACTTCCGCCAGCGTTTTAGCCACATCTCCGCCCAGTGGCCTTAATTACAGTTTAAATTTACCCCCCCCCCCCACTCTGCTCTCTCTTTAGCCTGTTTAAATTTACCCCCCCCACTCTGCTCTCTGTTCAGCCTACTCCATGCTCCAGGCCCAGGCCAGCAGGCCAGCACGCACCTCTGCTTCCCGCCCTGAGTTTTCAGCTGGCGATAGAGATGGCGGGTGTTCACCATCCTGGCCAAACAAGGGGGCTCTTCTGCAGAGAAGGACTCACTGGCCATTTCTCCTAAAATACAGAAGTTAAGCAGCTTATCCGTTTCCTTTCAGCCAGGTCTGATCCACTTATTATTCTGCTTCCCGTGCTCATTTTATAGGTTTTATAAGCCAAGTATTAAAGTAAAATATATTTATAATCTATGCAGTATCTAACTCTAAGTCTGATTTTGCAAAACAATATCTTAAAAGTTAGAAAAAATATGGGATACTCTCTCGCGATATTCTGATAAATTTTCTTTAATATTTCCCTGAATTTCTCGTGCTGTACATGTTGGGGAAACCCAGCGAGCATTTTAGCAGATGCTGTTATCCAGAGTGACTGACACAGCTTTTGCAATTTTGTAAAAAATAATATCCATTTTCCCAGCTGGAAATATACTGAAGCAACGCAGGTTAAGTACCTTGCTCAAGGATATAATGGCAGTGTCCTACATGGGGTCTGTGGATAGATGTTTGGGGGTCTGTGTGTGGAGGGTTTGGAGTAGTGTGGGTGGAGGTTTGAGGGTCTGTGGATAGAGGTTTTGTGGTACAGTAAGCAGAGGTTTGGGGGTCTGTGGGTATAGGTCTGGGGTACTGTAGCTGTAGGTTTGGGGTACTGTAGGCAGGGGTTTGAGGATCTGTGGGTATAGGTCTGGGGTACTGTAGCTGTAGGTTTGGGAGTAGGGTTTGTGGGTACGGTAGCTGCAGGTTTGGGGTACTGTAGGCAGGGGTTTGAGGGACTGTGGGTGGTGATGGATGTTTAGTGGGGAACAGGTTGAGTGGATATTCTGAAGGAAGTTTCATGGGCTGAGGCTAGGGAGGTGTTTCTGTGTTTTTTGCCTGTAATAATGTGAAAAAATGTGAAAATCTGCAACAAAAAAAAAATTTAAAAAAAAAAAAAATGAATAAATAAAAATGTTCTGTTCAGAGGAAAAAAATAATATCACATACGAGGCTGGAAATGTGTTTATTTCATATACAGCGTGTTCTAACAGAACGAATCCTCACGTTCGTGTTTTAACGCAGTAACAGCCCACCAGCTTTTAAAAAAAAAAAAAAAAAAAAAAATTCAGTATCTGCCAATGCATTCAGACACTCATTGGCAGATACATTTACAGCCTTTATAGTTCTGGTTCCGAGCAATCTGAGAAAGACAGCCCCCTTCCCCCCCCCCCCCCTTCCTGCGATTGAGGTCTGCGTGATTGTATTAAAATTTTATCAGAACATTTTATCGGTTTTTCATTCTTTTCCCCCGGTAACAGAACATGACACGATACAGCTATTAAGTGACAGCTGCAACGGGTCAGCACAGCGCATTTGCCTAAAATTTGCCCTTTAAGAAATACCAGCGGCACACCTGAACGTGCGGACGGAATACCAATGCACAGCAAAAACCTGAGACTGAGGCCGGCGCCAGAGACTGGGGAAGCGCTCTTACAATAAAAAACATTTTATTTGGACTGTCCCAACTGGACGGTGGCCTTTGGGCCAAGCCCAACGCTCAGGAGTGGGGAGGCAGGGGGAGGAACACCCAACCCCCCTTCCAGCCCCCGCCCCCCCCCCCCCCCCCTCCACATCTACGGTGCCTGGCAAGGGCCAGACTGTGCAGAGCAGCGAGCTTGGTACCCTAACGTGACCCCCGGGTCTTGCATCATTCATGAGACAGTATAACAGATCAGCCAGGCAGGGGGTGTGATGTCGTCTCAATTATTAACAACTGCAGTAAAAGACAGAGGCATACATAAACACGCACGCATAAACACACACTCATACACACTCACACACACACACACACACACCCGCACACAAATATACACACACACACACACACTCTCACACACACCCGCACACACATAAACACAAATATACATACACGCAAACACACACACACACTCTCTCACACACACAAACACACACACACACTCTCTGTCTCACACTCACACACACACACACTCATACACACTCATACACACACACACCCGCACACACACAAACACAAACACACACACACACTCTCTCACACACACATAAACACAAATATACATACACACAAACACAAACACACACACACACACACACACACACACCTGCTCACACACGCACACACACACACACACACTGTCCCTAAGATGGGCGCTGTCCCAGCATAACCTCCTGCATGCCCTTTATATATTTTTTATCAGTCTTTAAGGCCGTTACTGAGTCAGCTTGTCCTGC
The DNA here is from genome assembly GCA_025169545.1 of Anguilla japonica. Lineage (NCBI taxonomy): Eukaryota > Metazoa > Chordata > Actinopteri > Anguilliformes > Anguillidae > Anguilla > Anguilla japonica. The sequence goes on from CM045898.1 coordinate 47,449,855, forward strand.
AGAAGAACCCGGCTCACCCTTGGCTGCACCAGGTGCATTGTGGGAAAGGTGCATTCTGAAGTGTTTGAGCGGTGAGAGTGAACAGAACTGCTTTCAGATCCGTGAGCTGTAGGTCATGTCACGCATTACGTGTTAGCTCGTCCCTCCCCCGCCCCCCGCGTGTCCCACCCCCGCACCCGGGATTTGGGTCCCGTGGAGTTTGAGCACGCCTGGTCACCTGACAGCGCTGTGCACTGGTGTAAATTTGCAATATGCTTCAGGCCCGTTAAGGGGCCCAATGTGTTACTCCTTCAGGGATCCAGAATTCCCAGCTAATCCCCTGTCTCCTGAGGATTTGCTCCAGGGTCACCCACTCAAACAGTCAGGGATCTCGGGTGCTGTAATCGCCTGCCATCGGCGTGAAATACGGCATAAACAACACATCGAGTGCGCCGTCACCCGGGTCGTCAAGCTCAGCGTCAAACAGACCACCCGACACGTCGTCAAACAGACCACCTGACACGTCGTCAAACAGGCCATCAAACACGGAGTGGAGCGCACCCTCAAACAGGCCTGGCAAACACGTCACTGAACCCGCCGTCAGAAACGCCGTCGTCCCCGCCCTCGAACACGCTGTCAGACAGGCCGTCAAACATGGCGTCGAGTCGGGCATCAAATACATCAAACATGGCATCAAATATGGCATCAAACAGACCATCAAACATGCCATCAAATAGTGCATCAAATAGACCATTAAACATGGTGTCAACGAGGGCATCAAACAGGCTATCAAACACGGTGTCAGGTATGGCATCAATCAGTCCATCAAATATGGCATCAAATAGGGCATCAAACAGGCTATCAAACATGGCATCACATAGGCCATCAAATATTGTGCTGAACCCGCTTGTCAAACATGCCGTAGAAAACACTGTTGAATACGCCAACTGGCACAATGTCATGCAGGCCATCAAATGTCGAGCATGACATAATGAAAGTTGTCAAATATGTTGTCAAACACATCAAGAAACATGCTGTCAAAGCATTGAACTTGCCGTTGAATAAACTGTCGAACACATAATCAAATAGTCTGTCAAGTGCACAGTCTTTATATATATATATATATATATATATATAAAAGCATGTACCATTTCATGTATAATCATGCATAATTTTGACAAGCACATATTTTCTTAGGTGAAAAATAAGCAATAACGACATGAAAACACCTTCAAACATGGCTATGGAACACACCCATTATATCTGCCAATCACGGGTGGGGGGGTGAGGGGGGGGGGGGGGGCAGTGACCACCCGTAGCCACGGCGATAAAAGAAGAACGAGCTGCAGAAGCGAGAAAAACGAAAAGCGCGTTCAGTTCTGAAGTGACGGCACGCGGAGGCCAGGGAGGAGGAGCTAATGACTGGAGGGAAAGTGACAGAGAGAGGGAGGGAGGGAGGGAGGGAGGGAGGGATGAGGGAAAAGAGGAGGGAGGGCAGCCGATTCGCCGGGTGCCCACGCTGCCACCGGCCCCCTTCACAGCGATTACCACGGTTACCACAAACAGTCACAAGTCTACAGTTGACAGCATCTCAGGCACTCCAGGCAGAATTTCACTTTTAATCCACTGAAAATCAAAAGAAAAAGAAAAAAATACTGTAAAAACACAATTGAAACTCACTGGATCCACTAAAGCAGGGACTTATTGTTCAAAATATCAGTGGGGGGGGGGGGGGGGGGGGGGGGGGGGGTGAAATAAAAAGAAAAAACAAAACCAGATATAAAAAAATGAAGTGAAAGTTGAGGATGGAGATTGAGCTCATGGTAATTAACTCAGCTCACGCTGAGGCACTTCCCCTGCAGAAGCAGCCCACTCCACAGGCCTCAGCAGGCCAGCTCCGCCTCAGACTGCCTGAAATGTGCGCCATAACCCAACACAAACTGCACCTCAACCCAACACAAACTGCACCATAACCCAACACAAACTGCGCCTCAACCCAACACAAACTGTGCCATAACCCAACACAAACTGCGCCATAACCCAACACAAACTGCGCCGTAACCCAACACAAACTGCGCCATAACCCAACACAAACTGCGCCCTAACCCAACACAAACTGCTCTGTAACCCAACACAAACTGCGCCATAACCCAACACAAACTGCGCCTCAACCCAACACAACTGCGCCATAACCCAACACAAACTGCGCCATAACCCAACACAAACTGCGCCATAACCCAACACAAACTGCTCTGTAACCCAACACAAACTGCGCCATAACCCAACACAAACTGCGCCATAACCCAACACAAACTGCTCTGTAACCAAACACAAACTGCGCCGTAACCCAACACAAACTGCTCTGTAACCAAACACAAACTGTGCCGTAACCCAACACAAACTGCTCTGTAACCAAACACAAACTGCGCCATAGAGTCGGTGGGGGGGACTGGGGAAGAGTCGGTGGGAGGACTGGGGGAGAGTCGGTGGGGGGACTGGGGGAGAGAGTTGGGGGAGAGTTGGGGGAGGACTAGGGGAGATTTGGGGGGGGGACTGGGGGAGAGTTGGGGGGGGACTGGGGGAGAGTTGGGGGAGGACTGGGGGAGAGTTGGGGGAGGACTGGGGGAGGGTCGGTGGGAGGACTGGGGGAGGGTCGGTGGGGGGACTGGGGGGGAGAGTTGGGGGAGGACTGGGGGAGGACTGGGGGAGGGTCGGTGGGGGACTGGGGGAGAGTTGGGGGAGGACTGGGGGAGAGTTGGGGGAGACTGGGGGAGAGTTGGGGGGAGACTGGGGGAGAGTTGGGGGAGGACTGGGGGAGAGTTGGGGGGAGACTGGGGGAGAGTTGGGGGGGACTGGGGGAGAGTTGGGGGAGGACTGGGGGAGAGTTGGGGGAGGACTGGGGGAGAGTCGGGGGGGGACTGGGGGAGAGTTGGGGGGGGACTGGGGGAGAGTTGGGGGAGGACTGGGGGAGGGTTGGGGGGGGACTGGGGGAGAGTTGGGGGGGGACTGGGGGAGAGTCGGGGGGGGACTGGGGGAGAGTTGGGGGAGGACTGGGGGAGAGTTGGGGGGGGACTGGGGGGAGAGTTGGGGGGGGACTGGGGAGAGTCGGTGGGGGGACTGGGGGAGAGTCGGGGGGGACTGGGGGAGAGTTGGGGGGACTGGGGGAGAGTTGGGGGAGGACTGGGGGAGAGTTGGGGGAGGAGAGTGGGGAGGACTGGGGGGTTGGGGGAGACTGGGGGAGAGTTGGGGGAGGACTGGGGGAGAGTTGGGGGGGGACTGGGAGAGTTGGGGGGGGACTGGGGGAGAGTTGGTGGGGGAGATGGGAGAGGGTTGGGGGGGGACTGGGGGAGAGTTGGGGGGGGACTGGGGGAGGGTCGGGGGGGGGGGAGAGTGGGGGAGAGTTGGGGGGGGACTTGGGGGAGGTTGGGGGAGACTGGGGGAGGGTCGGTGGGGGGGACTGGGGGAGAGTTGGGGGAGGACTGGGGGGGAGAGTTGGGGGGGGGCTGGGGGAGGTTGGGGGGGGACTGGGGGAGAGTTGGGGGAGGACTGGGGGAGAGTCAGTGGGGGGGACTGGGGGAGAGTTGGGGGGAGGATTGGGGGAGAGTTGGGGGGGGACTGGGGGAGGGTCGGGGGAGGGTCGGCAGGAGGACGGTGGGTGTCCTTGCGGTCGCGGACGCGCCCGCCTGTGGAAAGAGATGAGTCAGGCCTCGCCGGGACACCAGGGGCGAGACCAAAGACGGGACGGCGTGGAATTAAACGCATAAATCTCCCCCTTTTTTAAAACTTACAGGCACCCGCACAACGCCGTATTTTAAGAGAAAGAAATGAGCTTGGCTGTCTCCTGCTCTGCGTCCCTTGTCTTTGTGGGTAAGCGGAAGGAGCAGGGGTGTGGGAAAGTGAGAAGGTGTGCGGGTAGGGTGGGGGTAGGGGTGGTGGGGGTGGGGGGGGGGTGGAGGGGGGGATGAGCGGCACTAGAATCAATTAGCCTTTTGTTCCTGAATCGTAACCTTCTACTTCAGCCATCTGTTCTGACTCTCTGGCTGTGTATTTCATGCAGAGAGGATCTGTGCCAGGAACTGCAGTCATGGAGCTCAAGGGAAGCTGGCTCCAGCCTGAGCACTCTCAACCCCCCCCCCCCCGCCAAGAGGAGAGGGGCACGGCAGCAAATATTTCACCCAAAACTCCTGGAGGAGAGCCTCTTCCTTGGAGCTGAAAGAGGCGGGGTGGGTGGGGCTGAGCGAGGAGATGTAAATCCCACAAGGATCTGGCTCAACGGCTCTGAACCGTCCCGTCAGGTCATGGGTTCGAATCCTAGCTGGATACTTTCTGCTGAAGCCCTTAACCTGGATTGCCTCAGAGCCACATGGATATGTAATGTGAAAGATATGTGCTGTTTAAGATGCCAGAGTGGCATGCTGAGCAGTAAACAGTAATGCAATCAGGGCAGGCCCTGAGCTTTTGGGGAGTACAGGGGGCATGGAGGACGGGGTCCAGGGCGGACAGGGGGGACATGTCACCCCCAAACTGGGAAGACATCATACAGACCCTCCAGTATAATCGTGCAGAGAGCTCCACCCAATCCTTAAAAGAGTTTGGTGCTAAAATCAATGGCAAATAGGACACAAAATGATTAAGAATTCATAATATGGGAGGGGGGGGGGGGTGAAATAAAATCTATTTAGAAGGATGCATATATACAGAAGTGGACAATCCAGGTTCAGAAAGTATTTTGTACCTATCATTGTTCCAAAAAATCCTCCCCAGTATTTTGTTCCAATCACCTGGATTAGATAATTGCTATTCTTCAGCCAGGAGGGCTGGATTAATCAGTGAAATCAGCCGGGCTGAGCTCATGGGTAACAGAAACACACGACAGGACTTCCATTTCAGACCGCTGGACTTTCCTACTCTGCATATGCATTTCAAACATCTTATCAGTATGAGAAAAAAGACAAGAATCATCTAAAAAATAAATATATAATGCCACACGGTCATTTATCCTCCCAAACAGCGCAGCCGGAGACGTTTATTACTCTCCTCAGTGTCTGAAACTCCACCACAGCGCTGGCTAACGCACCGGCCTTCAGCGGGGAAAAAAACTCGGCCTTGAGCGAGAAGTACTGCAATTTGAAAGAAACAGATTCATCTGAAATTCTGTAACAAAAAACTAAAGCTCTTTTGAACATGGCAGATGAAGGATACTAATCTGGGGAACTGATATATTTCAGCAGAGTGTGTGTGTGTACATACATGCGTGCGTGTGTGTGTGTGTGTGTGTGTGTGTGTGTGTGTGTGTGTGTGTGCGCGCGTGCGTGTGTGTGTGTGCGCGCGTGCGTGTGTGTGTGTGTGTGCGCGCGTGCGTGTGTGTGTGTGCGCGCGTGCGTGTGTGTGTGTGTGTGTGTGTTAGCTTCGACCCTTCTATTCTCTTTTTTTTTGCCATGTTCCCCTGTTATTGTTTTCAATGTGTTGTTTAAATAGAAAAACACACACACTGTATTTCCATGCTGTTACCTGCCGTAGGTGAGTATCAGGTCCAGTGCAGCGGCTTGTTTTCAGCTGTCACCAGCACATCTGTGACTTCGGAGAACACAAATACAGTACCCTAGACAACAGACATACACGCTAGCAAACCCTACACACAAGACATACAGCACACTAGCAAATCCTACACGCAAGGCATACAGCACACTAGCAAACCCTACATGCAAGGCATACAGCACGCTAGCAAACCCTACACAAGGCATACAGCACGCTAGCAAACCCTACACACAAGGCATACAGCACGCTAGCAAACCCTACACACAAGGCATACAGCACGCTAGCAAACCCTATGCGGCAACTAGCAAACTACAACGCTAGCACACCCTACACACAAGTCATACAGCACGCTAGCAAACCCTACGTACATGGCATACAGCTTTCCCGGAAACTCACTAAAGCATCCAGCGACCCTCTGGATTCTCTTTCCTTACTTCTCCACGACTGACGGCAAGTCTGTCTGCGGGGAGCCGCCTAATGACCTGTCACATTTTGCACACGGCCGCGCGCGAGGCGGAGGAAGACTTTCGGAGCGAAGCTGAAAGCTACGGGCGATGTCCCACTCGCGAACCGTTCGGCGATGTCGCTGTACCACAGAGTCGACTGTGACACGGCAGAGACGGGGAGGGAAAGCGTGTGGGCGCCCTTCTCCCCCAAAGGTACGAAAAAGTGCCTGTGAAGGTACAAACGCCAGTCACTGGGGTGGTGTCCTACAGGTACATAAAATTGTACCCCTAGCCAGCAAAGCATAATTAATTAGCACCTTTTTTGCTTGTAAAAGGTACTTATTGGTATCCAATTAGGACATTATTGTACCTTTAGGGTATATTTGGCAAATTTGTTCCCGAAAGAAAAATAAAATGTACCTCCACTGTATCTTTATTTCTGAGAGTGCATAACCCTGTAAAATACGACAGGGAAGCTGTGTAATCTTTCCAATCAGCCGCCTTTCATCAGCTTTCAACGAGGGGAGTTTAAGTGAAGATTTAGCCGAGCACCGGCACTCACAGAAGCGAACAGCAAAAGTTGTGTAAACAGGAGAACTGTGCTGTAATCCCCTGGGGTTAAAGGTCAGGGGACGATTTGTGGCAGAGCCCGACCCCCTGCAGGCAAGGCGCCAAAAAAATTAACGCATCGTCCTGAACGCCCCATCTCTCGCACCCTCTGGGGACCGGCCAAAGCAAGCGGCGGACTCTGGCTCATTGAGCGGCAGTCTATTGGACGCCATTTTCTCTCCTATATTTCATGTCACAATTTTCTTAATGCATTTTTTTTTTTTTTGTCGAGGACTTTGCTCCATCAATCTGCGAGAGAGCGCTCCCGCGCCAGACGCCTACTTCTCCCAGTCCGTGAAGAGAAGATGAAGGTCGTCCCTTTTTTTCTTTCTTTTTTTTGTGAAACTCCAGGGTCAAAGTCCAGATCATTATTTTCACTGCTGAGAGCGTAAGAGAGAGGGGGGGGGGGGTATGCTGGGAAATTCATAAAACTCATTAATTTAACAGGAGGCCTTGCACAGAGCCCACAGAGGCCTTGTGTGTTTGGGCTAAAGCGCCCATCCACTGCACTCACAATGACGCTGTAATAATCTTGCCCGAGCAGCCATGCACCTGCTTTCCTCAATCAGACAAATGCCCTGACTGCAGCTCAGACACAGATAAGACCGCTGTGACAAGCACCATTTTTCAAACAGTCCATTTATAAAATGGTATATGAGGTTACATTTTTTAAAACTACATTATAGTTTTTATATTTAAAAGAGATGTAGTGCCTCCCCCACTCCCCCCCTCCATCACCACCAACATCCGCCCCTTCCACAGCCAGCACTGTTTTTACCGTTTATTTTTGGAGTTTTAATTTCATTAGTTAGTTTTTCATAATTTTTTTTTGTGTTGTTGTTCTTGTTAGAGGCCTTTTTTTGTCTGTTTATGCATATGGTCCCTTCTTCCATGCTTGTTATCTGAAAACTCCGATGTAGGTTTTGTTTCTCAAAAATGAAACCACGTCTTTCGGTCTTTGGTGTAGCACACTTTCACACGCCCCGGCAGAAACATCTGCTCACTTGCCTGAGTTTGAAAACCAGGAGCAGGAGCAGACGGCCATGTCACGGGCCTATCAGCGTCCTCTCAGATCAGGGAGCTCAGAACCGCCCCCCCCCCGCCCCCCGTCCCCCGTCCCCCTCCGGTGGAAAGAACGAGAGCGGCAGGTAGGAGAGACGGCCTTCAACCGCCATTGACGAACGTTCGGTCACGTGGGAGGATTCTGGGTAATGTAACGCAGCGAAGTACGTGTTGCTCGCACACCCACTCTCCCGCTTCGCCACGTTTCCATGCCGACGCCACCTTTAAGACACCGCCGCTCGTGAAACAAAAGCAGGGTTGAGCCGCCGTGATCGCAGACGCTCCCACAGAGCGAGCCCCAAACCGCCCCCCCCCCCCCCACGTCTGTCAGAGCCTTCTCTCCTGTAGCCATGGCAGCCATAATTCATACGCGCCACACCAAAGGCCCACCGAGCATCCTCAGACATGACTCATTCAGCTCCGGCTCATTGGCCCGTGCCCAAAGCGAGTCTGATGAGGAGAAGAGCAGAACCAGTGCCAAGGAGACAGGGGTTAAATGTTGGGGTTAGAGACAGCGTTTGGTTTAGGGTTGACTTTGGGGTTTAGGGGTAGATTTAGCATTGAGTTGTTACTTCCCAGTGACAGGCATCTCTTAAGCGGTGGCGTGGGGGGGGGGAGGAGAGTGGGGAGTGGGGGGTGGGGGGGGAGTGAGAGTGGGGAGTGGGGGGGGGGGGGGGCGTACAGTTTTAATGAAACTCTGAGAGACCGTGATCCCGTGGGCTCAGCGGTCAGCCCAGCCTCTCAGCACGCACGTCAGCCATTTTGCAGAAACCTTCTTAGCAAAAAGAGAACAATAAATAAATAAGTAAATAAATAAATAAATGAAAATAGAGTGCTGCTTCAGCGGTGTTCTACCTCTTCAGCATTAACGGGATGTCACCCGCTGAGCGCCTCCCCCCTGCCTTCTCTTTTTTAAACGATCGATTTGTCCGCCGCTTCCTCAGAGAGCTGACAAAAAGGTACGGACAAATGAAGACAAAAACAGCGAAAACGGAGAGAGAGAGACACGGGAGTGCGGGGGGGGGGGGGG
>CM045898.1:47463518-47468518 GCA_025169545.1 Anguilla japonica
AAATAACTGAACATTAACCCATAAAGACAGCTGATCTGAAACTGTCACAAGTTTTGCAGAGTTGGCCTCCACACCCACACTGCATCAAAAATAAATAAAGAAATAAATCACACACACACACACACACACAAAAAATACTGGCTGTAAAATGTTGTCAAAAGAATGTAACACTGACTGTAACAAAGAATAACGAATGACAAGGCAGGACAACAGCTACACAAACACAATACAAATGAAAAGAATAAACTGAAAAAATCTAACTTTGCATAAATCGAAGTAGAAACCGTGGCTTACCACAGAATGCATTTATTTGGAGGGAATAAATAAATAATTAGGAACCCAGATGAGATGAGTCATTAGACGGCCGTGACTGGCTGGGAGGCAGAGCGCTCTGACTGGGAGGGGCTGGGTAACGCAGGAGCGTTTAGAGTCGGGGGGGAACAGAGAGCACGGCGCTGATAATTACACCCCCAGCAGCCCTGCCGCTCCTCACGCCCCAGGGCCGTCCCTGTGAGCGGGGGGGGGGCCAGAGAGACAGATGGAGCTGAGCGAGGGGTCTGTTCTCATCATCAGCTGCTATTGTCACACAACCCCACCCCCCCCCCGGCGGACCCCCCCCCCCCCCCCGGCGGAGCGTCTCTCAGGGGGAAGGGCGACAGAGCCGTAGCGGCTCATAGGTGAGGCTGTCGGCGGGCACACCCCCCCCGGGGGGCGGTAACCGCGGGCGATGGTGGCTGTTATCGGCTGCCAGTCTATAAACAAAAGGGCTGGTGCGTATCTCTCCATCACTCTCTTATTCACTCTCTCTCTCTCTCTCTCCATCACTCTCTTATCACTCGCTCTCTCTCTCTCTCTCCATCACTCTCTTAAGAAATTCATATCACTTTTTTGAATCCTCTTTTTTGCCTTTTATTTTTTTGGTATACAGTGTTTGTTTGATTAGGTGTTTTAGGGTGTAATATGAGGGCTGTCGGCGGTGCACACCCCCCCCCCCCCACCCCAGGTCACTGATGATGTTTTCAGACCCTGACCCCCTCACCGTTGTTTGGATCTCAGTTAAATCCATTTTTAAGCCTGCTGGGGTCGGCGGTAACCGCTGATTGCTTTGGTTACGACGTGGCTGTCCCTCTCCTCTCTCTCCCTCTCGTCTGAGAGACACACCTGCGTTGACCCCGGCGAGTGCCCCATAAATCACACCCCAGTTCCGCTGGGAGGGGGGGACTGCCTTGTCTTTCCCTTTCCCCGCCTGTTTCCCCAGACCTTTGACCTCTGACCTCTGCACAGCGCCCAGCTCCTCGTGCTGCGGGGGGAGCGGGGGGCAGCCGTGACAGGGCAGGCGTAATCGTTTTGACATCTCGTGCCCGCGGGCCAGAAGGGGTAATGGCGTGGGCACAATAACAGCCTCCCGCCTGATTGGACAGCTGTGGATGATTGGCACTGACGGGGAAAGGGGGAGGGGCCCCTGAAAGCCCACGTCCCTCATGCTGGTCTGTGCTCACCGTACACTGGGGGAGCATGTCAGCCTCGGTGACCCACCTGTCAGCAGGTAAGGAACACGCGTGGTAGTGTACTGGGGGGGGGGGGGGGGGGGGGGGGGGGGGGGGGGGGGGGGGGGGGGGGGAGTGCTTTCCTCGGTCCCCACAGGGTTCAGAAACAAGGCACACAACCTACAGACCTCCTGTCACACAGTGTCCCATAACCAGCTAATGTGGCTTTGTGACAGCAGCAGTGTGTGTGTGTGTGTGTGTGTGTGCGTGTGTGTGTGTGTGAGTGCACACACATGTGTGTGTGTGTGTGTGTGAGTGCATGCACATGCACCATGCATGCGTTTGTGCGTGCGTGCACGTGTGAGTGCGGGTGTGTGTGTGTGAGTATGTGTGTGTGTGTGCGTGTGTGAGTATGTGTGTGTGTGTGTGCGTGTGTGTGTGAGTATGTGTGTGTGTGTGTATACTCACACCCGCACTCACACGTGCACACACGCACGCAAGCAACGCACGCACAAACGCATGCACGGACACACACACACACACACACACACACACATACTCATTAACAAACTCAACTCAATCAATGGCCCTTTGTCAGCGGCTATGGAGGTTGTTTATGCCGATATTAACCGCACTGCGTGTGTAAGAAAACCATCTTGAGCAGACAGGAACCCCCCGGCCCCCCCCCCCCCCCCCCCCCCCCCCACCCCACCCCCCCCCGCCCCGTGAGAGCAGGGCGGGTCACGTTCGGCCCTCGGTCGATACCGCAAACCGTCCCGTGCTGTGGGTCAGCGCCCTGTTCAGAAATCGATACACATTATTTTAATCCCCCCCTCAGAGGCGCGGTGTTGGGCCGGCAGGCTGTTGTGTTGATATATATGATTGGATAGAGCCGGCGCCGCCCGCCCCCCCCCCCCCCCCCCCCCCCCCCGCCTTCCGAGCGCGACTCCGCCCGAGAACCAGCCGCCGCTCCGCCTCCCTGTCACTCCCTTTCATAGCCTCTCCTCCAACGCGGGCGGCGGCGGCGGCGGCCATCTTACGACGCGCGCCACAGACAGCCTCCGGTGATTTATCCCCAAGGTGACCGCCTCGCCCATCACAGAGGATCATGGGATACCGTCCTGTGTCGCAGGCCAGTGGCCCTGGGAGAGTCAGCCCAGTGGGGGTCCAGCCATTACGGGTGAACAGTGCACCCGGGACACATTACAGTCACCCCCCCCCCCCCCCACCCCCATTAGCCTTCCCAAATGGCGGCTACGCTGGCGAATTACCCGGGACGCGTTCACACACCGGAGGCGCGAGGTCCCCGCAAAGTGGGGACCAATCGGACGGGCGGAGCCGTCATCTGCACCGGGTCCCGGCCCGAGGCTGGAAACCCAGCCGAAGATTTGTAGGTAATTTGTCCGACTGAATGGCCAATTCACCTGCGGAAGATGTGCCACTCAGCAGCGGGTTCAGTGACCGAGAGCTGACCCCCGAATCGCACCGGGATATGATTTATGAACAGCCAGAATTTGGATAAGGGTAAGAGAGAGACACAGAGGCGGAGCAGACACACAGAGAACGCGGGGCAGCCAGGAGAGCCCGTCTCACACCAACAGAGCCGACTGAACAGAGCCGTGAAAATCTACAATCAGGCAAGGAAACATAGCATCGTTATTTTTTGGAACTTCCTTCTCTAATCGTGTTCACCCCTGTACTCTGCAAAAGCCTCATTTAACCACTTCTGTTTTAACTACCAATGCCTTAATATTTGATTGGATTAAAAAAAAAAAGAAAAAAAAACCTTTTTGTAAAATGTTTAATTTTCTTCCGTGTCCTAGATGAGTTTTATTAGCAGGAGAAAAAAAACCCTCTCCTGCATTTCTTGTTTAAAAAAAAAAAAAAAAGATAATAAAAAAAAATCTATGATTATTAAAATATCCATCTGTGTTTCTTTGAAGTACTAATTATGCCGTGCTTTCATGTGCATGCGGCTGCGAGGGCTCCTGCCCCCCCGGTCCTGCGGGGGGGGGGGGGGGGGGGCAAGCAGGCTTCAGTGCCAGGGGGCGCCGGGGTTAACAGTGGCATCGCTGTGATCATGGAGCCGTAAATATCATCGTTTAGGGGCGTGCTGGTATTTCAAAAAAACAAAAAACTGCGTTATCTACTTAGATTATTCAACACATTTTATAAGCTCATGGGCCTCTCCTTTAATTTATTAGTATTTTTTTTTCTCTCCCTGAATTGATATATTTGACCATGTGCACTTCTTGATGAGATGATTAATAATTCATTCACCCATCTAAGGTGCCGCCTTCCAATCGCCCAGTGAACAGGACCACATGAATGAGGGCCGTAGTGCACAAACGCAACTCTCACAGAGAACACAGATGCATGTGGGATGGGATGCATGTCACTTCCCCAGGCTGTTTGTCAGCAGGTAGGTATCTATAAGTTTAAGCTTTTAAAATAATATAGTTATATGTAATGTTAATGTTTTTATCATATAATTTATTTGTTGTTGTACTTGGTAATTTATTGTTTGTTGAATTGGATGCAGTGTCATCAAAATGAAATTTTTTATTTTGTTCTCTGAGCATAATTCTGCCAGGCACTCTGCTGATATTTCTATGCATTATAAAGCAATGGTGTGTTCTATTGACATGGCTGTATGATGTGTGATGTGGTTACTCCATACAACCTATTCTTGATTTTGTGAATAAATGGCACCTACCAACTAAAGCATATCATATCCAGACCTGAGCTTGACATTTCCTGATGGGGACACGTCTTGTGATGAAATGTTCTATTAACCTGTTAATCTGTAAAATAAAACAAAATGGAGGATAGTGGAAAAAGGGTTAACCAGTAAAACGTGGCGGTGTCAGGATCGGCGGCACAGCAGCTGATCCAGGCGGAGGGGCCGACGCCGCTGCTGGGAGGTCAGAGGTCAGGACGGGGCGGAGGCGGGGGTTGGGGGGTGGAGGAGCCCCGCCCCTCGGCTTTGAGAGGCGGGCAGTGGCGCCGGCCGCAGGGCTCCCCTGGGGGCCGTTTCCAGCGCTAATTCCTCTCCAGCTAACGGCTCCGCCGCCTCATTACACCTGAAGTGTCTCCCCCGGGGCCCCCCCTCACTGAAGAGCTCTGGGAGTGTCTCCCCCGCCCCCCCCCCCCCCCCCCCCCCCCCCCCATCCCCCGCGCTGAAGAGCTCTGGGAGTGTCTCCCCCGCCCCCCCCCCCCCCCCCCCCCTCCCCCCCCCCCCCCCCGCCCCCCCCTCCCTGAAGAGCTCTGGGAGTGTCTCCCCCGCACCCCCCCCCCCCCCATCCCCCCCCCATGCTGAAGAGCCCCCCGCACCCCCCCCCCCCCCATCCCCCCTCCCCCCCGGAGCCCCCCCCCCCCCTCACTGAAGAGCTCTGGAGTGTCTCCCCCAGGCCCCCCCCCCCCCCCCCCCCTCGCTGAAGAGCTCTGGGAGTGTCTCCCCCGACCCCCCCTCCCTCACTGAAGAGCTCTGAGAGTGTCTCCCCCGGGCCCCCC
>CM045898.1:47473518-47478518 GCA_025169545.1 Anguilla japonica
GAAAAAAAAGTGGCATAGCCAGTCCAATGAAAATATGCGCGCAAATTCTGCTCGAAGGGTTGGTATCCCTCCATTTTTGGATAGCAAACAATATGGTTCTGCACATTTAAAGACCCAGATGGCGATGGTTTTTGCGCAACTTCCTTTGCAACATTAAAAAAGATGGATAAATTCTTCATGAAAGAGAGAAGAAAAAATGTTGCCAAACAAAGCATCAGTTGACTGATCGGCCTGATTAAGACATCAGTCGGTACATGCATGCACCTGCAGGCAAATGCAACCGCAGGTCGCCAGGCCTACGGAACATTCTAGAGACCAAGGGAAGCCATTTCATTGACAGCCGTGGTTGCAAAGAGCTTTCCAGAGATACTAATACAGCCCTGCATTTCCCCTCCGCTCGCAGCACCAGGGCCGTCCCCCCAGCGCAGATAGTGTGCGTCCTGCTGTCCTGGATGGCACGCATCCTTTTCCCCTCTTTTCTCGCTAATTGGATTTCTTATGCTGTTTATTTGCCTGGGTCTGCCTTCCCCTCCCCTCCCGTTTAATCCTAATCTGCTAGGTCTGTGTTCCTTTATCTTCCTTCCCTGCCTCGCCTGCGAGGATCTGCATTTTTTTAAACCATTTTCACTTTCCTTTCATTCATTTGTTAAACTGTCGATTGTGTGTGTCTGTGTGTGTGTGTGTGTTTGTGAGTGTGGGTGTACGTACGTGTGTGTGTCTGTATATGTGTGTGTGCATGTATGCATATGTGTGTGTGCATGTGTGTGTGAGTGTGTGTGAGTGTGTGTGCGTGCACACGTGTGTTTGTATGTGCGTTTATGCATGTTTGTGTGTGTGTGCATGTGTGTGTGAGTGTCTGTTTGTGATTGTGTGTGTACGTGTGTGTGCACGTGTGTGTTCATATATGGGTGAGTGTGCGCGCACACACTTGTGTGTGTATGTGTGTGCATGCATGTTTGTGTGTGTGTGTGTTGTGAGTGTGCGTGTGTGTGTGTGTGTGTGTGTGCATGTTTGTGTGTGTATATGTGTGTGCGCACAAGCACATGTTTGTGTTAGTCAGAGAAGGAGACAGAGAGAAAATGAGAAAGAGAGTTTCAAACTTTAAAAGTGTATTCTAGCCCATAGTGGCGTGATCAGTGAGTGTGTCCAATGCAAAAATGCATTCAGCATTTCAAGTGTGAGAGCGATCAGATGTAAGACATTGTGCAACAATTTAAATGAAAAAAAAAATGTAAACCAAAGGGATGGTGTGGAGATGAAGAATCCACCGGCATCCAACAGCTGGTGTCTGAGCAATCGCCCGTTCCTCTTGTGGAGTTACAGCACCGTGACAGAGTCACAGATGCACCTGCCCGTACAGGTACACCGCGCACCTGGGGGAATCCTCCATCCCAGGCACTCACAAGTGTTACTTAGAGAAGGCCTTCCCCGAGACCATCTCAGCAGCCCTGCGTTTGCATCTCGGGACCAGTTGTTTAATCAAAGCCCGCATGAGCTCGTTAATTATACCGTTACGCGTCTGCTCAGCCGAGGAGGGAGGCTGGGTCTGCCGGTTCAGACTCACAAGCGCTCTGCCCTGGGTCACAGCGCAAGAAGAAGAAGAAAAAACCGTCATCAATTATCATAAATTATCTCCGTCCGTGCAGCAGGTAGCAGTGCTACAAGTACGCAAGATCAAAGAGAGGGAGGGGGAGAGGGGGAGAGAGGGAGAGGGAGAGAGGGAGGGGAGAGGGAGAGAGAGAGAGGGAGAGATGGAGGGGGAGAGGGAGAGAGGGAGGGGAGAGAAGGAGAGATATGATGGGAAGGAGAGAAAAAGAGAAAGAGATTTAGAGAGTGAGAGAGAAATACCAAGAGAAAGGGAGAGGGTGAGGGGAGAGAGAGATTTCACATCCAATCTCAGTCATCAAAGGGACGGCAGAACCAGCCAATCAGAGTGCTCAGTGTATTCTTTTCTCTCTCTTTTTTTTAGTGAAGGTGACAAGCTGAGAAATGTTCTCGTGGAGCTTTCTGGTGTTGCATCAGCAAAAAGAGAAAGGGAGAAAAAATAAGAGATTATTTGAAGGCCAAAAAAACCGATACTCATACACATTATATCAAATAAACTAACCACTTTTTTGTGGTTATTTTAGTGCAACGGAGCCTCTCAGTAAATAAAGTGCAGACACATGTTGGGAAATTAATCAGTAAAGGTCCCCGGGGTAAAAAATGAGAAATGCTTGGTGTCTCTGTTCAAAGAGCCTGTGTGTTTAAATGCCAGCCGGGCAGCGAAAAACAGACCTGGGCACACACTGATCCCCCCCCCCCCGGGGGCAAGACGCGCTGCCAGGGGGTTCTGCTGGAAATGTCAGACCCAGTTCAGAGCAGGACCAAACAGCACAAGAGCTGTATCCCCCCCCCCCCTTATCTCCCCTGACCCGCTCTGAAACGCCCCCCCCCCCCCCCCCCCCCCCCCCTTAAAGGCCCCCCCGTTTAATCCCCCCTGTGTTAATCCCCCCCCCCCCCACCCCCACACCCCCCCCACAGCTCAGCCCTCTGTGGCACTGCGTGGGTCAGTTTTAATTGGACACCACGGCAAAAACACACAGAGAGGGGGGAAGAAGTTATATAAAATAAATAAAAGTTGACTTTTCACACGAATCACCACGGAAAGAAATGGCATCTCACTCCGGCTCTCCCAATTACTGCTGTGACTCTGAATCACCGCACATACACACGACTAAAAATGCTTCACAAGAAAAAAGAATAAAAAATACCACAAAAAATAAATAAAAACTAAATAATAAATAAATAATAATAAAAAAATACGGAGAGTCAACAATTTATGTGCAGACCAAAAACATAACCCCGAGTTCTCTGCTGAGATGAAGCTGAAACGATTCGATGCGGGTGTGGGAACGCTTTTGCGATATTTTCCTTGTTTCCAACAAAAGAAAATGTTTTCTGTTGTGGCAAACATACCCTGGAGTGCTGAAGAGACTCGCTTCTCCCCGTGCGCAAAACGCTCGCTACGGCAGGTGTTTCTAAATTGCTTTTTTGTAAAGAATAGTAAGATGCAATTGAAAGAAACCCCACTGGTTGTGATCAGCCGAAATTTAATGTATAACTTCTCCAGATGCTCAGCTGAGGGCTACGTTTAAAGCAGAACCTGTTTCCATGCATTTAGACCACTTATTTTCCAAACCTGTTAACTTTTACAAAGTTTTGTGTCAACTAACTTTCATTTGCATGCACAAAATGCTCCAATCCACAAGGCACACCGCACAGTTTGGAATCAATATTCTAAAGACGTTTAAATTCACTCTAATAAAAACGCAGGCTTTGGCTCAGTCGGGATGGCGATAATTTTCCGATCTGAAACGCGGTACAGTATTACAGTAAAATGCCGTACCTGCTACTGGAGTTACAGTAAAAAAAAGCAATGAATACAGCGATGTGAAAAGGCAATTTAAAACGATCGTTTTCATTCATCAGAATTACCCGCACATAGATCAGAAGTTAATCATGTTATTAAATATTAAGCACAGCCTTGGTGTAACTGAAGTGTAATTCACTGTGATATTGGTCTAGCCGGAGTTGGTGTGGGTCAGGCTAGCTAAGCTGAGCCATTCATCATTCTTCAGATATTGACTCAGAATCCCTCCCCCATTTATTTTCACATTTGGTTACTGATCAAAGACATAAATTGTGAA
The DNA here is from genome assembly GCA_025169545.1 of Anguilla japonica. Lineage (NCBI taxonomy): Eukaryota > Metazoa > Chordata > Actinopteri > Anguilliformes > Anguillidae > Anguilla > Anguilla japonica. The sequence goes on from CM045898.1 coordinate 47,477,208, forward strand.
ATATTTTTTAAAAAAAATTATGGTCAGAACATTGTGCTGTATACAATGCAACTAACAAAGCTCTGTCTATTTCCCAAGTATTACCATGACTTTTGAACACTGATTAGCATATATATATATATTATATATATATATATATATATATATATATATATATATATATATATATATATATATATATATATATATATATATATATATGTGTGTGTGTGGTGTGTGTGTGTGTGTAGCTGTATGATATATGTATATTATATAAAATAGACAGTGAACAATGTCACAATGAAAATGTCAATCGTGCTTTAGTTACATTTACCCCATTAAATATACCTGCATTTTGCTTTACATATATCTTAGAAAATGTCATTATACAAGAGATTAGTTCTTCACTTACACAGTACATATATGAGTTTGCCAGTTGCCAAAATATTAAATCATAGTAATTTTGCTGGCATGAGCTAGTATTATGAATATCTACAATATATTGAATATATTTTAATTAAAAGAAAATAAGAAATAAAGAAGACAGCGGAGGAAGTTGAGGGAGAAAAATATCATACTATTATATATAATAATCTAACAAATGAAAAAACAATTTCAATATATTCTTTTTTATCAGGTTTTCAGTCACAAACACAAACACCTGATTGCATCTGTACATCTGATAGGATTAAATAGATTAACCACTGAAAAATAGATTTAAAATGAAATTAATCATGTTTTCGGAGCTCAAATTCCCATTCCCAATCTATTCTTAAACTGTTTTATTTTTATTTATTTATTTTACAGATTGAGCATAGCGCAGAGCTTTAGAAAACCAGAGTGAGAGAGCGCAGATCACAAGCTGTACACAACCCAAGGGAAGATCACAACATCAGGGATTTGAGCTGGCAACCCTTTGGTCACAGGGCCAGGCCCCCTCAGCTCTGTGCAGCGCGCTGGCTGGAGGAGCGAGGCACAGCCTCCATCATGCCGCGTTCAGGAGGAGAGGCGAGGCCTTTTGCACACCGCCCTGGGGCTTCCGGCTTGGGCAGCGACCAAAAAAAAAACTTCCCTGTAAAAAATAAAGGCCTGACCAGCGATATAAATCCACCGTGCTGTTCCTACAGAGCTCAAACAAGACATCACGCTGGACTGAACCCAGCAGCATCATCTGCCACAAAGAGACAACCCCCCCCCCCATGCCCTCCTTTCCCTGTGTGTTCATTTGCACTGTAGAATTCAACCCCCCCCCCAGCCCCCCCAAGTCATGGCCCGACCCCCCCAGTCATGGCCCGACCCCCCCAGCCCGACATGGCCCGACCCCCCCCATGG
>CM045898.1:47481018-47493518 GCA_025169545.1 Anguilla japonica
CCTTGTGCTTTTCTCTCATTCTATTCCTCTTGCGATGCACTGATTGATTTATGCACTGACAGCTCTTCCCCATCAACCACCGCAGTCTCATCGCACATCTTTACAAACTGCAATCCCTCACCTATTATCTCACCTCCACGCTTACCTTACCCCCACTCCCAAAACCTCTCCCTCTCTTCCCCCTCTCCTACGAACGCTACAAAAGAACCACAGAACGGCGTGCATGTCCATGCGTTTATAAAGGCACACTGAGCTCTTTGCTGATGTGCCTGTGATGGTACGCTCCAACCCATTTAAAGATTCAGGATTTATGCACGCTAGTTCATTTTATTTTCTTTTTTCTAATACAGTAATATCCAGTACTTGAATTTAAGGCAGTATTTGGCCATCAGCAGACCCATTCCATCTGGCATTTATGCAAATTTCAAAATAAATGAATCCGCAAATACACAAGATAAGCATACCCTTCAGCAGAAACAATCTTGCGCACAGCTGGTGAAGGCATTTATATATTAGATAAGACAAACACATCAGGGCCCAGCCTGTTCCTCTATGCCACAGTGCTGACAGGGTTAAAGAGAAACAAAGAGGCCATTTAACATAGCTGTGGGGGACTAGCAATAGGATGCATCCTGTTGTGCGCTTAATGCCAATTAAGGCGAGAGGCTTTCTCTCCCATTGAGATCTGACAGGCTTGTTTAACTGTCATTCATTCCAGGACGTTAAAAAAGACCTTGAATAAAAAAAAAAAAAATAAATAAATAATAGAAATCGGTCAATGATCTGCAGTTTTTATTTTTCCTGACGGCTCTTTGATGGAGACAAACTCTGGGTGACAGGACACATGACCTGTGAAGGGTAATTTGTCTATTGTGACCTCACAGAGGTAATGGAATCTCAAGGGAGCGACATCACAATAGGAAAAACAATGTGGGGGGTTTGAGAGAGGGAGGGAGGGGGAGAGGGGAGAGAGAGAGAGAGAGAGAGATAAAGAGAGAGAGCGGGGGGAGAGAGAGAGGGGAGGGAAATAGGGAAAGAGGGAGAGTGAGAGAGAGAGAGAAAGAGAGACGTTTAAAATAGATAAACACCCCAGAGATAATGAAGGCCCAGCAAGCCTGCACTGTTACTTCAGGAAGACTGTGGGTGACTGAGCCTGTCACTCTGCGCCGTTGCTGTCACCAGCAAGAACAGGCAGAGGGAAAAAAGAACCCTCAATGTTTTCTCTCGTCTCTGCTTCACTCAAACAGCACATGAATTATTACTTCAAAGGGCTGTGCGTATTCTCAGACAAATCAACAAATGAAATGAGTCTACGGAAAAGGACTTAAAAAAAAAACAATACTTGGAAAAGCAGGAACTCTTATGAAAGCGATGAGATGCTGTTGTGTAATAATGAAGAGAACGAGCATTCATCAGCTTTCTTACAAATTAAATTTCTTTTATCTTCATCTTGTGGCGCTCCTCCTCTTTCAGAAGATGAAATGAATATTAAACTCATGATTGTGTTTTTTTTCCCACCGCATGTTGTGTGTGTTCCTCTAAGGCTGTGACTAACCCGTCGGCACAGAGAATATCACAGAGTGAGCCTGGATAAACATGCTAACGAAAGGCACATACATTCTGCATTAGGAGGAGCAGGGAGTGCACGTGGCTAACCCGTGTTCATCCAGGAAATGCACGGAGACCAATGGATTCTGGGAAATTGGTCATTTCTCTGCATAAGGACCGCACCGAGGCTCTCGCCCGGTGAGCACATGGGGTCAAACGGAGGTGCCACCGGGGAGGAGAGCGCACCCCATCAAAAAAACAAAAACAAACGGAAGCAGAACAATTTACAGAGTGGATAAACACGTACGCTAACAGGCTGGGGCCCTTCTATAAGACCTGGTGTCTCCAGAGACGCGTGTCGATGTTCTGTGTTTGTCTTGGGGGAAAAAAAAAAAAATGAACGGATGAATGTCCCAATCAGTTCACTCGTTGGGCTGAAACGGGCCGGTCAGGAGACACAAAGCAGGCTGGGTAATGGCTGGCTTCCAGTGGGGAAAGAGACTAAGAATGTAAATTGATCAATAAGTCAATATGCCAACAATCTTTTTTTTTTTTTTAAACCATGCTTGGATTCATTTTTTTTTATCTTTCCCAATTTTATTTTTCTTTTTTTTTGGAAAATGTATTTTAGGGTTGCCCTCTTGCCAGACATGACTTAAATTACAGCAAATTAAAACTGAACCTGTCCCCTGATTATCATACTGCACACTTCCTGAGCTCATTTTCCAGGGGCCTAACGAGCATGTTTGGAACTGGCTAGTAACCCGTGAGTTCTGGGTTTGACTCCCGCTTCGAGCACCACCGTCGAGCCCTCGAGTCGCCCAGCTTGAACCTCTTCCGCGAAATATTCAGCACTGCAGACGGAAAATGTGCGGAGAATCCGAGCTCTTCCAGACATGCTGATTATGAAAGCAATATGGATATGAGCTTCTGTGTAGCAAACGCATACAAATGCATGGTGAAATAAATCACACAATAAAATCTTTAAATCTCTCTTTCTGTCTCTCTGTCTTTCTCTCAGCATCTAACGGAATTTGGTGTACTGGGGGAGGGGGCCGTTTGTGTGGTATGGAGGTGGAGATGCTCATGTTGAGTGTGGGGATTTGGCGTGATTGTTTTTTTCTTGTTGTTGGGGGTGGATAGTAGGGGTGGAGGGAGATACCACTATTTGCATTTGTATCTGTATTTGTATTTGTATCTGTATTTGAACCAATAAAATTATTTGTATTTGAATTCAAATCGGAAGTGGGCGGAGTTTAATCCTGAAGCTGTATAAAATGTAAAAAGTCCCTGATGTTTATCATTATAATCACTGGCACTGCTGTTGTTCAGATATTAAAGTATTAAAGTCATGATTTTATGATATCAATAATAATCCAGTTTAACAACAGGTAATTAGCTTTTTAAAGCTGTATTTAAAAAAATAATGAGCTATATATTATATAGCCGTAACAACAGGCTTTTATAACAAAAAAAAAAACAGTCAAATCAAGTTTCAAACATAGACAAAAACTTGTATAAATAAAAAAAGCCCCACTTTACCAGTATGTTTGATTTGCATACGTTTGGATAAATTAAATAAAACATCAAAAAGCTTCCCTGGGTGGAATACATCTTCAACTATTATGCTCTTGCTCAAGTTTCCCCAAGTTGTATTTTGTAAAGACAAGCACAGGAGCTGGCAGCGGCGTCAGATGTACCCAGCATTACAGCATTGATTTATGCACCAATAACAACCTAATTTTATAAAGATTATGGAATCATATATTGCAAAACTATTTTCTTGAAATAAAGGACATAACTCAATAAATTTGAGTTGTAAATAATGCTATGGACCTCTTTTTAGATGAGTCTGAAATAAAAAGCTGAAAAAAATTTTAACGTTTGTATTTATAAATTATAGCGGTTTTGTTTATATAAGCTAAGGGAAAATGTATTGAGGCATGTTACAGAAACACTGAGAAAAGCGCTAAAATGTGCATGACAAAACACAAAATGGAAATGGGACGGAAAGTAGTTCAAAAAAATTAAAAAAATGCAATATTTTATACAAGTAATTTCTTCAGTCATAACAAATTCAGCTCATTCTCCCTTCCTTCTCCTTGGAGTGCACTCTTTTACATAGCCTGTGCTCTGTCACACTCCTCTTATCAAGTCCACAAAGGACACGCAGCTTTGGTCGTTTGCTGTGACAACACGCACACAACTCAGTTACATTACATGCAGTTGTCATGTAGCGATTCTATTCAGTTTATTTAAGTGAAAACCTGAAAATACGTCAGTGCTGTTATCGCCGCAAAGTTATATGATTTCTAGAACTATGGCGTCCACAATTATTCATCCCCACCCCAAAGGTTTTATTAACTTCATTAGACGATTGCAGTATGAATTGCATGTGATCATACGTGCAAAGTTAGTTTCGATAGTGCTTGATTGGGAAACTAGTATCAAAGTGCTGGTCATTCAGATGCTGAACAGCATGCTGGAGTAGACAGCGACACATTCACAAAAGCATCTGTTGTCTATTGTCGAGGAGTTGATGAAGAAAATGGCACAAACTGCTTGTATTACTTTACTGAGTCAATTTTTTTTTTTCAAATTTTAAAAACACAGTTCAAACCCAAACATTTGTGAAAGTTGTGGAAGGAGGAGAATATAGTATTTTTAAATTTTTAAAAGAGTAATTTTAATTATAAATTCCCCAAAGCGCGATGGCGTTGCTCTGGCTTATTCCCCCTAAGGGGAAAAAGATCAGAATTGGAATAATACTGACCAAAACTGAGGGGAGAAAACATCTGGGAAGAAAGCATTATTTGAGTGTTGCCAGATTTGGTATTTGTATTCGGCACCGTCCCCCGTGGGTAGGACACGGAGCCGAGCGGGGCCCAGACACGGAGCTGAGCGGGGCCAGACACGGAGCCGAGCGGGGCCCAGACACGGAGCCGAGCGGGGGCCAGACACGGAGCCGAGCGGGGCCCAGACACGGAGCCGAGCGGGCCCAGACACGGAGCCGAGCGGGGCCCAGACACGGAGCCGAGCGGGCCCAGACACGGAGCCGAGCGGGGGCCAGACACGGAGCCGAGCGGGGGCCAGACACGGAGCCGAGCGGGGGGGCAGACACGGAGCCGAGCGGGGGCCAGACACGGAGTCGAGCGGGCCCAGACACGGAGCCGGGCGGGGCCCAGACACGGAGCCGGGCGGGGCCCAGACACGGAGCCGGGCGGGGCCCAGACACGGAGCCGGGCGGGCCCAGACACGGAGCCGGGCGGGGCCCAGACACAGAGCCGAGCGGGGCCAGACACGGAGCCGAGCAGGGCCAGACACGGAGCCGAGCGGGCCCAGACACGGAGCCGAGCAGGGACCAGACACGGAGCCGAGCGGGGGCCAGACACGGAGCCGAGCGGGCCCAGACACGGAGCCGAGCGGGGGCCAGACACGGAGCCGAGCGGGGGCCAGACACGGAGCCGAGCAGGGACCAGACACGGAGCCGAGCGGGCCCAGACACGGAGCCGAGCGGGGGCCAGACACGGAGCCGGGCGGGGCACAGACACGGAGCCGGGCGGGCCCAGACACGGAGCCGGGCGGGGCCCAGACACGGAGCCGAGCGGGCCCAGACACGGAGCCGAGCGGGGCCAGACACGGAGCCGAGCAGGGCCAGACACGGAGCCGAGCAGGGCCCAGACACGGAGCCGAGCAGGGACCAGACACGGAGCCGAGCAGGGACCAGACACGGAGCCGGACGGGGCACAGACACGGAGCCGGACGGGGCACAGACACGGAGCCGGGCGGGGCCCAGACACGGAGCCGGGCGGGGCCCAGACACGGAGCCGGGCGGGGCCCAGACACGGAGCCGAGCGGGGGCCAGACACGGAGCCGAATGGCTGTGGAGTAGTTTGGTGGCCGAACTTCATCTGCACCACGCACCACACACTGCCCGCAGTGGTTAAAGTCTCTATGCTTCTGCTAATCTCTTTCTCCTTTCTTTTTTTTTTTACCCTTCCCCTCTTTCCTGAGAGCAAGCTGGCTAAAAAGGCTCTGGATACGCATTTGCGAGCGAAACGAGACTCCCGGGTTGTGGGACGGCATCCGCATTACCATGGGCCCCAAAATCCAATTCCAGACACAGTGGCGGAAGCGGAGAAAATCAATCAGGGACACTATTAACCAGCAGAGATGTCATTACCGCCTCGCTGCCGCCTGTTTCACACCTGGGCCTCCGAGCGCCGGGCAGCAGGCACCGCGCAGCGCCCGCGCCGCCGCCGTAAATTAGCCTAAACCACCGCTAAACCCCGGCTAAAAGGCCCGCCATCGCACTGGAACAACACCTGCCCCCCTGTACCCCTACCCCCCCCCTACCCCTCTGTCCCCCTGTACCCCTGCCCCGCCGCCCCTCTGTCCCCCTGTACCCCCCTGTACCCCTACCCCCCCGCCCCTCTGCCCCCCTGTCCCCGTCCCTCTGTCCCCCCTGTCCCCCTGCCCCCCCGTCCCCCTGCCCCTCCGTCCCCCCTGTCCCCCCTGTCCCCCCTGTACCCCCCCCCCCCCTACCCCCTCGCCCCTCTGTCCCCCTGCCCCCCTGTCCCCCCTGTACACCTCTTCTCCCCCCCCCCCCCGCCCCCCCCTCCCCCCCCCCCCCCTGCCCCTCCGTCCCCCGGTCCCCCTGCCCCCCTCCCCACCCCCCACCCTGCTGAACCGGGAGAGGAGACAGCAGTGCCGCACACGGATGGCGGGTACACCTGGAGGGGGGCAGGCCAGCTCAGACCAGCGGGCACGGGGGTGGGGGAAGGTGCAGTGGGAACACCAGGCACGGGGGGGGGGGGGGGGGGGGCTACAGAGGGAACACCGTGGTGCTGAGCGGAGGCAGCCTTCTGTTATTGCGGCAGATTATTGGAGAGGATTTATGCTCCACACCGCTGACCCCCCCCACCCCCTGGGTTACCCCCACCAAGTCTGCTGTCACTGCCACGACTGCACGTGCCCATCTTTCAGCCACGAGGTGTCAGCAGAACCCCCCTAACACCCCCCCACCCACTGCCCCCCCCCCCTCCCAGAACCAAACAGGAACCAGAACTCTGAACAAACCGTTCTCAACCCTTTAAGGTGTGACATCACAAATATGTGATTAGAAGGTTCTTAACTGAACATTCCAATGCTGATGTAACAATCACTACTGGTAGCTGAACTGAACACTGTGAACACTGAACAAGACCAGGTCAAAACCTAGTATATGGCTGGACCGGCTGACCAATGGTGTAACTTCATAACTCGGCCGACCAATGGTGTAACTTCATCACTCACTCAGTCACAGACATTCACATTTATAGGGCTGGCCCCGCTGTCGTGGTCCAGCCAAAAAAATTACCCTTCAAAGGGTTATGAAATCAATACAAAAAAAAACGTACTGCTCATGCAAGCCAGCAGGAGCCCGATGGGCCTATTTTCGGGTACAGCTCTAAGCGCCTCTGCTGTTGCGACGTGGGGCCCTAGGTTACGTCAAAATTTTGATTTAACAGGACTACCTTCTGCCGAGGTACTCCACCATTGCTGCCTTGACTTGTTCACAGTCTGTTCTGTGCTGACAGAAAGAAAGAAAGAAAATTAATGGGAAATAATAATAATGAATTAAAGAAAAAGGGCGAAAGTCATCCCCCCTCCTCTCCTCAATATTTTAAAATGAGCAACACTCGCTGGTGTGCTCGTGAGACTTCACTACGCAAGACTGGGGGGCCGAGGAGCGAGTCTCCCCAAAGCGGAAATGACACCCGCTCTGCTGGGACCGCTGAATGAACAAATGACATTGCCTCCCCCCCCCCCCCCCCCCCCCCTTTCACAACCCTCAGTAATTCGCCTCGGGGCAGCGGGCGGTCGAAATTCCACACCGAAGCGAGGAACGGCGCTCGTGCGCTCGGCGCGCCTCAGCTGCCATCAGCGAAGCGTCCTGAGCGGATGCTTTATTTAAAGAAAAAAACGGTGCTGTGTGACATCACTGGGATGCCGTGTGACATCACTGGCACAGTCGCACCAGACGCCGGTGAGCTGTGCTGCTGTCAGTGTGTGTCATTAGTGAGCTGCTGTTAACTGCTCCTTAATGACTCTTTCAATGGCTTTCCGGGAACTGAGTTGTATTTCACTGTTCTATAAAATGATAAGAAATTCTATGAAATCTAAACTGATTAAAAATACAAACTGGTTTGCGGCTTTGTTTGTCTTCTGATTTGCTTGCGAGTGCTGCTTTGACCTCTCAGGGAAGGACAGCAGTGAACTGAAATGAGTGGGAGGTCACTGCTTTTATCTGCTTCTAGGAATTGAAACGTGTGGAGCTTTGACCGTCCTACTCAGCGCAGTCACAGATGGAACTAATTGTACATGAATTGTGTCCATGCTCCACCATGCCTGACGAAGGGATAGAAGCATGCGTGTGTGCGTGTGCATGAGTGTGTGTGTGCGCCTGTGAGTGAGTGTGAGCCTGTGAGTGTGCATATATGTGTGAGTGAGCGTGAGTGTATGTGTGTGTGTGTTTAATGGGTGAGCACACACACACACACACACACACACACACACACACACGCACGGTGTGTTTCCGTGGCTTCTGCTATCATACCCAGCACCAGCTGCTGTTAACCGAAAGCAGGAAGCTGATGGAGGGCAGGACGCAGAGAGAGCGTGTGAATTTAGTCATGGTTAGCAGCTAATATCACGAGCATGTCGCTCTCTCATTGTACAGCTCAGAAGGATTTGTGCAGGATTACTTCCAAACGTAACTGGATTATTATTGCATCTGACAAGGAATCCAAGTACGGGGGGGGGGGGGGGGGGGGGGGAGAAAAAGAAATCATTGGAATTGACTCCTTCTTCAAAGTCCGTGTTTGTATTTTTTATTTTCTTTTTTTTAAAAGCTAAAGCCGTGTAATTCAAAGGAGCACTGCAAGCAACGATGTGAAGGATTTAAAATGGCATCTTCAGCGGTATGAGACACTCCTCCACGTGCGCTGCGTAGGATCACGAGATTGATCGGGATTAACGGGCGTGTACGCGTGCAACGTTAGCCTGCACGTGCAACACGAGCTCGAGAGCGAGCGTTCCCCTGACCGCTCTTCATTAGCTTTTATCTTTGTTGACCGTGTTTAGAAAACTTTGATTAAAAAAAAACTTCCGGGGAAGAACAAGAGCAACACGCGCACACACAATTGCAAAAAAAAAAAAAAAAAAAAAAGACTTCAGAAGAAAAAAAGGAGAAAGAAAGATGACAAGCACAAAGATGTGAGCTCATTTTTAAAGGCCTTTCCTTTGAGTTTGTATGAATCCGCTCCAGACTCAGTGTGCGTTTTGACCCCCAGAGTACGTTATTCAGATTCATTATTAAACGCGTGGGCTCGCCCGCTGCTGTGCGCTGATAGGCTGATCTTCCAGCAGGATCTTCACACGGTCTCCCGCTTGTTCATGTCAGACTCAGTGTTCAGAGTGGCGCACGCTCTTCTCACCGTGTCATGGCGTCAGATGGGAGCACATCCTCCGTACAGGTCATTAAAGGAGGAGGGGAAAAAAGGGAACAGCCACAAATCACTTGGAATCGGTTTCAAACGCAGTGAAGTAGTCTACATGGAGGCTTCTGACAGCTCAAAGCCCTTGGCATGTTGAGGGCATACTCAACAATCAATGCGAATTATGGGTTTTTTTTTTAATAAAACGGCACATTTCTCATGTTTTTAACATTATCTCAGAGTGGTAGAAGGGCGGCAGTCAAGTGAATCAGTTATGGAGCTGAGTAGCTACCCAGGCTCAATAGCTTAGCATGAGATTCTCTTCCATCACTTTCCATCCATAATTTCCCATTTAAAAGGTACACTTGTGTAAAGCCCACACACACAAAAATAAAAGAACAAGGTATTGGTATGTAACATACCAAGATTTTTGTTTTTTTTAATGCTACATGCTTTCTATTCTTCAAAATTATTCATCTAAATGCTGTTTAATTTCACACACTGTGTGCGCATCAACAAACGACAGAACATAAAATTAATTTATCCTCCGAATGGCACACGAGCAACTCTGCGTTTCAATCAGACACGAGCGCGTGCGTCCCTGACTCTGCTCAGAATCAGCCCCTCTTCCTGCAGCAGGGCATCTGCAGCATGTGCAGAGAGGGGGTCACCGTCACATTGCAAAATGATATTTGCGCTTTACTTTATGGGTAATTTAAACAGATGAGGATGTCTGTAGTACTACAGTGGTGTACCTGATGGAAACATGCGCTCTACATAAATCGTGTCCAGAAAAGGTGGGAGGGTAACTGGGTAATTGGGAAGGGGTGGGAGGGTAATTGGGTAATTGGGAAGGGGGTGGGTATGGGGGTGGGAGGGTGGGGGGGGGGGATGCAGGGGGGGGGGGGGCAGCATTGGGAGATTGCTTTGGGCAGATCTGTCAATAACAGTGAGCCCATGCGTGGCGAGCCAGTGAGGTGAAGCGCTGTGATTGATTGATTGACTGACTGACTGATTGATTGATTGATTGATTGAAGATCTCTTACAGGTTAGGCCTCCGTCTCTGCCCTAAGGACTGTTTTAATTGAGAGTGCCTGGGTTAGCACTTTCAATATCTGATCCTGTGCGTGTGTGTGTGTGTGTGTGTGTGTGTGTGTGTGTGTGTGTGTGTGTGTGTGTGTGTGGGGTGTGTGTGTGTGTGTGTGTGTGTGTGTGTGTGTGTGTGTGGGGGTGTGTGTGTGTGCGCATGTGCGTGTGAGTGTGCACGTGCATGTGCATGTATGTGTGTAAGTGTGGGGGTGGGTGTGTGTGTGTGTGTGTGTGTGTGCGTGTGCGCATGTGCGTGTGAGTGTGCGTGTGCACGTGCACGTGCATGTGCATGTATGTGTGTAAGTGTGGGGGTGGGTGTGTGTGTGTGTGTGTGTGTGTGCGTGTGCGCATGTGCGTGTGAGTGTGCGTGTGCACGTGCACGTGCATGTGCATGTATGTGTGTAAGTGTGGGGGTGGGTGTGTGTGTGTGTGTGGGGTGTGTGTGTGTGCGCATGTGCGTGTGAGTGTGCACGTGCATGTGCATGTATGTGTGTAAGCGTGTGTGGGGTGTGTGTGTGTGTGTGTGTGCGTGTGAGTGTGCGTGTGCGTGTGCGTGTGCACGTGCATGTGCATGTGCATGTATGTGTGTAAGTGTGGGTGTGGGTGTGTGTGTGTGCGTGTGCTTGAGCGAGAGTGAAAGAGAGATTGATTTTATTTTGTGATTTATTTCATTATACATTTATATGCATTAGCTCTGCAGAAGCTTGTGTAAAATGAGTGGAATAGCTCAATTCTCCACACATTATCCATCTGTAAAGCTGAATATTTAACCGAAATGGTTCAGGCTGAGGGTCTTCAGCGCTGAGCAGCGGTGCTTTGCATGGGAATCAAACCAAGAACCTTGTGTAATACAAGCCAATTTCTATGAGTAATGTTTATTATGGGAAAATTTATGCAGAAAGCAAAACAGCCTTGTGTAGTACACCATGCCAATTTAAAAGATTTCTGCTCAATAGCATTACTATTTACTGTTTTTTTTTTTATTTTTAAAATTCAGATGCATCCTCTTAAGCAATTCATTTTGTCCACGAGTTTGGACATGAGTCTCTGGTCTTAATTTCAGGAAGCATAAATTCCACTATGCTGAAACCTACACTGCAAGGGACATTCAATAAAAATAAAAATTAATCATATTTTTGAAACTACTTTCACTGCATCATTTTTTTGATACATGTATTATGTCAAAATATAAACACTTTTTTTTATTTGTGCTGCTTGGTCTCAATGATTTTCAATTAAATTAAATTTTATTTGTATCATGCTTTTTACAGAGAACAGCCGCAAAGACACCTTACTGAGTTGGAAAAAGAAAAAAAATGACAAGAGACAAAGAGCAAAAAGATCAAACAGAGCTGGGCCAGGCCTGAACCCCCAAACAGCACGTGAGGTAAAAAAATAAAAACAGTCCCCCAGGAGGGAGAATAAGGATGTCAGGATCCCCTAAACGAGTCACTTGGTGTGACCATCACAAAGAACCATCCCACGTAGTCTGGATGCCTTCAACATCTGCCCCAAGCCTTGCACTTATTTCAAAGGCAAAGTGAAGGAAAAATATTGATTGAATTAATGTCAGAAGTGATTTATGACCTTCAGTGTGACTCTTGTGGATCAAATCATGTCGTACCCAAAGACACGCAGGTCTGCCTCTAATGACTTATAAACTATCTGCTGCAGCCGATCGCAGAGAGATGTATATTAAAACAGGCAGAATCACTGTGCATACATCCTCACAAATCAACGTCCACATTTCTATTTATTACCATATAATAGAAATAAAGCGCGCCCATTATATTCAATTACACCCGACGATAATGTAATGAGCTCATGCATTTAGAATTAGCTCTCGTTCCTAATCGAGTGCCAATCAAGGCCGGCTGCCCCAATTTCACCTGCAAAACGAGTACATCAGCGCACTTTCAATTCGCTTTATTGGCCAAGTGATGGAGAATTTTCTAGATCATTTATTTTTTCTGCCTAAAACATCCAATTACTCAAACTATGTACTCCTGTGATGAGTGCCATAATTTAAAAACCCCTTTATCGACCAGGACACCAGACCGTTCTTCATTAAGTCAAACGGTCATTTTCCATCCCAGTAAAGCAGGCGGTGATTATGAAGGACGGACGAAGCAAAGGCACTGAGCTCTAAGCCAATGACAGGAGGCCCGAAACATTACAAACAAGCCAAGAGTCAAAAGGGAGGGAACAATTCTGTGAACATTTTCTGCCAAACTGTTTGTGCTTTGGTGTCTGAACGGGCCAATTTGAACAGGAAAAAGAGTTAGTTGTGGCTCTAAACAATCTGCAAGTGGCACAACTGGCATAAGTACCCCAAAATCGCACATGGGGCACCGCTACGAGCTTCTCTACAGTTTGGGCCACACA
>CM045898.1:47498518-47503518 GCA_025169545.1 Anguilla japonica
GAGTAAATGGCACTAGGTACTCTATATAAATATATTAATAAGATCAGCCTCTTCACACACAATGAATCACCCAGCACAGCTGCCCACATCTTAACGTTGAATGTGCAGGTTTATACGCATGATAATTACACTGAAACAGCACACATGGTTATAATTTAAACTGCCAGTCTCCCTCTCCCGCCTCACTCTGATATTGATACTACCATCCATGGCTTACATTATCAGAATGTGTCTTGTCAAAACACAAATCTGCTGAAAAATATAGCTTTTTACCCCCTGTTGTAAGAACTGCATATCAGCAATCAGGCATATAGAACAATAGTGAGAGTGTTAAATTAATTTCTATTCAACGTCCCTGACTCAGACAGTAAGCAAGACAACTCCTTTAACCCCTTGTTAGACCTAGCCCTCCATATTGTGAGACTCCAGAAAAATTCACAAATATGTTTAAACAAAAATTTTTAAACATTTTTTAAATGAAAGTAAACTAACTGGTTTACAAGTTCTAGGTAATTGTTTAATATATTTATTGTACTGAACATCTGCACAATTTATAGATTATTTTTTATGTGCTTCCATGTAGCAGGACTGGAAATGGATGCCAGACAGATTAAACACGCATTTAACTGAAGTGGCATTCCTCAGCCTCTGGCTGCTGGTTTTTGGGGGCTCTTGATAAGAAAATGTTTTGGAACTGCTTCTTTGCAAAAAAGAAAAAAAAATCACCATAAAATAATTCTGTGAGTGATAAAAAAAGAAAAAGATTTCAGTGATGGGAGAGTTTTTGCGAACGTATGAAAGTACACTCAGCTCACGCCTGTAACACAACCACACAACCGAGAGCAGAAGAGAGGAGCGATGGCTCCTGAAACACAACCACACAACCGAGAGCAGGAGAGAGGAGCGATGGCTCCTGAAACACAACCACACAACCGAGAGCAGGAGAGAGAGGAGCGATGGCTCCTGAAACACAACCACACAACCGAGAGCAGGAGAGAGGAGCGATGGCTCCTGAAACACAACCACACAACCGAGAGCAGGAGAGAGGAGCGATGGCTCCTGAAACACAACCACACAACCGAGAGCAGGAGAGAGGAGCGATGGCTCCTGAAACACAACCACACAACCGAGAGCAGGAGAGAGGAGCGATGGCTCCTGAAACACAACCACACAACCGAGAGCAGGAGAGAGGAGCGATGGCTCCTGAAACACAACCACACAACCGAGAGCAGGAGAGAGGAGCGATGGCTCCTGAAACACAACCCACACAACCGAGAGCAGGAGAGAGGAGCGATGGCTCCTGAAACACAACCACACAACAACGAGAGCAGGAGAGAGGAGCGATGGCTCCGAAACACAACCACACAACCGAGAGCAGGAGAGAGGAGCGATGGCTCCTGAAACACAACCACACAACCGAGAGCAGGAGAGAGGAGCGATGGCTCCTGAAACACAACCACACAACGAGAGCAGGAGAGAGGAGCGATGGCGCCTGAAACACAACCACACAACCGAGAGCAGGAGAGAGGAGCGATGGCGCCTGAAACACAACCACACAACCGAGAGCAGGAGAGAGGAGCGATGGCGCCTGAAACACAACCACACAACCGAGAGCAGGAGAGAGGAGCGATGGCGCCTGAAACACAACCACACAACCGAGAGCAGGAGAGAGGAGCGATGGCTCCTGAAACACAACCACACAACCGAGAGCAGGAGAGAGGAGCGATGGCACCGCCTGTGGAAATGAGTGCCTGTCATATTTCTGCCCCATTTCACAGCACGGCAGCGCTGAACGCAACGGAGAGGAAGGGAACGGAAATGAGCAGTCCACGGGAGAAAGGGAGAGGGGTGGAGCACAGAGGAGGAGCACAGAGGAGGGATGGAGCACAGGCAGGGGGAGGAGCCCAGAGAGGGGAGGAGCACAGAGGAGGAGCACAGAGAGGGGAGGAGCACAGGGAGGGGAGGAGCACAGAGAGAGGGTGGAGCACAGAGAGGGGAGGAGCACAGAGAGGGGTGGAGCCCAGAGAGGGGAGGAGCACAGAGGAGGAGCACAGAGAGGGGAGGAGCACAGGGAGGGGAGGAGCACAGAGAGAGGAGGAGCACAGAGGAGGAGCCCAGAGAGGGGAGGAGCACAGAGAGGGGTGGAGCACAGAGAGGGGGAGGAGCACAGGGAGGGGTGGAGCACAGAGAGGGGAGGAGCACAGAGGAGGAGCACAGAGAGAGGGTGGAGCACAGAGAGGGGAGGAGCACAGGGAGGGGTGGAGCACAGGGAGGGGTGGAGCACAGAGAGGGAGGAGCACAGGGAGGGATGGAGCACAGAGGGGTTGGAGCACAGAGAGGGAGAAGCACAGAGAGGGGAGGTGCACAGATGGGGAGGAGCACAGAGAGGGAGGAGCACAGAGAGGGGAGGTGCACAGATAGGGGAGGAGCACAGAGAGGGGAGGAACACAAAGAGAGCTGTGCTTCCACAGGAGTGTAAGGGGGTGCTACCCACTGCACCACCGTGCTGCCTGACAAAATTATATTATTCTATTATTCCTGGGCCCAGGACAATAATATTTGCCAGAAATTCATAGATCATTTCTGAGGGTGAAAAAAATTATAATAATTCTTGAATTCCACCAAAGAAAAAAAAAAAGAGGGAAGGACAGGAGGAAGGACATAGGGAAGGACAGGAGGAAGAAACATGAATTTAGCTGAAGAGTGGACAGAGAGGCCAGAGTTACGCAGTGCATGGAACACTCACGCACCAGCCAATCAGAATCATTTCAGACAGAGTTAGTCGATTACTGTTCCCGCCATGTTGTTGTCTCGGCCAATCACGTCACAGAATGCCACCGAATCTAGTCTAGCGAGGCTGGACGCTTTATTTTAGGTTTAACTAGTGAGTTGCAAGTTTTTTAAATTTTATTTATTATTTTATTTTAGTCCTAAATCCCAGTACATGGATCCTTTGTGCATTGTTGTTTTCTTTATTCTTTTTTATTTTTATTTTTTTTAAGCAGAAGTAAAATCCGTACGCTCCTGCAGGTATCGACAGGACTTAGGATGATTCGTAGCGGCAGGTATCGACACAAGAGGGATCATTCCAGCCACATTGCGGTTATGGACACAACTGGGAATGTGTCTTACCACAAGCGCCTGTAGGTATTGACAGAACTGCAGATCGTTGCTATCATATGGTCCTGTACGTATCGACACACCTGAGGATCATTGCTGTCATATGGTCCTGCAGGTATTGACAGGACACTGGGGATAATTTCACTTTTGCCAGCTCATTAACCCTCCAGTCCATGTTATATAAGAACTGAAAAGGCCATACAGACCTCCAGCCATACAGACCTCCGCAATGCCAGCAAGTGTCTGTGGTATCTAAACTCAGACAGTGTATCAGGGTCTACAGAGCTTAGAAGAAATGTGGCTCTCTTGCCTAACTACCTCACTTTTCCCCCTCAACACACACACATACACACACACACACACACACACATGCATACACACATACAAGAGCACGCACACTTTCATGCGCAATTCAAAATGCTTTGTTGGCAAAAAACTTATAAAACACACATCTGTATAAACACCTACTGTTATTCCAATAGTGTTAAAAATAGCAATAAACTAACAACAACAGCAACATCAGCAGTTACAGTATCTCTGTCACACACAATGAACTCAGCAGGCTGTGTTGGCACAAAAGACACACAATGTATATATACAAACACAGCCATAAGGCATAAAAAACTACTGTTTCTTTCATAGTTCATGCAGAAATAATAACAAAAAACAACAACTTTAATAGTCAATATGTCTCTTTCTTTATGGCAGCCACTGCATGAAAATAACATTAACAAACATATAAAAGCTGCATTTCTTCCAAAACATATCAATAACCAGACTAGGTGAATTACACTTATAGTAATCAAACCACTTGGACTCATTATTTTTTTAAATTGTATTTATTTATGTATTTATCTTATTGATCTTCATGGAAGCAGCTAAATTTGAGCACCTTTTTATTATTACTGTATTGTCTTGAGATAATCACGGTAACCTTGCCACATGACAAACAGGGATTTAAACTCACAACCTTTAGGTTACTGGCCTGGGTCATGAACCATTAGGCTACTGACACCTCCGCCCACATGCAGAGGTGTTCTCTGATTGGCTGATCATTTTGGCCAATAGCACCATTTCCACCCTGGACTGTGTACAGCTGCACTGGCACAGTGTTCAAACAGAGAGAGCAGCGTGAACATCACATTCACATTAATGCACAGTTTGGCCACTGGATTACAGGAAACCCTTAAACTCTGTACATGCAGCCCTTACCTAGTCTCAAATCTCCCTTCTGTGTGTATCTGTGTGTGTATGTGTGCATCTGTGTGCGTATCTGTGTTTGTATCTGTGTGTGTATCTGTGTGCATCTGTGTGCGTATCTGTGTGTGTATCTGTGTTTGTGGGTTGTTTTGTCTGTGTTTGTGGTAGAGAATGATTGTGTGTGTATCATAATGGTATTTATTTTTATTAGATTATTCAGTTTTTGGCATTACTTTCCTTTGTGATATGTAGTTTCTGATTTGCATGTTCATTTGCATATGAATGAAGGTCTAATTTGGAAGTATTGTGTGTGTGTCTGAATGTTTGTTTTTGTGTTTATCTTTGTCTTTGTGTATGTGCGTGCGTGCGTGCATGTGCATGTATGCGTGTGTGTATGTGCGTGCGTGCATGCATGTGCATGTATGCGTGTGTGTGCGCGTGCGTGCGTGGTTGCCTGTGAGTGCATGCATGCGTGTACGCATGTGTGTGTGTGTGTGTGTGAGTCCATGCGTGTGCGTGTGTTTGCGTGTGTGTAAGTGTGTGTGCAAGTACGTGTGTTTTTATCATCCAATTAAGTGCTGAGAAATGTTCCTTTTGTATGACAAAGCAGCTCAGCAGGAACAGAGACGAGTGTGAATCTGTACAGCACACGGAAAGTCTGGAAGCAGAATTCCTCAATG
>CM045898.1:47508518-47526018 GCA_025169545.1 Anguilla japonica
CTGCCTACACACAGCCAAAGAGCCAGGCCTCTACAGCCACCCCGTCTGGAACAACACAGCCTCTGCCTACACACAGCCAAAGAGCCAGGCCTCTACAGCCACCCGTCTGGAACAACACAGCCTCTGCCTACACACAGCCAAAGAGCCAGGCCTCTACAGCCACCCGTCTGGAACAACACAGCCTCTGCCTACACACAGCCAAAGAGCCAGGCCTCTACAGCCACCCGTCTGGAACAACACAGCCTCTGCCTACACACAGCCAAAGAGCCAGGCCTCTACAGCCACCCGTCTGGAACAACACAGCCTCTGCCTACACACAGCCAAAGAGCCAGGCCTCTACAGCCACCCGTCTGGAACAACACAGCCTCTGCCTACACACAGCCAAAGAGCCAGGCCTCTACAGCCACCCGTCTGGAACAACACAGCCTCTGCCTACACACAGCCAAAGAGCCAGGCCTCTACAGCCACCCGTCTGGAACAACACAACATATTATCTGTCTCTGTCTCTGTCTCTGTGTCTCCGCCTCTCTCTCTCACACAATCTCACATGCACAGACAGACAGACAGACACACAGGCACAGAGCTAGACACACACATGCACGCACACACACACACACACACACACACAAACATACAAACACACACACACACACACATACAAACACACACACACACACACACACACACACACACACACATACAAACACACACACACACACACACACCACTCTGACCCTCTCCATGGTCTGAGTATGTAAGGGCAGGGAATGTTATCAGGATGGGAGCGGGCAGCATCTTCAAGCCTGCTATCATGAAGGGGCAGGAAGTGGAGCAGGTCACTCACTTTAAATATCTGGGAACAACCATTGACAATAAACTCACCTTTCAGACCAATGCAGACTACATCTACAAAAAGGCAAGGCAGTGGCTCTCTCTCCTCAGGAAACTGAGGAGCTTCAATGCCAGCAAACACACCCTGACCATGGTCTACAGGTCACTCACTGAGAGTGTTCTCACTCTTAGCATTGTCTCCCGGTATGAGAAACTCTCAGCTGGACACAGGAAAAGATGACCCAGTTGGTCAACCAGGCCAGCAAGATCACTGCAGACAAACAATTGCAACTCCAGGACCTATACAACCGGTCCATAACCAAAAAGGCAACCCAGGTCTATAATGACCCCACCTACCCCCTCACTCATCATTCCAGCTGTTGCCATCTGGTAGGAGACTCAAGGTCCCACCAGCCAGGAAAAATGGGTACAAGAAGTCCTTTGTGCCCTCTGCTGTGGCCATTCTAAACAGAAACATAACAGAATAGCCCCCCCCCCCCCCCCCCCCCCCCCCCCACCGCCCATGAGCATTGCTGCTGCTGAAAATGTATTTTACGTATTTTACCTGTTTTTTACTGCCTGTTTTTTTTATTGTGTTGCCAGAATGCCGAAAGCAAATTTCCATTTCATGTAAATGTAATGGACAATAAAGTTTTCTTATCTTATCGTATTATCCCTTCTTTGCTCTCTGATTACAAACAGAGGCTGTTTGGGTTGTGTTGAGCCTGGCCGCTAACACACCATCGCACCAATACTGCCGTCAGAGCGCATGTGCTTACTCTCCAAGCCACGAGATGGCGCTCTAACTGGTCGGTTTGCTAGTTTTTTGGCCCTTTGTCTAAGTTCAGTGTTAAATCAGAACTGCAGGACACTCCTTTGTTTTTAATATATGATTTCATTTAGATCCCTTCACAGGAATCTGAAATAATATAGAAGAGAAGTGCTTGAGCTGACATTTGTCCTCATAGCTGGCTGGTCCATGGGGTAGTAGGATTTTCTTATAAATGCCAGGGGTGTCAAAAGTCCTGCACCTGAGTAAAGGTAAAGTAAAGGTTATTGAGGTGCGATTATTATTGTTATGATCTCCCACAAAGACTGTCTCCTCTGGAGAGGCAGGTTTGGGAAATGAGCGAGAAACGGCAGCCTGCCAAAAATAAAAGCACAGACGCGCCCCCCCCCCCCCCCCCCCCCCACTCCACCCCTTTCCCCTTCCATGCTAATTAATTAATTCATTTATTCTATTTCTTCCCTGTAATTTGCCACAATTGGTCATGATTAGGAAGCAGGATTAATTAGTCCATGATGAGTACTAACGATCAGCATCCCAACTCCAGTAAACCCGTTAACAGCAAAGTGATTACTGTGCTATATATTCCGCCATCTTGGAGCAATTTGTTCCCCTGCCTTTGGAGAGCAGGGTGGCAATCAATATCATTTACATAGTTCTCCCGCTGCACTTTCTCCCACACTCTCATAAATTGAACATTCTCAAATCTTTAGATCATGGATGCCAAGGAAAAAAAATAAAAAAAAAAATAAAAATTATATATATATATATATATATATATATATATATATATATATATATATATGTATATATAAAATAATAAATAAAAACACAATTACAACCTTGAGGTTGCTGGAAAATCCATGATGTGGGATTCACATCAATTCAAGCAGAATGATTTTCCCATTAATAAATCTTACGCACGGGGGGGGGGGGGGGGGGTGACATTATAGCATGCATGTATTATCCAAGTCACTTAAATTACTGTTCGGCATTAAAGAATAATCACACTTGCGTGTGTAACGGCTCAAATAAATAAAAGAACTGTGTAGTACAAAGATGGAGGAAGCTGGAGACCGCTTGGAAGCTGATTTACTGTGCGCCAGTTAGCCGTTGGCTGAAGCAAACACACACAGGCAGCGGAGCCATAAAAAATAAATAAATAAACACACGAAACGGTCGCGCTTGAGGTCGATATCAATGAATTGCTGCCTGAAGAAAAAATGGAGAAAAAAACACGCATGGAAAATGTGGACTTTTCCGGGTATACTCTGGGTATAACACCTGTAATGTCAGGAATACGGACTTTTCCAGGTATACTCTGGGTATAACATTGGTAATGACAGGAATATGGACTTTTCCGGGTATACTCTGGGTAAAATATCGGTAATGACAGGAATATGGACTTTTCCAGGTATACTCTGGGTATAATATCGGTAATGGCAGGAATACGGACTTTTCCGGGTATACACCTGGTATAACATATGTAATGGCAGGAATGCTAATCGCTATGGAAATGCAGTGACTGTAATGGGACCCATAAGCCCAGGTCAGCTGAGTGAGCTCACTGCTGCTGTTAATAGTTCATTACCAGTTTGGAGGATGAATGGGCCAGATTAACAGAGGCAGGTTAAATAATATATTAAAAAAGATTACCTGCAGCCACTGTGCTCGTTGACCAAAGAAACCTCTGGTTTTCTGAGGAAATACCTGTGCTGGCAGCAGCCCAGTGCCGTTAGACCCCCCCCCCCCCAAAACAGCCCAAAATCCAAAGCATCCCCCTTCATCTGTGAAACATAGTGGGGCTCTTATGGTTTGGGCATGAAAATACCCATAGATAAAAGCTGAGAATGTGCACTTTAACCACATGTGAATTATCTGATGTATAAAGTTATATTGACCCACCATAAACCACCAAAAGATTTATCCTCAAATCATAGCTCATGCCATATGATTCAGTCAGGTATGTAAGCTTTTCACTTTCACCAAAAACAATAAGCAGGAACAAAAAAATAATAATAACACAAATAAAAAATGAACTATGGTCTCTCATAATAGCAGCGTAGCAAGACTTCATCACCCGGTAACAAGGAAGCAGCTCGTTTCCAGAGTTTCCTCAGGCAACACAGTTAACGTGCGGCAGCTAGCAGGCTTACAGATGTTACTGGGGGTAGCACTAGAGAGCAGTTGATATTAAAATTAAATGAGATGCCATTATCTTATTTGGAAAATTACAGCAGAACAACAGAAAGGCACTTCGGAATAGACCCCAAGTGAGCGCGCAAATGGGAAGGAGCAAAAAAAAAAATAAAACTTTCATTAACGTTCCACAGTCTGAACAGGAAAAAGGGGACGAGAGTCCAGCACTGCTCCACAGTAACACTGTCCATACTGCACATAAACAGGGATGCACAGGAGTACTTTAATAAATACATCTTCAGTTCTCTTAGTCTTTTCTCATATTGATCATCCAATCTAAAGCGGGGGGGGGGGGGGGGGGGGGGGGGGGGGGGGGGGGGGGGAGGTTAAACTAGCAATGTCAATGCTAGTAGTCAAGTCTGAGTGTGAGGTGCATCTGTGTAAGTGAGATACTCTAGTAGACACCAGTCACCAATAAATACCAAGGCTTCCCATATGAAAAAAGATACATGGAAATATATGGGAAATACATGCATGGACTTATTTACTTACATGTGTAATAAATACATGTGTGTTTTTTTTTTTACATTATATAAGGTATTTACATGTATGGTAAATGTATAAATGCAAATGTACAGATATTGTTTATGATGTACAAAAAAATTCTATATTGCTGACATGTATTTAGGCCTACATATTTTCAAAAATAATATGTATTTTGCACATATATTATACAATATATTTCAATAGATTTAGCATTTCTCGCCATATATTTATATATATATCTTTTCTCCATACAGGTTACTCACATAACTCAGCAGTCCTCTGAGTACACATTATCGTGGTGCTCAGTAGTGCATCGCCTGTGCTCCTTGCACCACTGAACTCACAAATGAGCACAAACGAGCAGGTGTAGTGAGCACTGTGTGCAGACTGCAGCCCAAGCGTGGGATTCTGCGCAGTGCTGTACAGACTGCAGCCCAAGCGTGGGATTCTGCGCAGTGCTGTGCAGACTGCAGCCCAAGCGTGGGATTCTGCGCAGTGCTGTACAGACTGCAGCCCAAGCGTGGGATTCAGCACAGTGCTGTACAGACTGCAGCCCAAGCGTGGGATTCTGCGCAGTGCTGTACAGACTGCAGCCCAAGCGTGGGATTCTGCACAGTGCTGTACAGACTGCAGCCCAAGCGTGGGATTCTGCGCAGTGCTGTACAGACTGCAGCCCAAGCGTGGGATTCTGCGCAGTGCTGTACAGACTGTTCTCAGTGTAACTGCGTGTTGAAGTGCCAGGCTGAAGGTGGTAGTCTACAGAGCTGCTCGCCTGTTCAGCCTGGTGCTTTCATCTGGTGCGCGGACATCATGACCCAGGATGCGCTTCCCACCGCAGTTTCAACGGGGAAGTCTTTCCCTCTGAGTTCTGTGACCACATCGCCGGAGACACATCACCGTTTCACCGTTTCTAAAAACATCAGCAAGTTGAGCGGCCTTCATCACTGGTTGCCCCAGCAACCACCCCTCTACCAAAGTCACTGAAACCCTGGAAGGTACCCGGACATGCGGCCCAATCTGCAGGGTGGCCAACTGCTGAGCCCCCCCCAACCTCCCCGCAACCCCTGGACGAGGGTTTATTCCCTGCTGTAGCCCCCTCCGAGTTATTGAACCTGTCTGTTACCCTCCCTCTCTGCTTTCCTATTTCTGCAGTCTGGAAAAAGCAAAAATAGGAAGAGAGAGAGTGGGGGCCTGTCCGTTGTCCTTTTTCCAAAAAAAGTAAGGAAATAAAGGAGAGCAGAAAGAGGTGTGGAAACCAGGGAAATGGCAGCAGCAGCAGGCTGTGACCCACACTGTAGGAGAGGGCCTGAGAGGAGTCAGGGCTGGCTGCCCCCTCTGGCTGAATGAGGCAACACACACACACACACACACGCACACACACGCACACACACGCGCACACACACGCACGCACACACATGCGCACACACACGCACACACATGCGCACACACACACAGCAAATACAGCACACACACACACACACGCACACACACAGCACACACACACAGCAAATACAGCACACACACACACGCACGCGAACACACACTCATGCACACACACACGCATACACACAGAGCAAACAGCACACACCCACACACACACACACACATTCACACACAAGCAAACAGCACACACCCACACACACACACACACACACAAGTCATGCACACCCACACACACACACACACACACACACACACCACACACAGATTTCAGCCCCCAGAATAAAGTCAAACAAACACACTCACAAAATACACACCCACGCAAAAAAAACTTTATAATTCGCACTCTCCCCGTTCCCCATGTTGCCGCTCACATATAGAGATAATAACCACTGTTGCTATGAGGAGGCAAGCAGCAGAAGAAGAAAGAAAATAACTCAAATTGAAACGCAGGACCAATTGGAAAATCAATGTCGCTGCGCAGCTCCTATTGAAATCAGAGCAAGAGCTGTTGTGTGGACAGGGCGAGAGCAAAGCAAACACACTGGACCGAAAAGAAGGCGTATCGATCGGGGATCCAAACCGGTCCGGTGAAGGGCGATATGAGGAATGTTCCTGGCACACTGGGAACAGGAGCAGAACAACCGCCCCCCTCCCTAATCGAATAATTACCAGCTCGTCACCAGCCTAGGCATCCAGGGCCTTGGCAAAGGCGCCCTCTCTCTGTCTCTCTCTGGCCCGCCCTGGCGAGCTGTGCCCGTTTCCCCCACCGCAGCGCCCAACACACGGCCTGGCCAACGGCAGCACTGGCCAACCCGAGCCCGTTTGTGGAGACCATGGTTTTTGCCAAACATCTGGAGCTATTTGGACCACAGTTTGGATGTAATAAAAAAGAGTTTCTTCCCCAGCAGCTATGCACTTTAACATGGGCACACATACACCTCACTTCCACTGTGGAAAGGGGGGTGGGTGGAGTCTTTCAATTCCTTTTTCACAGCTGATGAAATGTAAGCAACCCACAGAGCCGCAGAAAGGAGATCAGACCCTGCATCGAGGGCCCCCATATTAACCAGTTTTTTTATTTTTATTATTTTTTTTAAAATCCCGAACCACGTGGGCTCTCCACGGTTGCCGAGATACGCCAGCAGCCTCTCCCTGGGCGATCGTTTCATCGTTTCATTCACTCATGGGAAATATGTCAGACTTCCTGCTGGCTCGCTCTCCCGCTCGCTCTCCCCGCTCGCTCGCCCACCCCACTCGCTCTCCCCTCTCGCTCGTCCCACTCTCTCTCCTCTCTCGCTCTCCCCGCTCGCTCGCCCACCCCACTCTCTCTCCCCTCTCGCTCTCCCCGCTCGCTCGCCCACCCCACTCTCTCCCCTCTCGCTCTCCCCGCTCGCTCGCCCACCCCACTCGCTCTCCCCGCTCGCTCGTCCCACTCTCTCTCCCCTCTCGCTCTCCCCGCTCGCTCGCCCACCCCACTCGCTCTCCCCGCTCGCTCGTCCCACTCTCTCTCCCCTCTCGCTCGCCCCGCTCGCTCTCTCTCCCCTCTCGCGCTCCTCGCTCGCCCACCCCACTCGTTCTCCCCACACGCTCGCTCTCTCCCTGCTCTCTCTCCCCGCTCGCTCTCCCCGCTCGCTCACTCTCCCCGCTCGCTCGCCCACCCCGCTCGCTCTCCCCGCTCGCTCGCTCTCCCCGCTGCAGCTCGGCGGGCGGCCGTTCTGAGCACTTTTAGGGTGCTTTTTTATGTGGAGAGAAATCAATGGGGATGTCAAAGACTTTATTTCTCCCTCATTAAAAACCTGAGGTGCTTTTTCTTTTTAATCTATCAGCTTTTAAAGGGGACTCTGACTGTAGGAATGAACAAATACAAACAGAATAACCCCACTCTTGCTATCCAGTTTATGTTGACAAGTGAACTGAAGAACAAATAAAATGAACCCATGCGTCTCGCCCCCCCCAGTCAGAAACTTTTTTACATTTTATTTTGAGTAGTATAACAACACAGCTCAGTACACTGTTCCTCTGTGTGCCCTGTCAATCACAGCCCCCTGTTGGGGAGCAAGGCACGATGGGAAGGCCTGTAAGCTGGTCACAGTACTGCCACTCAGTCACCACACCTGTCTGTAAATGTCAAAAGATCGGTTTGCAAACCTTATTCAGCTTGTATCTCAGTTTGTGTGTGTGTGTGTGTGCGTGTGTGTGTGTGTGTGTGTGTGTGTGTGTGTGTAAGCTCATATTTCTCATGCAGAGATGCAGTTCCATCTCTTTGACAAACGTCTGGTTGCAAAAAGCAAATGTCAGAGTCATCTCTGTTCCGAATGTGAAACAGAACTCTCCCATAAAACATGCGCGTGCATGTCTATTACACTACCACTCTATAGCATTTCTATTACACTACCACTCTATAGCATGTCTATTACACTACCACTCTATAGCATTTCTATTACACTACCACTCTATAGCATGTCTATTACACTACCACTCTATAGCATGTCTATTACACTGCCACTCTATAGCATGTCTATTACACTGCCACTCTATAGCATGTCTATTACACTACCACTCTATAGCATGTCTATTACACTACCACTCTATAGCATGTCTATTACACTGCCACTCTATAGCATGTCTATTACACTGCCACTCTATAGCATGTCTATTACACTACCACTCTATAGCATGTCTATTACACTGCCACTCTATAGCATGTCTATTACACTGCCACTCTATAGCATGTCTATTACACTGCCACTCTATAGCATGTCTATTACAACCTGCCACTCTATAGCATGTCTATTACACTGCCACTCTATAGCATGTCTATTACACTACCACTCTATAGCATGTCTATTACACTACCACTCTATAGCATGTCTATTACACTGCCACTCTATAGCATGTCTATTACACTACCACTCTATAGCATGTCTATTACACTACCACTCTATAGCATGTCTATTACACTACCACTCTATAGCATTTCTATTACACTACCACTCTATAGCATTTCTATTACACTACCACTCTATAGCATTTCTATTACACTACCACTCTATAGTATTTCTATTATACTCCCACTCTATAGCATTTCTATTATACTACCACTCTATAGCATTTCTATTGTACTACCACTCTATAGCATTTCTATTACACTACCACTCTATAGCATTTCTATTACACTGCCACTCAATAGCATTTCTATTACACTACCACTCTATAGTATTTCTATTATACTAACACTCTATAGCATTTCTATTACACTACCACTCTATAGCATTTCTATTATATTAACACTCTACAGCATTTCTATTAGGCTATACTACCACTCTACAGCATTTCTATTATATTAACACTCTACAGAATTTCTATTATACTACCACTCTATAGCATTTCTATTACACTAGCACTCTATAGCATTTCTATTACACTACCACTCTATAGCATTTCTATTACACTGCCACTCTATAGCATTTCTATTACACTGCCACTCTATAGCATTTCTATTACACTACCACTCTATAGCATTTCTATTACACTGCCACTCCATAGCATTTCTATTACACTACCACTCTATAGTATTTCTATTATACTAACACTCTATATCATTTCTATTACACTACCACTCTATAGCATTTCTATTATATTAACACTCTACAGAATTTCTATTAGGCTATACTACCACTCTACAGCATTTCTATTATATTAACACTCTACAGCATTTCTATTATACTACCACTCTATAGCATTTCTATTACACTACCACTCTATAGCATTTCTATTACACTACCACTCTATAGCATTTCTATTACACTGCCACTCTATAGTATTTCTATTATACTAACACTCTATAGCATTTCTATTACACTACCACTCTATAGCATTTCTATTATATTAACACTCTACAGCATTTCTATTAGGCTATACTACCACTCTACAGCATTTCTATTATATTAACACTCTACAGCATTTCTATTATACTACCACTCTATAGCATTTCTATTACACTACCACTCTATAGCATTTCTATTACACTGCCACTCTATAGCATTTCTATTACACTGCCACTCTATAGCATTTCTATTACACTGCCACTCTATAGCATTTCTATTACACTACCACTCTATAGCATTTCTATTACACTACCACTCTATAGCATTCCTATTACACTACCACTCTATAGCATTACTATTACACTACCACTCTATAGCATTTCTATTACACTACCACTCTATAGCATTTCTATTACACTACCACTCTATAGCATTCCTATTACACTACCACTCTATAGCATTACTATTACACTGCCACTCTATAGCATTTCTATTACACTACCACTCTATAACATTTCTATTACACTGCCACTCTATAGCATTTCTATTACACTACCACTCTATAGCATTTCTATTACACTGCCACTCTATAGCATTTCTATTACACTGCCACTCTATAGCATTTCTATTACACTGCCACTCTATAGCATTTCTATTACACTGCCACTCTATAGCATTTCTATTACACTACCACTCTATAGCATTTCTATTACACTGCCACTCTATAGCATTCCTATTACACTACCACTCTATAGCATTCCTATTACACTACCACTCTATAGCATTCCTATTACACTACCACTCTATAGCATTTCTATTACACTACCACTCTATAGCATTTCTATTACACAACCACTCTATAGCATTTCTATTACAATGCCACTCTATAGCATTTCTATTACACTACCACTCTATAGCATGTCTATTACACTACCACTCTATAGCATTTCTATTACAATGCCACTCTATAGCATTTCTATTACACTACCACTCTATAGCATGTATATTAATATAACGCAGCACCGCAGCACCAGAGGAACTCTGTAATTTCACACGCGTTTTCCAGCTCAGAGAGGTGGTAAAGTGTACGGCTTGCTTGCAGGAGCGAAGCCCTTTCAGAGCGCTGTCACTTCGTGAACTGAGTGAAATTTAAACAATCGCAGTTAGCAAAACACAGGTGACAGAAAAAACACAAAATATCTACCCACTGTCGACATTTGTCAAATGCCACAGGGGACCGTTACTCCCCCCTCCCGGGAACCAGATCCCCTCACACCTGACATTCAGCAGCACCTCTGAAAAATCCCCGCACAGGACAAGGGTGCAGCAGCACCTCCGCAAATCCCTGCACAGGACAAGGGTGCAGCAGCACCTCTGCAAATCCCCACACAGGACAAGGGTGCAGCAGCACCTCTGCAAATCCCCGCACAGGACAAGGGTGCAGCAGCACCTCTGCAAATCCCCGCACAGGACAAGGGTGCAGCAGCACCGGCACCGGGCCGAGGCGGGTCAATAATTCAGTTGGGAGGTACATGAAGACACGGGATGATCACCAGGCCAGCTTCTCGGCGGCCGGGTTAATGAGGGCTGTTTGGCTTTTCCACATGCGTGGCTCAGTGAGATTTTATGGATAAGAGGACGGCTCGTACATTCTGAGTGCAGATTTACCGTGTCGCCCAGCCCTGCGGCGTGTGCAGCCCCATACCTCACGCTTTTCTCATTTATTTTTTCCCCCAGTGATGGAAACGTAAAGAGCAAAGGGACGCGTGTTCGCACGCGCACAGACTCAATATGTTCATTAAATACTGTGCAGGTGCAGCTTCTGTCCTGGGGGGCTTCCTTAGTCATCTTAAAGACTGCTTTTCCCCTCAGCAATAATTTCACACAGTGTGCTCCCACTGCATCAGATGGCACACACACACACGCACTCACACACACACACACACACACACACCACACACACACACACACACACACACACACACACACACACACACACACTCACACGCACACACACATGTACACGCACACATACACACGCACACACAAATGCACACACACACATGTACACACGCACACATACACACGCACACACAAATGCACACACACACACACACACACACACACATCACACACACACACAAATGCACATGCACACACACACACACACACTCACACGCACACACTCACATGCACACACACACACAAATGCACACACACACACACATGTACACGCACACATACACACGCACACACAAATGCACACACACACACATGTACACGCACACATACACACACACACACATGCACACACACAAAAAACAGAAAAATCAAGTCACACTTTGGGTGATCAACTACAATTCCTTGGCCTTCGAAACACATGAGCCTTTAAAATTAGACCTTCATTCATATGCAAATGCGCATGCAAATCAGAAACTACACATCTTAAAGGAAAGTAATGCCATAAACAAATATTCTAATAAAAATACATACAATTATGGAACATCCACAAATACACCCTCCCACTAACACAAACAAAGCAACCCACACACACACACACACACACAGATATAGAGGCACAAGCGCAGACAGACAGACAGACACACACACACACACACACACAGATACAGAGGCACAAGCACAGACAGACAGACAGACACACACACACACACACACACTGACACACACAGTGGCCTGGTATCCATCCAATACCATCTCTAATTAAATTAAATAATTAAGTGCCAAGTTGATACAAACAGCAGAAGCCCATGAATCTCCAGTGGGGGGGCTGTGTGGATATATTGGGAACTCAGATCCATTTTAATTTAGTTGACACTTTTCATGCTCAGGCTTTCCCAGCACAACGGAGATGCTGACACTGGAGTGTGTGGACCTGCGTTTCAGTCCCCAACACCACTTAACGCTCACAGTGTGAGGTAAGTCCCCTCTAGCACCCCACCCCCACCAGGAGGTCCTCTTTCTGCAGATCACCCCCCCCCTCTCCCCCCACGCCCCTCTCCCCCACAGTTTCTGTCCAATATCAGAAACAAACATGGCAAAGGACACATTTGATTCACAGAACCATTGCTAACCCCCCCCCCCCCCCCCCACACTCCCCCCCGCTGGGGCTGTGCTATCTGCTCTGCCACAGATTCCTGTGTACATCATCAGGTGCACACGCGTACGCGCACAGCGACTGGCTGAGGAACGCTTTGGCGAATGAGGTCACATGATCGTTCTGTGAGAAACCCCCCCCCCCCCCCCCCCCCCCCACCACCTCCCCCCGCCCTAAATCCAGAGCTGACAGGAGCTCAGCCCACCTGGAGCGTAGATCTCCAGCGCTGATGGGCTCTCCAGACCAAAACACCCGTGTTTATCGGCATTTACGCCCCCCCCCCCCCACACCCCCCCCCCCCCCCCCCCCACGGGTGGAGGCCGCTCCACCTTTAATGGTAGAATCTGCTCCCTGCATCTCTCTGTAATGGAGACAGATTTTATGTACCAAATGGTTTGTCTTTGGTTAAAAGGCGCTGACATTTAGAACAATATTAAAAAGCCCGTAAAGTCTACCGGGCCCCTAAATCCCCGCTTTAACGGCCGATGGAGCCGCTGTGGGGCGATTAAAATCTGCACCCTCTTATTCCCTTCCCCAACTTTTTTGGCAGGATCCACAATGCACTGCTTCTCTGATTTTAGGGTCCATTCCGTTTCCTTATTGAGTTTTCACATTAATGGAGACTAAATAAAATGGTACATTACTGGTATAAAAAAGAAAAAAAAGAACAGTAGAGGTAAGTTTTTTTTTTTTTTTTTTACTCATAACCTCTCATAAGTTATGCGTTAAATAATTAATTCCTTTTGTACTGTGATTGTAAATATTTTGTTTTCCTATGAAGCCCATGATTCAAACGGCAGCGGCTGGGATCTGAACAGCAAGCGAGAAGATGTGAAATGAGAAGGCTTGTGTCTGGAGAGCACACGTCCATCCTCAAGGGTTAATTATATTTACGTAAGCTGCCTGCTCAAACATACAATAAGCACACGTACTTTAAATGACATTTAATCGTTTTTTTTTTTTTTAATTGCTTGGAATGTCAATTAAATAACTTTACCTCTGTGTATTAATGTACAACTGGAACAATTCAGTTCATACTGAATATTGCAGCTAAAATTAATTAATTTAAATTATATGGGGAAACTAAAATTAGGTTAGTTTCCTGGGAACACATAATCAAGAGTCTGTCTTTCACACCCCCCCCCCCCCCCCCCAGTGAGCGATTTTAATCCACCCCACAGCCCGCTGGCCACGCCCGTTTAACCGCGCGAGAGCGTCAGCCAGGCGGGGGGGTGATCTGCAGCGTAACCACGGCTCCCGCCCCCGATCCAGACCATCGCTCCGTAACCCAGGGAAACGCGGGCCTCCCACCCGACGCGGCGCAGACAGCGCTCAGTGCTCCAAACCGTCGCGATGTCGGCTACGCCACGAAGAGCAGGGGGCCTGACCTCCAGCCTGAGATCCGTCACGGATCTGGCACGGATCTGGCACGGATCTGGTTC
The DNA here is from genome assembly GCA_025169545.1 of Anguilla japonica. Lineage (NCBI taxonomy): Eukaryota > Metazoa > Chordata > Actinopteri > Anguilliformes > Anguillidae > Anguilla > Anguilla japonica. The sequence continues at coordinate 47,522,649 of CM045898.1, forward strand.
GGATCTGGCACGGATCTGGCTCGGATCTGGCTCGGATCTGGCACGGATCTGGCTCGGATCTGGCACGGATCTGTGACGGATCAGCTGCGGTTCTGGCACGGATCAGCTGCGGTTCTGGCGAGGTTCCGGAGCGGTTCTGGCGCTACCACAGGCGCACACACGCTTGGTGGCCCGGCGCGTGTGTCGTTAGCACTCACCGTGACGTGGGGCTGCTGAGGAAGACGGTTTGCAGGGACACATGGACAGCGCCGCTATTACAGGAGCTGACAGGAAGTCCATATGCAGTAATGAGCTTTCAGTGGGAGACAGGAACTCCCCACGCAGGAAATAGGACCGCAATCACGCCTGACCTACGCGCTGCGAAAATATAGTAGCGCAGGAGCACATTTAAGGAAAATTGTATTTTTTCCAAATGCCATCTCCCCCGCATCTTCTCTCCCCTCTCTCGTCTGCGTGGAGCACTGCAGATGGAGCGTGTGCAGCCATCCGAGCGCCACTGAACCATGCATTTCCCCCCCTGCAGACCAGATAACACCGCAGAGGAGGACAGCCAATGCCGAGGAGCCAGGCGCTCACTAGCCACAAACAGTAAACAGGGGGGCACCCGGGGCATTTATCCAGGAAGGGCGAATAAGAGCGGCAACTCAAGGAGCCTCGGCCGACGTCGACCCCCGCGACCCCCGCTGGAACAGGGACAGATCGGCCCCGCCCGTTACCCACGTCACCCGCGTGCGTCTTTCTGAGAAACGCGTGCCATTTAGGACTCTGAATCAGAGTAAGCAAGCACTCAGGCGCAATTACATCTGAGCATTCCATCAAACTGACGCACACAAAATGGAGCACAGAAACGGGGCCCAGCGCAATTCCACCGCGCTTGACAAATTGCCAAAGCTCGTCAATTAAGGTAATGTGCCTCGGAGCTCCTCCTGCTGGGCGTCGGCACGCGGGCGGGCTCAGATAGGCTAACCAGCGCGGCTCGCCGCTAATTAGCATGCGAGCGCAGTTCTACATATTTGCTCTTCATTAACGGCGGGACGCGCTCCCACAAATGAGTTGGCTAATGGGCCCTCGTCCTGGTCACGGGTCTCTCCAGAACTCAAACGCCAGCTCGTCAGGGGCGCCGCAGGCAGCCGGCTCCTCGTCGGAAGGTTCCGGATAAACAAACAGGGCTTACCGCCGTGGACTCTGCCCGCGCGGCTCCCCGGTACACGTTCGCGGGTTGCTGATTTTTATGGATTGCTTCGCCGGGCGGCATTATTAGCCATGCTAATAAATCACAATGTTCCCCGATGTTACGGTCGTCTCAGTTGTTAAGTAAAACTAGGAAAATATTGAGTTCAAGTCAGACAGGCGCAAAGGGAGAATCCATTATTTTCATTTTGAGCATTAGCAAACTCAGATTATTATACTGCACACTTTGCAGGGAAACTTGCAACGCAGAAACGTGACCGCAGTCGTAACCGTGCCATGATTTCTAACACAGAAATAGCACTGCGTCCTTAGAAAAGCACGGAGGCGCTGGAAACGGCCTCTAAGTCAATAATCGGTTTACTACAGGCTGGAGTTGTGATTTTCCATTTCATTCTCAAAATGTAGTTACTGAAAATGATCTCAGAACATTTCTTCTGATCGCCGTCCAGAGAGTGCCCACAAATATAAATCAAACAAATGCAAAACATGAACTCATTTACATTTAAAGTTAGTATACCCTGACACGCTGACTGTGTGTGTGTGTGTGTGTGTGTGTGTGTGTGTGAATGTCTGACAAGACATGAGTGGCCCCATCAATTTCTCTGTTACCCCAGCCCTAAAAAGAAAACATCGCTTTTTTTTTCCCTTCAGTCTTGTAATGGATGTAAGCTGTAGGAATCTGTACTTTGGTTCTTATTAGCATAGCTAATTTGCATTAGCACTTCAGTGCTGTTGCATATATACTGTCTGGTTGGGAGTGTTGCTAGCCAGGTCTGGCCTAATTACTCGTATAAATCTGCTGAATGCACTCATGTTTAGCCTGCATTGTAAGTCTCTCTGGATAAGAAGGTCCACTAAATGAATGTAATAAAATTTAATATAGCCTTCTATCCACAGTCTTGGTATTCAAATCCCGCAACCAGGCCAGTGAAAAAAAACAAAAACAAAACAAAACAAAATAAATAAATAAATAAATAAATAAATAAAAAAGAACGCAACAAAGCTATTTTCAGTTGGGTGCAGAGCAGTCTCCATTGCATCACCCGAGATAGTATTCCTGTTTCTCCATCCTGGCAGTTCAGATATTCCATCACATGCATTCATCCATTGCCTATACACGCTTATTCTTGGGCAGGGACATGACAGGTGCTGGAGCCTATCCCAGAGTGCACTGTGCTAGAGGCAGGAATACACCCTGGGGGGCAGGTCACCAGTCCATTGCAGAGCACACACACCATTCACTCTCACACTCATACCTTTGGGGCAATTTAGTGTCTCCAATCAACCTACCTGTATGTCTTCGGACTGTGGGAGGAAACTGGAGCACCCAGAGGAAACCCACGCGGACACGGGGAGAACATGCAAACTTCACACAGAAATCTCCCAGCATTGGTAAAATCACAGAGTCCAAAGGTAAACAACATACCTGGGTAAGATAGTGCTCCATTCACCTGGAATAAGTTGAAACAAACCTTAAAGCTTGATATTCTGGTGACTGTGACTGTTTTTCTAGTTTTAGAGAAACTCATAACTGGCCTGATTAGTTTCAGCCGTGAATGTTCTTAGAGATGATGCTTTTTCATTTATATTCTGCCTATGCCTGATTCTTGTCTTTGATGTTCTATGAAACTCATGTTTTTTGGTTATTTTCTGTCCGCATATTTGCTCGTTTTAATTAGATTCTTATCTTTTAATTTGTAAACTCGGCACGCTGGAGAAAAGGGCTCTGGTCCCTCAATGTGTCGTCTCCGGATTGTAAATAAACGCTGAAGGAATCGGAAACACAAACCCATTCTCTGCTCCATTCTCCTTCATTCTCCCAGTTTACAGCCCTACCATATTATATTACATTATATTACCCATCCATCCATTATCTATACTCGCTTATCCTGGGTAGGGTCCATCCATTATCTATACTCGCTTATCCTGGGTAGGGTCCCTCCATTATCTATACTCGCTTAACCTGGGTAGGGTCCATCCATTATCTATACTCGCTTATCCTGGGTAGGGCTGCGGGGGGTGCTGGAGCCTATCCCAGCATGCATTGGGCGAGAGGCAGGAGTACCTGGAGGACACCCACGCAGACACGGGGAGAACATGCAAACTCCACACAGAAAGCCTGGGATTCGAACCCAAAACCTTCTTGCTGTGAAGTGCCACTACACGACTGTGCCGCCCC
>CM045898.1:47531018-47613518 GCA_025169545.1 Anguilla japonica
GCAGGCGGCGGCGGCGGCCGACGGCGAAACGAAAAGCGAAATTGGCGGGATGGAAAATCGTTTGGCGTCTGAACCCACTGAGCGCCCCTCTCCTCAGCGCTGGGAAAGGCAGCGGACGGGTCCTGCATCTCATCTCTCTCTCTGCCAAATTACACTGAGCGAAAACTGTGCTTTTTTAAAAAAAAAAAAAAAAAAAAACACATTTAACACCGATTGGTAGGTGAGAGATTTCTAGGAATGTGATTTGCGGTTAATTCTGCGCTCATTGTTTCAGACAGCCTCAGGTCAGATACCCGCTAGATATCCATGAGAAACTGCTGCGTATGACAATATCTTCTGTAGAAAACGTGCTGGCCATATTCTCTATGAACACAAAACCACGTCCATGCACAGTGTCTCCTGCCACCCCTCCATGTTCCCTGGTTGCGTTGTGCATGCACTGTGCACACCGCAGTGTAACCATGACGCTAGCCTACATACTGGGTCTCAGCCCGCACGCATGCACACTTTCAGAGAGTTCCAGTATGAGACCTCACTGCAGAACCTGACTGTTCCAGGCGCAGGAGTGCCGACGCGCCCGCGGTGGATGTTTGCAGAATGAGACGCGCGCGGCTGTTTTCCATCAGTCTGGGTAAATCAGACGCACGTTTGGACTCTGGGTCGGGCGGCTCTGTCGGACGGGCTTTCGCCGAGGGGCCGCGCGAACGCCAGACCCCTGGAAAGATCAGGGCACTCTCCAAAATGCCAGCATCGCAGAACAAAGCCGCTTTCCTCCGCTCTCTGGACACGGACGACCGTCCGGGGAAATCGATTCCGAACAGAAGTCAAATTCCAGCTCCCCGCGGCCGGCAGACACACAGACTCTAAAGCTGCCGCTTCTGTTCGGGGGCCCAGATTTCAGAAGCTGTCAGAACCGGACAATGTGCACGGCTGAGAGCTGTACCGCAAAAGGGGGGGGGGGGGGGGGCTGGGGGGGGGGCGGTTGGGACCCGTGGCAGCCCGAGGGAGGGGGGTGCCGTTGCACACATTCTGACTGAAAACCAGCCACCTGGCAACCCTACCTGCAGTGTTGATGACTCACAAGAGGAGGACCACCAATCAGCAAGCAGCAGAACGCACTACACCCTGGAGTAAACAGCCTGCACGTAGTGTGTAAATGGTGTGTATGCACACACAGAAACACACACACACACGCACACACAGTGTGTAAGAACCATTTCCTCCATGTTCATCTGAACTACTGAACTGAGAGCATTTAAACCCATGTGTGTGCAACACGCAGGTGTGTGCAACACGCAGGAGATAATATGAGTAACATAGTTCATATTCTTCTCACACATTGATGCCAAACCAAAATGCTCTACAGTCAGAAAAGAAAGAAAAGGCAACACACAAATGCAACTGAAAGTTTGGGACAAATGTCAGCTGAATCCAAGAGGATGGGTTTGCTCTCAAGGGAGGAGCAATCAAAACGAGGTTAAATGTTCACTGTTAATCCAGCCTGACGGACGCGCTCGACCGCACGGGAGATGAGGATCGCAAAAAGCAGGACGCAGTCGAACATGCCCAGCGCAAGTGAGTTTGTGAAAATCACAGCTGTGGACTACGGAATGATGGCTTATTTTCCGACACCTTTTCTACCACAAAATCAAACCGTTTTGTTCTGAGAACTTGGGAATGGTGCCGTTGCATCTGGCAAATGAGGCACAAAGACTTTTTGGCTCAGAGATGAAAAAAAATTGGATGTGATAACGCTTGACTGATGCCAACAAAACTGTTTCACCCCCTTCGTTTCATCCTGTAAATGTTTTGAGTGAATGAGGTCTGGATTTCCTTAAACCATAATGCACAGAACTGCACTGTACGGCTGGACCATAGAGATACGGCACACTGAGTGACTGTGCTGTATGGCTGAGATACAGCACACTGAGAGACTGTGCCGTATGGCTGAGATACAGCACACTGAGAGCCTGTGCAGTAAGGCTGGTCTATTGAGATACAGCACACTGAGAGACTGTGCAGTAAGGCTGGTCTATTGAGATACAGCACACTGAGAGACTGTGCAGTAAGGCTGGTCTATTGAGATACAGCACACAGAGAGACTGTGCTGGATGGCTGAGATACAGCACACAGAGTTACTGTGCTGGATGGCTGAGATACAGCACACAGAGAGACTGTGCAGTAAGGCTGGTCTATTGAGATACAGCACACAGAGAGACTGTGCAGTATGGCTGAGATACAGCACACAGAGAGACTGTGCTGGATGGCTGAGATGCAGCACACTGAGAGACTGTGCAGTAAGGCTGGTCTATTGAGATACAGCACACTGAGAGACTGTGCAGTAAGGCTGGTCTATTGAGATACAGCACACTGAAACCTCACATGACCCTGTCCCATGAGCCTTGACCTAAAGCCCGTGAACACCATGCAGGTCCCCCTGAGGTCCCCCCCCCCCGGTGAGACCGCTGCTCAGTCACCCCTCTGTAAATGGCCTGACTTCACATTCCCCCGCGGCCAAGGGTGAGCGCCATTTCTCCCCGACAGCGCTTACCTTTTCCACTGCCCCCCCAACCCTCCCCAACATCTCCGCTGTCCTTGTCTGAACCAATCAGCACGGAGCTCTCCCCCCTCCAATGTCTGTATTATCCCATTACCTTTTTCGACAGGAGTCACAGAACAGGGCATGGGGTGTCTCCGCCAACCCCCCCCCCCCCCCCTCCCCAGGGCCCAACCTCCACCCGACAGGAAGGTAAACACCTCCAGCAGCACTGCAGTCACAGAAAACAAATCCGAGGTCCCTCAACTTGTGTGACCCCCCCCCCCCCCCCCCCCCCCCCCACACAAGCCCCCCCAGCCCCCATTTACATTACCAGCAGACTGGAAACCAAAATCATTCAGACGTTAACACACGGGTACACAGAGGCGAGTTCAGCATTTACCCCAGCGTTAGCAGTAGCAAGGCTGCGCTACGTGGTTTGACCGTTAAAATCGGTTGGTTCAGAACGGCTGCGGGGGGGAAGTTCGCTGCTAACGGTTCCTAATCGCACGGCTAAGCGCGGTTTAGCCGATCTGCATACGCTGCAAATGACAGGCAGATCTTCAGAAAAGAGCGCATTACGTTCTCTAACCCCGTTATTCGCGTTTCACAGTTAGCAGATCTGCTGGACTCGGGGAAGAGCCGCGTATAAATCTTTCAAATCCAGCACCAAGTCCAGGCCGTCCCAGCGCCAGCTTCGGCCATACCGCTGCCCAGGCAGGAAGAGATTCCAGTAGGCAGGAACTCCATTTCCCATAATACCCCTATGGATGCCCACAGTTGACCTGCATAAGCTAGGCATGAAGCGTCTTCCTATGACTCACTGTCTGTGCTGGTGGGCTGTGCAGTGAACACACCAGCTCACTTCAGGGGGAAGATGCAGAAATTAGCATATGCACTAAAATCGGGCATTTAAAATTGTGGATAAAATAGGAGTTTTTTTTTTTTTTTTTTTTTTAAGGTGATTTCATTGCTTCTCCTGCCACTATCAGTGTTGACTGACAGGTGTTGGCGCTCTGGTGTACTTGTTAAAGAGGTAGATTTATTCCCTGATGTGTGGTTCTGAATCAAGCTCCTTTTGAAACAACTTCACATCTTTCTAAAAGCAATTGGCAGTAATTGCAACGTATCACAGGGACACCATTAACAAACTGTTTTACTTTGCCGTAGCAGGTCATAAAAGCGTTATTACCTCACATTGCCTCAGCTCGGCGACAGTATATTCGGCATAACTATTTATGAAAATGAGGCGTGTCGTTCTTATTACGGAGGTATTACGAGCCGTAAATGTTTAATAACAGCATTAAAAAAGTACATCTGTGAATAACTAATGAGCGTCTTCCTCGCGGAGCTGAATAACAGGCGATGACAGCGCAGGGGGAAGCCGGGGAAGGGCATTTAAGAACAGGACACATCCCACACGAGCACGAAGAGCAGAAAGCTGATTTTAGCCCCCCTCCGGGCCATTACAACAAGCCCGGCGCTAACGCGAAAGAGCGCTTTACGGCCTTACAGCCTCTTACTTCCTCTGCCGTGTGATAACTGCCTCCTGAGCCTCATCCTCCCCCCAGTCTGCTTCCCTGGACCTCCTCGTTTGGCATGATTAGATTGTGCTAATGGGGCTGGGTCTACGGCAACGAGGAGTTAAAAGGAGGTGCAACCAGAGATCAGTTTCTCCGCCGCCTCCTTGTGTCCCTAGCTGTGGTTCAGAGGAATTGGGGGGGGGGGGGGGGGGACTGCCTCGGGGGAGCCAAATGGAGACAAAAATATTGGGAAAACGTCCAGGCCTATTTTGACAGTCCCAGGCGACGAGGACAGGGATGCAGCCGTCTCCACGGCAGCGATAACGGCCAGAAAAGCTGGCGGCTAACGGATGTCAATCAGCAGGGGTTGCCAAGCAGCCAGCACCACTCAGAAGGGCTCGGGAAAAGCAGCCAATGGGAAGCCAGGTCTCACACACCCGGCACAGAACAGCGTGCTCATTCGCTCGGTTCCTGGGATTGAGTCATTCTCATTGAGGGCACACACCGGCATGGAAATATGGGGCCAATCCCTTTTTTTGGAAACAGAGCTGAAAACCAAGTGGAAGGCTAATGTCAGACACATATGCACATCCACAAAGACAAGCAAGCAATAGGGCATCACTCCATCCTCACAAATACACACACACACACACACACACACACCAGCACTCCGTCCTCACCAACACACTCACACACCCCAGCACTGCATCCTCACCAATACATACAGACACAGACACATACGCGCGCACACACACACACACACAGACACACACACACACACACACACACACACACACACATGCGCGCACACACTCACACACACACACACAGACACATGCGCACACACACACACACACAGACACATGCGCGCACACACACACACACACACACACACATGCGCGCACACACAGACACATGCGCGCGCACACACACACACACACTCACACACACACATAGACACATGCGCACACACACACACACACACACAGACACATGCGCGCGCACACACACACACACACACACACACGCGCGCGCGCGCACACACACACACACACACATGCGCGCACACACACACACACACAGACACATGCGCGCACACACACACACACACACACACACACACACAGACACATGCGCGCGCACACACACACACACAGACACATGCGCGCACACACTCACACACACACACACACAGACACATGCGCACACACACACACACACACACACACAGACACATGCGCGCGCACACACACACACACACACACACACACATGCGCGCACACACACACACACACACACACACATGCGCGCGCGCACACACACACACACAGACACCAGAATAAAAGGAAGCAAACACTCATGCACACCTGTGCTCACATTCACTCAAAGCCTCACCAGCTGCAGGTCAAATGACAAGAGAGCAAATTGCTGTTCTTTCGCTGAATAATGTTCTGCTGGCTTACTGTTTGAGTGAGGAGAGAGAGAGTAGTACAGGTGTGGCAGCGGGGGGTTGAGTGAGGGGAGAGAGAGTAGTACAGGTGTGTACGGGGGGTTGAGTGAGGGCAGAGAGAGTAGTACAGGTGTGTACGGGGGGTTGAGTGAGGACAGAGAGAGAGAGTAGTACAGGTGTGTACGGGGGTTGAGTGAGGGGAGAGAGAGAGAGAGTAGTACAGGTGTGTATGACGAGGGCAGGTGAGGTGAAGTGGATGAGAGGGTTCTCTCTCTCCCGCTCACCCTCTCTCTCTCTGTGTCGCTCGCTCTCTCTCTCTCCCGCGCGCCCTCTCTCCCGCTCTCTCTCTCTCTCTCTCTCTCTGTCGCTCGCCGCTCTCTCTCTCCCTCTGCTCTCTCTCCCGCTCTCTTCGCTCCCTGATGTCGCTCGCCCTCTCTCCCGCTCTCTCACCACAGCGCTCTTATTGCACTCACTTATTGTCAGAGCACGTAAAGCTAAGCAGACTCCTCTGTCGCACTAATTGCATTTTTGTCATATTTTATCTGCTTCCTCGTTGCAGTAATGACGGCCGTGCACCATGTGACTCCGCGCCCCACCGCCAGGCTCTCCGCTCCTAATTGGCCACCATTAGATCTAAATAGAGTCCCTCACCCTCCCCTTTCAGATGCCTGGAATACACACAGTGAGTACAGAGTTAGTACAGACGGCATGTACTGTATGTGTACACATATACATACACACACACTACACACACACACATACACACACACACAAACAGACACACGCATGCACACACACACACACACCACACACACTACACACATACACACTATACTCACACACATACACACACACTATACACACACACACACACACACACATATATGCACACACACACACAAACATTGTATGTATGGTGTATGTACGTGCAATAAACATACACTTAAATTCTACATTTTACTTACTTATGTTTATTTTAATATTATATTTATATCTTTGCAGTCTGTACTTTGTGTTTCACACAGTGCAGGGTAGGCTTCTGAAACTGAACCATGACTGAGCAGCCATAGTATCAGTGTTGATACGGAGACTGAGCAGCCATAGTATCAGTGTTGATACGGAGACTGAGCAGCCATAGTATCAGTGTTGGTATGGAGACTGAGCAGCCATAGTATCAGTGTTGATATGGAGACTGAGCAGCCACAGTATCAGTGTTGACATGGAGCACACAGAAGCACCAGAACACACAACCCCTTCTTTCAGTAACTTTCCCTGAGCTAGGACCAGTGGGTTAAAGGTAATGCTGTTCCAATCTGACTGCATAGGCTGTTCTCTAGTGACACCTTTTCAGAACACGAAATGTTCTCCCTCTTTCTCTCCCTGTTCCTCTTCCTCTGCCTCCCTCTCCCTCTCTCCCTTTCCCTTCCACCCTCTCTCTCCCTCCATCCCTTCCTCCCTCACTCTCTCCCCTGTTCCTCTCCCTCCCTCTCCCTCTCTCCTGGTTCCTCTCCCTCCCTCTCTCTCCCTCCCTCTTTCCCTTCCTCCCTCCATCCCTCTCTCCCTGTTCCTCTCCCTCTCTGCCTCCCTCTCCCTCCCCCTCTCTCTCCCAATAGTCCAGCCTGTTGAATAAAAATAAAAAAAATCCCACAGAGACCATGGTATGAATCATTCACTTAAAAATGTGTGATAAACAGGTCCCAGGGAGAGAAGAGGAGCTCTGAAACAGACTGATCTCTGACTCCCTCTTTCATTACGGGGAGAAAAAGAGGAAGGAACCGGACACTGGGAGCATGCAGCGCATTGGGAGCATGCAGCGCATTGGGAGCATGCAGCGCACTGGGAGCATGCAGCACATGCAGCGCACTGGGAGCATGCAGCGCACTGGGAGCATGCAGCGCATTGGGAGCATGCAGCGCACTGGGAGCATGCAGCGCATTGGGAGCATGCAGCGCACTGGGAGCATGCAGCACATGCAGCGCACTGGGAGCCTGCAGCGCACTGGGAGCATGCAGCGCATGCAGCGCACTGGGAGCCTGCAGCGCACTGGGAGCATGCAGCGCATGCAGCGCACTGGGAGCCTGCAGCGCACTGGGAGCATGCAGCGCACTGGGAGCATGCAGCGCATGCAGCGCACTGGGAGCCTGCAGCGCACTGGGAGCCTGCAGCGCATGCAGCGCACTGGGAGCATGCAGCGCATGCAGCGCATTGGGAGCATGCAGTGCATGCAGCGCATTGGGAGCATGCAGCGCATGGAAATCCCACTGTTAAAAACCCGCTGGAAATTACAGCATGTTCCCCCCCAGCCGCCACCCCCCCCCCCCCCCCCCCTCCCAATCTCCACAGCGAGTCTGAGTACGCTGCTGCTCCCCCTGGTGATGAGACTGAGTAACTTCCTATTCAGATAGATAAATAGATAAATAAATAGACAGATAAATAAATAAATAAATAAATGAATGAATGAATCAATAAATAAATGAAATCAGTGCGCGCTGAGGCAGCGGAAGATAGCTCTGTCTGTGTGAACATCAGATGATTTGGTGCTATGATGAAAACGTGAGCCCTGAACAACTGAGCCTGGGGGGGGGGGGGGGGGGGGGGGGATGGAGACCGGTAGGGAACTGTCATATAAACCCCCACCCCCCCCCCCAACCGTGTCCTAAAGAGGGGAGCGGGAGATAGCAGAGCTGACTGGAGTAGACAGTGTCTACGTTCCCGTGGAAACGGAAGGGGCGACGCGCGGGGGGGGGGGCGCAGTCCCTGCTTAGCATGCAGAGCACTCACCTGACTTTACTCTCCCCGCTCGCCGCAGGGGGAGAGGCAGCCAGGCGGCAGAGCAGGGAAATCTGTCCTGTCCTGGGGGGGTGGGCTCCTAAAAGCCTGCTCTCTCAAACCCCTTTCTCCTCCCATAACCCCCCCCCCCCCGCCACCACCACATCAGGAACACACTCTGCTTCGCCCTCAACAGCAGGAACGATGAATTCCGTCGACTCACCCCCCCCCCCCCCCCCACACCCTCTGTCCTAGGTCCCTTACAGCACACAGAGGTCTCGAGTGTGGCTCATCTTACCCCCCCCCCCCCCCGTGGCTGAATCAATTAATACACCTTTCGGCCGCACGTATCAATTAACGGACTGTCTCCACTGTGAAAAACGATCCCCCCCATTCCCAGAGATCCGCTGGCAGAAAGCAGATAGGCCAGGATGGACTGCAACAACAAGAAGTCGGGTTCGAAACCTGGAGTTAAAACCGCACTACAGTGTACACAGTTTCAGTTCAAGCAGCTGGGCTTCCTCTGACCCGGATTACACTTTTGCATTGTTCATTTTAAACTTGGTGCGCAACGCAGGACTGGACTGAGAGTTGTCCAGTTCCTACCTCTATATGGAATGGCCAACTATCTGCACCCACAGTCGATTCGGGAGTTATGAAAATTATTATTATACTTTTCCTTAATATTGTATAAGCCTAAGAGCAATGCTGTATGTATGTACACAGTCAACCTGTCAAAAACACAGCCACTGATTTACACACGAATTCATGTGCACACACACACACGCACACATACACACACACTCACACACACACATGCGCACGCACACACGCACACACACGCGCACACACACACTCGTGTACATTTAAAAATGACTCCATAATGATGTCTGCGCAGTTTCCTTCCTGGACAGCGTTCGGGGGAGGATAATGAGAGCAGACTGAGAGAATGGAGGAGACATTAAATCCACAATGACAATTAGATTAGCCAGGTTTGGTACAGCGCAGCGTTCTTCCTCCGCGCACGGCTGGCTGGCATTGTGTACGTGAACAGGGCATCGCGCTGCAAAGCCATCCGCTAGCAGCCGCACGCTAGCAGCCGCACGCTACCAGCCATCCGCTAGCAGCCATCCACTAGCAGCCACACGCTAGCAGCCATCCGCTAGCAGCCGCACGCTAGCAGCCGTCCACTAGCAGCCGTACGCTAGTAGCCGCACGCTAGCAGCCATCCGCTAGCAGCCATCCGCTAGCAGCCGCACGCTAGCAGCCATCCGCTAGCAGCCGCACGCTAGCAGCCATCCACTAGCAGCCGCACACTAGCAGCCATCCGCTAGCAGCCGCACGCTAGCAGCCATCCACTAGCAGCCGCACACTAGCAGCCATCCACTAGCAGCCGCACGCTAGCAGCCATCCACTAGCAGCCGTACGCTAGTAGCCACACGCTAGCAGCCACATGCTAGCAGCCGTCCACTAGCAGCCACACGATAGCAGCTATCTGCTACCAGCCGCACGCTAGCAGCCGCCCGCTACCAGCCGTCCGCTAGCAGCCGTACGCTAACAGCCGTCCGCTAGCAGCTGTATGCTAGCAGCCATATGCTAACAGCCGTCCGCTACCAGCCGTACACTAGCAGCCGTACGCTAACAGCCATACGCTAGCAGGCGTACGCTAACAGCCATGCTTGCCCATGTCCTCCACAGACTTCAATGACAAGGAATAAAAAGAAAGAAAGAAAAAAGGAAGACAAATGAAATGAAGCACGCGAGATAAGAACGGAGAAATGCATTAGCCCGGGGAAAAGCACATTACAGCACTAATGCAATTTCTCTGATTCAGGCGGAGAGGGCCTTGGCTGCTTTGAAGACAACACCTTGTTTGGGACTCACACGCTTTTAAAATTTTTTCCTCCAGAACACAACGCTTTGATTGCAGCGCTAATCACAACGACTCAGAGATAATAAAGTGTACTAGAGATACAATTTTGAAGAGCAGAATCAATTTGCGTGGGGTATTTGAGAGTGGAGGATATGGCTTTCTCTTCAGAGGGGATGTGATTTGATGAGAAAGGAGAAAAACGTGAAACGCTCGCTGAAAAATTTGACAGAAACCCTCTCAGAGTGTTTACTCCCTTTGATGTCTTTTTAAATGCATTACATTTATTTATTTTTTTAAGTGTCGATGACTTTCACATTTCCATCGTGGAGTCCTTCAAGGAGCAGACAGGTCTACACTGCCATGGAGAGGTGAGAGAGGGAGAAAGAGAGAATGGAGAGAGGGAGAGAGAGATGTAGGGAGAGAGAGGAGAGAGGGAAAGAGAGAATGGAGAGAATAGAGAAAGGGTGAGAGAGTGATTTATGAAGGCACAGGAGGACAGGTCCTGTATTGGGCTAGGACATGAAGAAGCCGTAGTGAGGGTGAGGGTGAGGGGGTGGCGTGGGGGTGTCAGCTCTGAAACAGTGAGGGACATCGGCAGCTCAACATTGTGCCGAAATTTCTGCCCTGGAGGCATGGTTTCCTCTCCACAAAACTTGACCTGCCAGGGGAGGGGGGGTTGGGGGGCACAGGGTTGGGGGGGGGGGGGGGGGGTAAAGTGAGTGAATGTGTGAGTGTGTGTGTGTGTGTGTGTGTGATAGAGACAGAAAAAGAGAAAGGCTGTTTCAGAGGCCACTTGGTAGCTTTTTTCCAAAACAAAGCATCAAGCTTTTAATTAAATTCTTTAAAAATGCCCTTATGAGGAACACAGGGGAGTATTACATGATATAATGTATAATTCATAATTTTAAAAAACCTAGAAACTCTCACAGCAAGTAATGAGCAGCTATAACTCAACAGCAAAATCTGTGTCAGCTGGTGAATGTAAGGGGGTCTGTGGCCAACGTCCATCGTAGTATAGCCCTGGATTCGTGCGAAGGTAAACTGCACTAAACCCGGCATACTGCACGCTCTTGAACATGGAACGAATGTTCCGGAATGCTCATTGTTATGTTCACGCAGGGGATGACTCGTCCCACCACCTGTGGTCGCCACGGTCACACATCGCCACGGCAACAGAGTCATTTTTCTCGTCTGACTTGAAGGCTAGCCTAGCCTTCTTCCGCTCTCTTTATGAATTAAAGATTTGAGAAAGGAATGTATTTTTCTATTAAGGAGTCGCTCAAAAATGGAGAGCCGTGCTGGGTCTGATTAAAAACGTTTGAGAGAAAGAGAGAGAAAGAAAAGAAGAAAGAGAGAACAGAGAGCAGAGAAGTGAGCGAGGTTTCTCTCTTCGGCCTGATAATGATCCAAATCACAGTGCAAGGTGACCTAAAACTGCAGCTCATCAAACAGGGGAGGGGAGCGGAGCGGAGAGGAGAGCAGAGGGAAACACAAACTAATGAAGTGCCTCAACTTTAGTCTCATCTCACGCAGTCGTTCAGCAGCAAAGCCACTCTAAAGGGGACAGGCTCTTATTTCTCAAGGAGGTGACGCACAGCGCATAAGCAAACAGCGCAATTATTTCTCAAGCTCTGTCCCTGGCATAACCTCTTAGGCATGGCCAGTCTTATATCCCCCCCATTATTCTCCCAATCCCCCCCCCCGCCAAGCTTCAGATCAATTTCTATCTACAACCCTAAGCCGCCATTTTCCCATGATCCTTCACAGTCGGGCCTTATGGTCCCTGGACTGGCCCACAGTAATTAGGTGTAATTTCAATACCGCATCGAGCGTCTCGCAGTAAATGTGATCATCTGGTCTGGAGGGCAGGGAGCAGGTCTGTAGAGGTGTTATAAATAACGTGTGCTGCAGCAGGACGTGCATCGATCCCTCAGAGTCAACAGGAGGCGGCTGAGGTTGCAGAGTAAGTGCTGCATGTATTATGTAGTATGTGGAGCACAGAGGCACTGAGAGTGGGTACCTTTGCATGTGCAAACATTTTCTAAAAAAAAAAAAGTTTGCACAAGCTTTTAATTAGCAGTAATTATCACCAGCTTTGTAAAATAGATTTGTCTGTGTCATTGGTCAAGCAATACTGTAATTACCTGGCGACCTGCGTGAAAGAGTTAGCTAGAAAGGGGGCAAGACAAATTGGCTATCATAGCTTAAATGGTGGCTCTTGTGCATGGGAAGGGATTTGAATAATGAAGGTCAATTTAGAAAAGAATGAATTTTCTATTATGCAATTTAAAGAGGAAATGCAGAAAGGACTGGTCTTCCTCTCCTCGGCCGTTGATCTGTCCTATTGTGCTGCGATTATTTCAGCTAATGGGTCTGAAAGCACTACTTTAACCCCGTAAGGTGCGAGGTCACAAACACGTCATGAGAATGTTCTTAACTGAACGTTCTAATGCTGATGCAACAGCCACTACTGGCAGCCGAAAGCAGTGGGTTCTAGAACACAGACTTATAATTTTGAAAAAATACGAAATTTATTTATTTATTTTAGAAAACCTAGTCTTCGAAGGGTTAATGGACTAGCCGTCATTCAAAGGAGATAAAATCCCAGTCTAGGTGTTCTGCTCACAGATGTGTGCAAAAACGATTCATACTGCATTTAGAATTTTATGAGAAATGCTGGGACATAACATTCAGCATGATATAGATTTCTGTTATTTTGAAAACAGGTTATGCCCTGTGACTGATATGCAATAAATTCCCATTTTAAATCACTTCTGGTTTCGGTCTGTCAACAACATTTCCTCTACCTGCACTGGTAGAGCAGAGTGTGGGAGCAGACTACCTCAGCGACCTGAAGGGAACCTGAACTAACCAGGAAGGCATAATCAGGCCATGAATCTACAGCGTGCGTGTGTGTGTGTGTGTGTGTGTGTGTGTGTGTACGTGTGTGTGTGTGTGTGCACGCGCGCGTGTGTGTGCGTGCGTGTGCGCGTGTGTGTGCGCGTGTACGTGCACGTGTGTGTGCGTGTGTGTGTGCGCGCGCGTGTGTGTGCGTGTGCGTGTGTGCGCGCGTGTGTGTGTGCATGTGCGCGTGTGTGTGCGCATGCGTGCGTGCGTGTGTGTGTGCGTGTGTGTGTGCGCGTGCACGTGTGTGTGCGCGTGTGTGTGTGTGCATGTGCACGTGTGTGTGTGTGTGTGTGTGTGTGTGTTAACTAATGTGGCAGAAAACCCTACTCAAATGGCACTGAGGGGCTAAAACAAACCCAGGATACCTGGATTTACGGCAGAACTGAACAAGAACTTAGCAGAAGAGGACACAGGTGAACAGAGGGGGAGAAACCACTGGAACAGCAGGGGAACAGCGGTGGTTCTGCACAGAACAAGCAGCCCATTACTGCAGACCGATGATCAACACTGGGGAACAGGAGCCATCTGTTCTCCTCACCTGAAGGTTAAATATATCGAGTGAAAGCTAAAGCAGATTTATACATATTTGAAAACCGCTCTCCCGAGCGAGTTGACCTTGCGGGCAAACGCTGGAAACATGGCTCTGGAGTTAGGCTGCCATGAAGACACGGAGGATGCAAGCTTCTGATTGGCTATGAAGAGCTAGCTTTGATGTGAAAGGTAAAGAGGCCTCATCAACATGACTTTGTGTGTGTGTGTGTGTGTGTGTGTGTATGTGTGTGAGTGTGTGAGTGTATGGGTGCGTGTATGTATATGTGTGTGTGCATCTGTGTATATGTGTGTGTGCGTCTGTGTGTGTGTGTGTGTGTGTGTGTGCGCGTGTGTGTGTGTGTCTGTGTGTGTGTGTGTGTGTATGTGTGTGAGTGTGTGAGTGTATGGGTGCGTGCATGTATATGTGTGTGTGCGTCTGTGTGTGTGTGTGCGTGTGTGTGTGCGTCTGTGTGTGTGTGTGCGTGTGTGTGTGTGTGCGGTGTGTGTGTGCGTGTGTGTGTGTGTGTGTATGTGTGTGAGTGTGTGAGTGTATGGGTGCGTGCATGTATATGTGTGTGTGCGTCTGTGTGTGTGTGTGCGTGTGTGTGTGCGTCTGTGTGTGTGTGTGCGTGTGTGTGTGCGTGTGTGTGTGTGTGTGTGTGTGTGTGCGTGTGTGTGTGTGTGTGTGTGTGCGTGTGTGTGTGTACTGTCTGTACTGCATACATTGTGTGATTGTGCGTTTCACTGGAGGCAGATGATGAAAGGCAACCCTGAGGCAAACTGTTCACATCCCTTTGCTATTATGGGGAAAATGTAAGATGCTGTTAGATCAGAAGGACGAGGCCTAGAATGGCCTCATTCTGCATGTTTATCTTAACGTAACGTAATGTAGCGTAGTGTAATATAGCGTAACATAAATAACATAACATAACATAACATAACATAACATAACATAACATAACATAACATAACATAACATAACATAACATAACATAACATAACATAACCTAACAACATAACATAACATAACATAACATAACATAACATAACATAACATAACATAACATAACATAACATACATAACATAACATAACATAACATAACATAACATAACATAACATAACATAACATAACATAACATAACCTAACATAACATAACATAACATAACATAACATAACTGTTACGGTTGCTCTCAAGCCCCCGCAAACATAACGAAGCTAAAACCAAGGCTTCCCAAAATAACCAATAACTCTATCTACTTACACCTAAGGAATACTAAAATAGCTGGAAAACACAAGATAAAAATCAAGACCCGGCCGTGGTCGAGAGGTGAGGAGAAAAAGCTCCCATCTCCGGAGAAGCTGACTCCAGGCTTCTTAAAAGGGCACCGCCACAGGTGCTCTCAATTAATTGTAATAAGACACACGCATGTGTCCAAACGGCCCCCACCTGAGGTGGAGGGACGTAACAATAACATAACATAACGACAAGAACAGGCCATTCAGCCCAACAATGCTCACCATTTCAAATTGTACCCAGTGCTCTGATTACCCACAAGCCAGACAGTATCTAACACCACATCAAGCCTGGCCATGCAAAACCCCAGAGTTTCTGCTCCTACAGTACATGGCCTTGCAAGATATTCCACACACAGACTACGCTCTGCATTAAAAAATGCATCCTATTGTCTGTGCAGAATTTGCCTTCTGCTAATGTATGTCCATGTATGTCCCTGCCTTCCACTACCATGGGACATGTTTTACTATGCTACCTTTCCTCCAGATCTCTGCTCTTTCTGAGCAAACACACATAAATAAATAAATAAATAAATAAATAAACAGGCATACGATTGTTTTCCAGACTTATCACCATTACCATAATGATTTGGGCATGCCTGCCGGACGACCCCATTACCCCCGCCCCGGCATCGTAATGGAGTAAAGCGAAGTCTGCGCGTCGCTCAGGGAGGCCAGACGAGCGCCCGGGACCTCTGACGCGTCTGCGCTGATGAGAGGAGTTCACCGCTCCTCTCCGTCTGGCTGCACGCCTCTCATCCTTATTTACAACTTCCTCCCTCACTTCCACCCCCTGAGTCACGGCCAAAGTCCCTCTCTCAGCCCGTACGCTTTTACTACTCATTTATTTATTTATTTGCTTGTTAGTTTTCTTTGACAGTATGCTACTCTGAGTAAGACACGACTTGCTGCCCCAGGGAAGAAAAATAATTGTGCCTGACATTAGTGTTTGATACAGTCCAGGCTTCACTCTCTCGTCCACCCCCCCCCCCCCCCCACCCCCACCTCATGTACGATCTGGCTAGTCACTGGGTAATGACTCAGTCTCTTCAGTATCACATGACCACAGAACTCAAAATCAACCTTGTTTACATGCTGAGATTTTAATCCACGGTACATCCTGGAACATAATTATTGCACTTCGCTCGACTATGCAGAGCACATATTCAACCAAAGGGATCGATAGGCGCACAATCAATGATCAATAATCTATGGAGTAAATGGAAAGGGACACGCACAGTCTCAGGTCCTCTCATCGGACTCTTCATCCTATCAGCTGGTCATATTTTAATTGGATGGTGTGATCATTGTGTCCGCCTCTGCCCTGCAGGCTGGGTGAATAAGTATTACTCCAGGACAGAGGGAAGGATGTATGATTTGTTATGTGAACCCGTGAGATGGGGATGAAGTTTATGTTCTGTGCACAGAAGTAATTAGTGCCTCCAACTGAATGAGCACGTGTGTGTGTGTGTGTGTGTGTGTGTGTGTGTGTTTGGACTGCATGCAAGATGTGGCTGGAGCCTAGCGGCAGGTGCAAGCACGCGTGCCTTTGCTCTAAACATCTAAACTAAACATCTAAACATCTAACTCCACACTATCGCGCATCCGTCATAGCTGCCGTTCTGGAAACAGAGAAACCGCTGCGTTATGTGCACGTATCAGAGCAGCTAATCTCACGCAGATCCACCCCCCCCCCCCCCCCCCCCCCCCCCCCTGCATGGTCTGTGTAGCCAGTCAAATTATGAACCCAACGCGTGTAACGGCTTTCTCTTTTTTTCATGTGGATTTTCAGCCGGCTCCACGTTGACAAATTATTTATTGATCGGTTCGTTCGTTCCTGACGGCACGCGGCGTTTTCCGCCGGAGATGCCGGGCGTGGCGGCCGATGTCCAGACGCGTTCGAGGAGAACGCGACGGCGCTGTGGGAGACGCTAAGCGACAGAGCTCTGCTCCCGCTCCGCGCGGCTAAGAGCGCGGCGCAGAAGTGCTTAATTTCAGTTAACCGCACTCAACCCCCGCCTCAGCCACAGCTGGAGAGCCGATTGGCCACTTCAAGCCATCGGCTCTTCGGAATGGAATGTGAGCGGAAACATTCCATTTAAGATCTCCGACGTTATGTAACATTAATGTGTTGCCTAGCAAAACCCCTACACAGAAGCACGCTCATAAGGACCTTCCAGGCGCGCCTCCATACATCCTAATGTCCAAATGCCCAGCATGGCTGTCCCTGACCCCACAGCAAGTGCAACAGGTCACACTGAATACAACAAACACTCAATGTAAGACATCAAATGGTGGAAAATATAGGAATTGACATCACTTGAAGCCACTGAAGTGGATGGAGATAGGCAGCTGAATGCAATGCAACCCTCTGTGGACTCTATTGGAATTTCTCTCTCGCGATGACCCAGAGAGGGCCCACCCACCAATGCATTCTCAAATTGGGTGAGGACGAGGAGAGGATGGGGGGATTATGGGGGAATGATGGTGGGATGAGAGGAGAGGGCAGCGGGAAGATGGGAGAGGACGGTGAAATGATGGGGGAAGATGGGAGAGGACGGGGGGATGATGGCGGGATGAGGAGAGAGGACAGGGGCATGATGGGGGATGACGGGAGAGGATGGAGGAGGATGGGGGGATGAGGAGAGAGGACAGGGAAAGGATGGGGGGATGAGGGGAGAGGACGGGGAAAGGATGGGGGGATGAGGGAAGAGGAGGGGACGGAGGGTTAGCGAGCACGTACGGGTGCCGCTGCTACATCAGCAGCAGTAACTGCGGGTCGCAGCTAAAGCAGCAAAAAGTGCCTCAGCACCAAAAAAACAGGGCTTGGTTCTGCACGCCCCAGAACCTCCCCATGCTCATTTCAGTCCTCATGAAGGATGTGACAGGACAGGCTTTCCCTGCACTGCATGAAACGCAAACAAAAAAAGAAATAAAATAAAACACCTTAAAGAAGGCAATTACGGCATCCTAGGCCTCGCGCTCAGTGGCAGGGAAGCGCTGGCTGCTGAGCGTTAGCACGCAACGGAGCCTCGTAAAAGCCTGGAGCGTTTAGTCAGGTCTGCGAGCTCGCTCCGCAGGCTGCTTCCCCAGACTGCGGAGCACAGAGCGGCACAGAGGCTGGCCTCACATGCGCCTGTGTCTACCCCCCCCCCCCCACCATCACACCCATTCTGCCCCTGATTCAGTATAACACACACTAAATAATCCTCTGTGTGTGTGTGTGTGTGTGTACCCCCCCCCCCATCATCACACCCATCCTGCCCCCCACTCACTGTAACACACACTAAATAATCCTCTGTGTGTGCGTGTGTGTGTGTGTGTGTGTGTGTGTGTACCACCCCCATCATCACACCCATCCTGCCCCCCACTCACTATAACACACACTAAATAATCCTCTGTGTGTGCGTGTCTGTGTGTGTGTGTGTGTGTGTACCACCCCCATCATCACACCCATCCTGCCCCCCACTCACTATAACACACACTAAATAATACTCTGTGTGTGCGTGTGTGTGTGTGTGTGTGTGTGTACCACCCCCATCATCACACCCATCCTGCCCCCCACTCACTATAACACACACTAAATAATCCTCTGTGTGTGTGTGTGTGTGTGTGTGTGTGTGTGTCTACCCCCCCTCCATCATCACACCCATCCTGCCCCCCACTCACTGTAACACACACTAAATAATCCTCTGTGTGTGCGTGTGTGTGTGTGTGTGTGTGTGTGTACCCCCCCCCCATCATCACACCCATCCTGCCCCCCACTCACTATAACACACACTAAATAATCCTCTGTGTGTGCGTGTCTGTGTGTGTGTGTGTGTGTGTACCCCCCCATCATCACACCCATCCTGCCCCCCACTCACTATAACACACACCCAAATAATACTCTGTGTGTGTGTGTGTGTGTGTGTGTGTGTGTGTGTACCCCCCCCCATCATCATCACACCCATCCTGCCCCCCACTCACTATAACACACACCAAATAATCCTCTGTGTGTGTGCGTGTGTGTGTGTGTGTACCCCCCCCATCATCACACCCATCCTGCCCCCCACTCACTATAACACACACTAAAAAATCCTCTGTGTGTGCGTGTCTGTGTGTGTGTGTGTGTGTCTACCCCCCAACCATCACACCCATTCTGCCCCCCACTCACTATAACACACACTAAATAATCCTCTGTGTGTGCGTGTCTGTGTGTCTGTGTGTGTGTGTGTGTGTGTGTGTACCCCCCCCCATCATCACACCCATCCTGCCCCCCACTCACTATAACACACACTAAATAACCCTGTGTGTGTGTGTGTGTGTGTGTGTGCGCGCAAATCATTAAACCAAATTATTCCTGAAATTCGTTTCACATTTACCATTTACTTCATTTTTGATTCCACATTTTTAATGGCAGCAGTTTCAGAATTCAGCCAGCAGTGCCCTTTGAGTGTCCTTTATACATCATAAAAATGTTATTCTTTAATAAGTTGTTTGAGGAGCGACGGAGCTTCCTGACACTAAATTACAGATTCAACAAAGAAAGGAGGACGTTTGAGCACAAAGACGGGCCGTTCTGTCGGCTCTCTGGCACCGATCCAGCAGACGAAGACCTCAATTATAATGTTTTTCAATGTCTGGGTTCATGCGCATACTAAATATTCCGTTATTAGACTAAATCTTCACGATTTCTGAGTGAGACAGTTTTCTTTTTTTAGTTTTTTTTTTTTTTTTTAATGAAAACATTATGAATCCAGGATTAAAAAATAAACCAACATTCCAAATGTGATCTTTTAGAATATGCAGAGGAGGGAAATTCCATTAATAGTCTATTAGATAAAAAAGAAGATCAGCCATTTAAGTACTTTATTGAGAAATCTCATTCCATTCAGGATACTCACATTGATTGTGAACAGAGAGAGAAGGCTAAAGTAGACAGGCTTAATGGCCTGTTCTCAGCGTTACGTATTATGATGTCCTTATTTTTAAAAGTCTCTCATTCCAATCTTTTGGCAAACTCCTCGTTTCTAGTTATTTGAGGCAGTGCCATTGTGCAGAGAGGGATTTAGAGAACTAATATTATTTTGTTAGACTGGCACAAGCCCCATACTTAAGCTGCGATGTTCTGTCATTGTAGACGAAAAATTGTTCGAAAAAAGCACTTGTACGGTCGGCTAATCCACTCCTGTTCTTTTCTCCTCAATTTCGGATCGCAAACTCCATTTCTCAAACTGGCCTCTTGTCTGCACTCATTTTTGTTCCAGCTACAAACGGTACGCTATCAGCACCGACCCAAGGACGATTTACCCTCTTTGGAACACATTTATGTCAGAAATCGCTCCGCACGTCACACACAAGTCCCATAATCACACCTCTGGTCTTTGAAGAGAGGTTTTAATTTAATGCACTCTTTGGCAAATGATTCATACAGATGGAGGTAAGGCAGCAGATACCAGCATGCACAGGGATTCCCCGGGACTAAGTTTGTGAACCCCTGGTTGAGGCGAAATAGCTCAGCCTGTATGTACACAACTCTAGCCATAATTCCTGTGGTTATGTGATTTTTAAGACAGTGACAGATGAAAATAATTCCCCCCCCAAAAAAAAGGAGAAACACACAAATAAAATCCTATTCTGAATGATCGCCAGATCTAAACTCAGTCAGTCCGATAATTTCATTGCCAGCCCAGAAGCAATGTAGTCCTCATATCTCAACAATGTGATCCTCAGATCTTAAAAAAAAAAAAAAAAAAAAAAAAAAACACTACAAAGTTTTAAAAAGTAGGATAGAAAAAAAGGTAGAAAAAGTAAAGCAGATACTCAGACTTCCTGTGTGGAAATATGTGAACACTGCAGCACATATCCACAGGGAAGATCATCTGCGTCACACACAACCTCATGAAAAGGGTAACTACAAATGGAACTGCACATTCTGTGGCATTCCATGTTCTCTCTGCGTCCAAACTCCATCCCTGCAATCATTCTCCTGGAGTTATAATTATTATACCATAGCTTATTATTCAAAACTGCTCGCTAATAACGCATAACTAATAACTCTTCACTCGCTGCCAATTACTCATAACTCATACCGTATGCCTATTGTTCATTATGCATCACCCAGCGCATATAGTAGCCCACCTCACAACTCATTACTCACAAGAGACACCAGTTGGCGTCAGTCACATGACCAGCAGGGATTTACAGTTGTCCTCCAGGGGTCGCTGTTTTCATTCTAATTCCACAGTCAGGTGAGTAATTATGCAGCGGTGTAGCTCATTCTGATCTTTATGAAAACAATTATTTGGCTGAAATATGGGGAAGGAGAAGGAAAGGACTGGAAACCTGGACAAAATGCCCAAATCACACTACAAAAATCTTTAAGAAATGAGTATAACTGTCAGGGGCGGGGGGTGATTCCAAGGGTCCTGAGTGACATGATTTTCAGGGGTGGTGGAGCCCAACGTGAGAACTTTGCATGAGGCCCAAAATCCCCAGTGACACCCCTTACAACAATATCGACCTGGCCCAGTCTAGTGCATACACCTGAATTTAATTTGCACAACTGGTAATTTAAGAATCAATCATGCAAAAAAATAAAAAATAAATAAAAAATCAACAATAGGCTGACAGTTAGAAACTAGCAGAGATCAGTCAAGATCTGAGATAAACACCAAGGAGGACTTGTCTGTCAGCAGTTAGCAGGGGCAGGGTTTCATTCAGGAATAAACAGATGTGCTAAATGCTGATATTCCACCAGGAACAGAGGATAATCCCAAACGACACCGTATTTTTAAACAAGCACGTAATAAACTGTAGGGCAATTCCATCAGCCAGACAGCTTTGACTGAAGTTTTTGGGTAGACAAAAATGTCAGTACATATTTTATTTGTTCTTCAAGGAAAATCCACCGCGAACTCATATGAAAGTTTTCCTTGTTGATACCTGGGAACTCGCTGCCGTAAATCACCCCACAGTCGCGGACGGAAAATTAATAATCTCACGCTGGCGCAGGAGGCACCGACGAAACGATGAGCGGCCGAAAAAGCGTCAAAATATTCAGCGAAGCCGCAGAGAAACGCAACATAATACAACCGAAAATAATTAATGATTCTGTCAGCCAGCTGACAAATGTCTCAGAGCTGTCGGGGCTCACTCGATGAGACAGCACTGAGCCCAATGCTGGGCTTCAGCGGAGAGCGTAGCTCTGACTGGCGCAATTAAACACGCACAATTAAGCAGCGCTGCAGTGTTACCGGGTGAACGGCTGGAGAAATATCGCCAGAATTCACCCGAAAGGTAAACGGGCACTTGTCAGTTGAAGCCGAGCATACGGACACGTTTTCCATATGCATTGTCAATAAACAGCCGACCAATATCAGATTTAATCCTTCATTATTGAATTTTCATTTGACCTGCGTACATGGCGCTCACTGCTTTCCTCCATTTCATTAGTCATTTTTGCTGCAAGCTATTTTTATTATTATTAATACTCGATAATTAAATGTTACATGACTGCTCTCATTTCTAATGCATTTCCCACTGCTTCAAACACAAAAAAACCAACATCTCCTGCTCTAAATTTAAAAATACTGCCGATTGTCTGCAATCCAAAATATTCTCACTGAATTTAACTAGCGAGTGCCCGTGGTGAACGTGGCTGCCAATCATAGTTTGTGCTTAATACACTACTGGTAACTAGTGCTAATCATTCTATCAAGGAAGATGATTGGGGAGGTTCAATTGGGAGAACTGTTAGACACAAAAAAAAAAAAAAAAAGTTATCGACCTCTTGTTTGCAGAGGACTGCAAATGTACATGCAAGTAAACAATCTGACACAAGCTTGTGGCCATACCCACAACCTGCAATTCATTGTGCATTAGCCACTCTGCACATAATTATATCTCTGCACAAATTATATCTCATTCCCATAGCCTAGCACTCATTATACAGTTCTCAGTACTCAAGACACACACCTTATACCATAACTCATGAGCTATCGTTCATTCTGCATTACTCACTAACTACTCAATCATAACTCATAACTCAAGCCTTATAACTCATTATAACTCATAATCTATTAACAATGACTCATAGCTCATAATTCATAATTCATAACTCATAGCCCGTTACTCATTCTGCAATATTCATCATTCATATGTCTCTGTCTGCACTGTCTGCTTTGCCTTGTGACACGCTCATATACTTGTTTATGCAAAGGCGAATGTGCACCTCTGCATATTGATTTGTCTATTGTTTGTTCAGAGCACGAAGGTGCTTTTTTTTTAACTCATTTTGAAAACAGCTTAAATTTTAAAGTGTTTTTTGTTCTTTTTTTCTTGCTTTTTTTTTGAAGCATATTGAATGTGGGCACAGGCTTCAGTGTGAGGAAACACAAGCACACACACACACACACATACACACACACTTAAACGCGCACACACACAGCACTTGTAATATGCATTTTAACATTTTGCATGAGCATGACAGAATGTTCTAAGGCTAGTGAGGACTACTGATTTTGCTTTCCTGAGATCAAAAACAAAACAATCTCATCAGGATTTACTGTGTGGAACATTAGGTTGGCATAAATATGGAGGAACATATGCATTTCAGAGCATTATAACTCAAGCTATATGGGTCATTTAAGCATATTAACGGGAAGAACATTCATCAACCAGACGAAACAAAGCGTGCACACACAGCACCACAAGCAACAGACACTTAACACTGAATTTAGCCTCTAAATTTAATAAAGCATTTAGAAAGAAACATAAAAATGATTCATCTGAGTAAAAACACTGACACATCAATCCGGGTTGACCATTTTCTCCTTCACAGGCTGAATGGTGCTGAAACTTGTGCACAGGCTGAATGGTGCTGAAACTTGTGCACAGGCTGAATGGTGCTGAAACTTGTGCACAGGCTGAATGGTGCTGAAACTTGTGCACAGGCTGAATGGTGCTGAAACTTGTGCACAGGCTGAATGGTGCTGAAACTTGTGCACAGGCTGAATGGTGCTGAAACTTGTGCACAGGCTGAATGGTGCTGAAACTTGTACAGCTGTTGAGAGTTTTGTTGGCTTTCATCAGCACGCTACAGAAACACCGGCACGCAACACTGCGCTTCTGACAAACCAGCGGCCGACTGCGGAAGACCAGGCCCCTGAGCTGGAGGGGGGGACCAGAGGGGAGAGCGCGCTCTCTCTCTCTCTACTCCCTCTCTCTCTCTCTCTCTCTACTCCCTCTCTCTCTTTATCTCTCTACTCTCTCTCTCTATTTATCTCTCTACTCTCTCTCTCTCTCTCTCTACTCCCTCTCTCTCTCTCTCTCTACTCCCTCTCTCTCTCTCTGTCTCTACTCCCTCTCTCTCTCACTCTCTCTACTCCCTCTCTCTCTCTACTCCCTCTCTCTATTTATCTCTCTACTCTCTCTCTCTCTACTCCCTCTCTCTCTCACACACTCTCTACTCCCTCCCTCCCTCTCTCTCTATTTATCTCTCTACTCTCTCTCTACTCTACTCCCTCTCTCTCTCTCTCTCTCTATTTATCTTTCTACTCTCTCTCGCTCTACTTCCTCTCGCTCTCTCTCTCTCTATTTATCTCTCTACTCTCTCTCTCTACTCCCTCTCTCTCTCTCTCTATTTATCTTTCTACTCTCTCTCGCTCTACTTCCTCACGCTCTCTACTCCCTCCCTCCCTCTCTCTCTGTCTGTGTCTCTGTTTCACTTTCACACACTCTCTCTGTCACTCACCTATTCACTCACTCACCACCATATCAGCGCAGAGAAGATCAGGTGATAGGGCTACAGCCAATGGGCTTGGTTCATATTTTCCTTAAAAAATAGAACCCAAAAAAAAAAAAAAAAAAAAAAAATGGACTAAATATTCATCAGTTTTATTCTGATAACTGCAAAAACAACGAACAATGAAATGTGCAAAAAGAAATGTAAATTAAAATGTACAAATGCTGTAAATAAAACCTCTTTAAAGTAATTTTGTGTTTTGGAGCAGAGTGCATTCAGTTTGTATTGAACCAGAGTCCAAGCTGGAGAGGTTCTTTGGCAATCACCCCTAAAAGCAACGCTCAGACGTGTAAATCACACTGAAAATAGCCCGCAGTGGTTCAGCCTTTACTGTAAATCCAGTCCTTCAGCCTGACAGGCTACTGGGATGCCACTGAAGACAGGCCCACAGCTCAAGCAGTGCAGCTACAGTACGAGGTCCCGTCATCTTCGCTTTGTTACCCCCCGATATTGATCAAGTGAAGTACGAGGAGCGGATCTGCTCGGACGGGCGCGCGAAGCGGGACGAAAATCTGCATAACGCTCCACGACAACGGAGCCGTCTATTGAGTCGTGGTTATTTATTTATTAATTTTTTGCTCCTATCCGTGTAAAAATGTGCAGAAGAATATCACAGCCAATCTAGTGTGAAATTATTCAGAAAGGGGACCCGAAACACAAATGGCATAAATTGCATTAATTTGCATAATCTTTGTCAGAGGAGGCATTCAGAGGATCACCAGTGTTCCTGTGCTTTTTTCGTTTATTGCACACAATGTTTCCCCCCCCCCCAGGTGCGCACACACACACACACAAAGCGGGCAAGGTGACGGCCGATAACCTGAATTTAATGTTCTCTGCGGTGTGGGGGAATAATGGAGGGAAATGTGGAGAGGTCACCGGAGTTCACCGTGGGCTGTGTGTGTGTCACTGGGTGTGTGTGTGTCACTGGGGCTGTGTGTGTGTCACTGGGGCTGTGTGTGTGTCACTGGGTGTGTGTGTGTCACTGGGGCTGTGTGTGTGTCACTGGGTGTGTGTGTCACTGGGGCTGTGTGTGTGTCACTGGGTGTGTGTGTGTCACTGGGGCTGTGTGTGTCACTGGGTGTGTGTGTGTCACTGGGGCTGTGTGTGTGTCGCTGAGTGTGTGTGTCACTGGGTGTGTGTGTGTCACCGGGGCTGTGTGTGTGTGGGTGTGTGTGTCACTGGGTGTGTGTGTGTGTGTCGCTGAGTGTGTTCCTGCTGTGTTCATCGGACACAGGGTCGGCGACGGCAACCCAGACCGCATATCTCACCTGCCCTGAAGGGGTCAAGGTTGGAAAGTGCGGATTTTTTTTTTTTTTTTGGAGGGGGTGGGGGGTATTTTCAAAATAATCTACAAAAAAATGATTACGTGCTTATATTTATGTCCAAAAAAGAATGGAATAAATAATTTGACTCCCCTGTAAAATGGAGTTTTAAAAAAATACTACTTATTCTATGCAGATGAATTCCTTAATACATGCATTTTACTAACTGCAGCATACAGCAGACTGGAGCATACAGACTACCTCCTTACTCACTGCAGCATACAGACTACCTCTTTACTCACTGCAGCATACAGACTACCTCTTTACTCACTGCAGCACACAGACTACCTCTTTACTCACTGCAGCATACAGACTACCTCTTTACTCACTGCAGCACACAGACTACCTCTTTACTCACTGCAGCATACAGACTACCTCTTTACTCACTGCAGCAAACAGACTACCTCTTTACTCACTGCAGCACCCCCCTAGCACATAGACTGAGTACCTCACGATCGCCTCAGAACTGGAATAAATGTTTCGTAATGTTCAGCCGATAGTGCTGTGTGGAAGTGAAATATGGGATCCATTCAAATCAGCCAAAATAAATTAAACGGGAGAAACATCCAGTAATATCCTGCATGCGAAAAGCAGAATTCTGCTAATACAGAATACAGTTCTCAATTAGGCACAAATCCAATCTTCGCTCAAATTCAGAAATGGGCAGCACGTTTCATGACATCAAAATAAATGAAATGCATCATGCTCAGCATGATGTTCGACAAGCCAGAGACCCATAACCAAACAGAAAACATGCGCACAAAGACAAATGATGAAAAAACAATTGAGAGGAATATGTCAGATTTAACAGCGTTTCTATAAATTATCATGTTTATTAGTTTACTGTCACAGCTGTAATTTTAATTACACTGTTGACTTCAAATGGTTATTGCTGCTGCTGATATAATTAGTTTCCCTCATATATTCATTGGTTATAATGTGCACTAGTTTTGAACATAATAGCTGGTATGCAGTGGTGCTTTCCCAATATTTACACAACATATTTTTTTTCCAATAAAGCACCGTGTATCTTTTTTTAAATTCAGGTTTCCAAGATTGAGCTGTGGAGAGAAGTGTGTAGCCTCAGAGGAGGAGGTACGAGAGTCAGAGGTGAGAAGGAAACACGCGCGTGCGCCCACGCACGCACGCACGCACACGCACGCACGCACGCACGCACGCACGCACACACACATGCACGCATACTCCCACACACACACACACACGCACACACGCACACACACACGCTCGCACACACGCACGCACACACGCACGCACGCACGCACACACACACGCATGCACGCACACACGCTCGCACACACGCACGCACGCACGCACACTTGCACACACACATGCACGCATACTCCCACGCACACACACACGCACGCACACACGCACACACACACACACGCTCACACACACGCTCGCACACACACACACACGCAGGCACACACACATGCTCGCACGCACACACGCACATACGCATACATGCACGCACACACCTTCAGACGCGCACACACACATGCACACGCACACACGCAGGCACACACACACAAACACATGCACGCACAGACACACTCATACGCACACACGCCCGCATGCATGCACACACACAGGTAAGTACGTACACACTCGTGCACACCATCATATACACTGGCATCAGATGATCATTATATTTACTCTATTATAGCGCTAAACCTCATTACCCATCTCTACTCCCTCATTAGGAATGTCCAATCATAACTCTAGGCCTGCTCTCTCTCTACTCTATCTTGTTTTAATTAGAGACGGCACGGAAAAGCACCATCGCATCCTCTCTGTCTGCAGTCAGCCACCTGAGCCAATCGGTTACTGCGCCCGAAGGACTGCTCTCCTCGTCCAGCTGGCACAAGCACACAGCAGGCTTCTGATTGGCCGGAAGAGTCGGTACTGTCCAATGAGGTGGGGAATACTGCCCCGCCGGGAGACTCCACCTCTCCCTCCGCGATAATTCTGCCAATCGCGCGTCCCTCCACGAGTCTCCTGGTCATAGTCAGCACAGACCCGGACAGGACCCGTGCCCTGGGGTACCGGAATGCCCAAAATATAAGCGCTTTAGCTGGACGTCCGAGGTTCAGCCCCAGAAACACAGCACCTATTCTTATTCTTCTGATCTCAACAGAAAATTCCTGTGATACACCCCCGTAAATGGCAAGTGAATCCAGCCTTGTGGACTGTCAGTTAGCCTGGTTTGAGAGTTTTATTTTACAACTACTTAAAAACACATAGGCCTGAATATGCAGAGTATAAAGTATTGAGGCTAACATTAAAAAAAAATGTCAAAATAAATGCAGACTTATTTACATTGCAATTCTCAGTTTGCCTCATGTGCCCCACAGATATGGCATCATTTGTGTCTCTTTGTCCCCACATCTAATAGTGGAAAGTGCAGTGCCTTCTACTGTAACAGTGTAAGAAAATCCTAAATAAAGGCTTAAAGGCCTAAATAAAATGGGCCTGGAGAAAAAGAGGTTTACTTTACAGTTAGGAGAGGCTAACCAGCTATAGCCAGGGGACTACAGTTAGGCTAACCAGAGATAACATGGTGCTATATGCTTTTGAGAGGTAGAGGGAGGAAGTGAGAGAGAGATTTCTATCTGAAATGCATAAAATTTTTATTCTCCTGGGAAAAGAAAGGTGCTGTCAAAATCTGACATAATTACCTGCCATCGCCTGACAGCTGTGACCATTAAAGTTTCTAAATTATGATTAATTTTGTTGTTTTATTAATCATTATTAATTATTTTTCATCTAATAATTTGTTTATGTACTTGTCATGTGTTTATTTGTTATAATTCATGACATAGCACTGTAGTTTATTTACATTGTAATGTGTTTCATAAAGCTTTGACAACACGTACATTGAAAATATGTCATGTCAATAAAGTTATTTGAATTGAATTGAATTGAATTGAGAGGGATGTCTAAGAGACGATGAATAACACAAGCCAGTGACGAAACCTATTATTTATTATTTTGTTTCGTTTTAAAGCATTACAATTTTATTTTATTTATTTGAACTCTAATTTCTATTTTAGAAGTATCTATCGTTCATGTTGTACTTCTAGTGTTATACAACTTGTCTGAAATGTTTTGTTTGATTTGGCAATATGTAGCATATGGATTTCATGCCAAAAGAGTACATTAAATTGAACTGAGAGAGAGAGAGGGTGAGAGAGAGTGGGGGAGGGAGGGAGAGAGAGAGAGAGAGAGAGAGAGAGAGAGAGGGAGGGAGGGGGGAGAGAGAGAACGGAGTGCATGTGTATCACTTGAGGGAAAGAACAGAGTTTGTTTAATCAATAAATGAAACTGTTTACTCGGCATGTCACAAAACAGCCGCCGCTCCTGTGGGATTTCTCTCAGAGCGGAAATGAGCTGGAAAAAAAACAAAAAAACACGAGACACAAATCAGCAGGGAGGGCTCAGCTGGAGAGAACCTGACCGCTCTTAAATTAGACTCTGATTGGCTCAAAACCGTCGATGGGGTGGCGGGGGGGGGGGTACCTCACTGTGCACCTGAACGTCCTGCCGTAACATACAATGGATTTTGGGGGGGGGGGGGGGGGGGGGGGGGGTAGTGTAGTATAATGCGCGAGGGATTGTGCTTTTGTAACCTTAAGGTTGCAGGTTCTATTCCAAACTAGGACACTGTCATTGTACCCTGGAGCAAGGAGCTCAACATGAATTGCTTCAGTATGCTTCAGTATTGCTTCAGCGCCTTGTAACCCCTCCCACCCGCCCAAAGGGATCACAGAGCTTCTCCACCCTAGCTCCCCAGTGGTGGAACGAACTCCCCGTCCCTCTCCGAACCTCCCCCGCACTACCCATCTTCCGCCGTGGCCTGAAGACTCATCTCTTCAGACTATACCTAGACTAACCACCACCACGCTGTATATTTCACTCTTTAAAATAAATAAATTAATTAATTAATTAATTTAAAAAAATAAAAAGTAAATCAATTTTTAAAAAAAAAACCCTTTTCATGACACTTGTTACATGTTGCCCCATCCCAGCACTTTTTGGTAATTTGTATTTGTCCTAATACTGTAGCTTATTCTTCTGCCTAGTTGGCTTTGCAGAGGTTAGGTCAGAATAGTGTTCACTGTGTGAACTGTGTTCTTGGCTAGAAATAGCTGTACAAAATAAGTATTGTACCTTACTGAACCTGTGTTTAGCAGTTGTCTATGACCATGAAATGCACTTTTTGTACGTCGCTTTGGATAAAAGCGTCTGACAAATGAATGTAATGTAATGTATAAATGCTGTGTGAAAAATGCGATGCATAAGAGCTCTGAATGGTTGTTTTATACAGCAACGGGTGAACTCATTGATGAATAACTGGAAGTGCTGGATGAATGTGCTGGAAGTCATGGATGGGGGTTAGGGCAGTGTTCACACAAGGCGCTGACACAAACCTCCACCCACCGGCAGCTGTGATGCCAGCCAGACTCCGAGGACATCATGGATGCAAGCTGTGATGTGGATGGCACTGTTCCCTCGTTTGGTTTCGAATCCCAGCCCGGCCCTTTCTGTGTGGAGTTTGCATGTTCTCCCTGTGCCTGCGTGGGTTTCCTCCGGGTACTCCGATTTCCTCCCGCAGTCCAAAGTCTAGCAGGTTAGGTTAACTGGAGAGTCTAGATTTCCCCTACATGTGAGTGCATGAGTGAATGGTGTGTGTGTGTGTGTGTGTGTGCCAGCAATGGACTGGCAAACTGTGTGTTCCTGCTTCTTGCCCAATGCATGTTGGGATAGGCTCCAGCACCTCCCATGACCCTGACTGGGAATAAGCTGGTATGGATAGATGGATAGAAGCTTCAGTGTGCTCAGAATTTTGTTTAGAATTTTTATTTAAATTTCAATTTTATTTCTACTACTTCCAACTACAGAAAAGCTGTTGAAGACCCAGAGATTAAGTGCCAGTTGTGAGATAAAATTTCTCTGAAAGAAGGGCATTAATCAGAGAGAAATTCTCGCACAGTCAGTGAGCACCTCTCCATTAATGGGCTACCTGACTGAAGAAGATCAGGGGAAAATAACACACGTTAATTATTCTCATCTTCACTGGTTTCGCATCTCAAAGTCCCATTAACGTTTAAGGTTGAGAGCACACAAAATCACAAAATGCTTTAGCTTTTCTTTCTTTCCTGTTTTAGAATTTGCCCTGAGTCACCTACATTACATTACATTTTATTTGGCAGATGCTTTTATCCAAAGCGACGTACAATACGAGCATTGGAGCATTAGTTGGTCGTTGGAACAACTACAAAACACAGGTCCGATAAGGTACAATACTCATTATGTAAGTTATTCATAGCCATGAACACCGAGAGAATTTAGGTAATGGTGAGCGTGTATGCTACACTTGTGTACAGTGAGTGAGAGAGTCCTTGAAGTATATGTACCGTTCAATTTACATTTATTACTGTATGCTTTGGCAATACAGCATGTGTTTTGTCATGCCAACAAAGCATACTGAATTAAATTGAATTGAGTGAGTGAGTGAGAGAGTGAGTGAGAGAGAGAGAGAGAGAGAGAGACAGAGAGACAGAGAGAGACAGAGAGAGTGAGACAGAGTGAGAGACAGAGAGAGAAAGAGGCAGAGAGACAGAGAGAGGAGGATCTCAGAGGCTTGATGTCATTGGACAGAAGATTCACAGCCCAAACACCAAAGCCCGTCTGCAGAGGAGAGGGGAGGTTCAGCAGTTACCGGCAGCGGCTTGGGTCCGTGACATCACACCCAGCTCGTCCCCGTCCTCCCCAGTAATATATCACACTATTAATCACGCAATCTGAGGCTCAGTGTTCACCGCCCCTCCAAAACGTCCTAACTCCACTCAGCCTAATTGATTTTTATTTATTTATTTATTTTTTTTAAACTTCCCCTTGTATAGTGCGCTGCACAGCCCGTTTTCCGTTGTCTTCCTCCGGCCTTTGCCGCGAGCGTGTGTGCGAGCGCGTGATGGATACCTCGCGCTACACCGATGTTGATATTTATTTGCCAGCGGCTCCCAACCGGATATCTAAATCACCCAGACAGGTGGGAGACTGGCAGGGATTTGTGGTGACATTCAAGCCAGCTCCCCCGAGAGAGCGATCGTCAGGGATCGACCCGGTGCGCTTTAATCACAGTGACATTTCCCGCGCCGCCGGGCTGTGGCACGTGGCCAGTACTGCCCCCTGCCTGGCCGACTGACCGACTGCGCCCGGGAGCTGAAGGCTGCAGGGCCTATCCCACCTCACCCGTGGACAGGCAGCGACTGACAGACATGGTCAGTGCCTGAAAGCAGGGCCTATCCCACCTCACCCGTGGACAGGCAGCGACAGACAGACATGGTCAGTGCCTAAAAGCAGGGCCTATCCCACCTCACCTCGTGGACAGGCAGCGACAGACAGACATGGTCAGTGCCTAAAAGCAGGGCCTATCCCACCTCACCCGTGGACAGGCAGCGACTGACAGACATGGTCAGTGCCTAAAAGCAGGGCCTATCCCACCTCACTTGTGGACAGGCAGCGACAGACAGACATGGTCAGTGCCTAAAAGCAGGGCCTATCCCACCTCACCATGGACAGGCAGCGACTGACAGACATGGTCAGTGCCTAAAAACAGGGCCTATCCCATCTCACCACGGACAGGCAGCGACAGGCAGACATAGTCAGTGCCTAAAAGCAGGGCCTATCCCATCTCACCCATGGACAGACAGCAACAGACAGACATGGTCAGTGCCTAAAAGCACCTCCTATCCCATCTCACCCGTGGACAGACAGCGACAGACAGGCGGCTTTGTGCCAGAATCTACTGTTAAACCGCAATTAATTGTTGTGAGAGAGGGCTTCTGTTGCTTCAAGCTTAGGGAAAAATCTATTTGGCAAGTTAAAGAGAACAGTACAGTGCAGTATTCCTATAAATTAAATGCACACTGTGACTCTGCTTTGGGGGGGACAGTTTCTCAGCCCTGTGTTAAATTATTTTCTTATTTCCCTTTACAGTATGTGGTGTATTAACAGTCCATTAAATTAATAAAATGAATACTTTACTATTATTATTATTATTATTATTATTATTATTATTATTGTTGTTGTTGTTATTATTATTAATTTCACTTTCTGGAGCTCAAATCCCTGCATGTAGCAAGTGTTATAATGTTTTGGTGACCATACCTAACACTGTGGATTTAAACATACTCCATTTTGTTTCATTAAATGTAATATTTATACATTTTTCAAGTCCCGGGGGGGCTGGTTTACTCACTGCCAACAGAGGTGGCTTATACAATACAGCACACTACACCACAAACACTCACATCCTCCTGTACAGCACACTACACCACAAACACTCACATCCTCCTGTACAGCACACTACACCACAAACACTCACATCCTCCTGTACAGCACACTACACCACAAACACTCACATCCTCCTGTACAGCACACTACACCACAAACACTCACATCCTCTGTACAGCACACTACACCACAAACACTCACATCCTCCTGTACAGCACACTACACCACAAACACTCACATCCTCCTATACAGCACACTACACCACAAACACTCACATCCTCCTATACAGCACACTACACCACAAACACTCACATCCTCCTATACAGCACACTACACCACAAACACTCACATCCTCCTATACAGCACACTACACCACAAACACTCACATCCTCCTATACAGCACACTACACCACAAACACTCACATCCTCCTATACAGCACACTACACCACAAACATTCACATCCTCCTATACAGCACACTACACCACAAACATCACATCCTCCTATACAGCACACTACACCACAAATACTAAAAATCCTCCTGCATTAAATCTACAGTCTGCCAGCTGTGTGCTCAACGTTTTGGAGTGTTTTTGTAAATGATATAAACAATAAAATAATTTAAACGTGAGCATTTTTATAAAAAGTTCTGTAATTTTGACATCGATCACCCGTTATGAATGTAAATATCCTCAAATTAAAGTGGACAGTCTGCACATTAACCGCATGTTCACAGTTTTATTTCAAATCCAATGTGATGGGGTACAGAGACAAAACAACACAAATTTAATACCATATACATAGTTATAGGACAGTGACACACACGCGCGCACACACACACACACACACACACACACACACACACACAAACAGGGTTTTTGTTCAGCTCATTAAAGGGTAGAAGCTGTAAATTTTAAATCTGTGTCTGCTGACAGTCTTAGAAACATATGACACCCTTCAAATTTCAAAGACTTCCTGCGAGAGGATGACAGCTGATTAATGATCCGTAGTCTCTGGCTTTTGTGAAAAGCTGGTGTTCAGTATTCATGGCCCTCACTTAGACGTTAAAGAGAAATGTCCGTTGCACAAGTCTATTCTTACCCTCCCTTCAGAATGCCTGCAGCTGATGGGCAGGTGGTGTTGAAGTAAGCCATCTCTCCTTCCTCTTCCTCCCACTCACTGTTGCCTAGTATTTATTTATTTTTTATAAGGTGTGAGATCACAAATACATTATGTGATTAGAATGTTCTTGACTGAACATTGTAATGCTGATGTAACAAATCGTTGCTGGTAACTGAAAGCAGTGGAGTTCTAGAACACTGATTTAAAATTAGGACAAAAGAACATTCCAAAAGCCCTTCCTCTTCAAAGGGTTAAACATTGTAGCGTTTCCTCCTCCTTTCTCTGCGGTGTTTTAACAGGTGGAGCACCTTCTGTGCCTGTGCCTGAAAACTGCCGCAGAAGCAGGTGAACGGGACACCTGTGGTTCCCCTGGCCTTCCTTAGAGAGGGATCAGCTCATCGTTACCCCCCGAGGAACCCTGGCTGGCTTAAACCTTTAAAACCTGCCCCATGCCTCCCATCCCTTCAGACCTAAAGCCCGCGGATTGCATAGCCAAGGTTTGAACCTGCGACTAACGTAAAGAGTGTGGACACATGGCAGCCATTATTGCTATAAACTACGTATACTGAGTCCTTTTTTTTACCTTATAAATAGAGACTCCAAGAACAGGCAAGTATCATTAGGACCATCGTTTGCGTGTCACCATTGTCCAATATTATTTATAGTAAAAAAAAGAAAGGAAAAAGGCTTCAGGCTTCCAGAGTCTACCTGTCACCACTGCATCCTTCCACAAAATAACACAGAATAAAAGTTCAGAGCTACCTGAGCTCTGTTAATCCCCTCCATCCAGCCGGATTGAGCTCTGACCTGCTCAATAAACTTTGGTACCATAATTGATGTTTTTCGCGGTTGTGAGGGCCGGGAGAACTGAACCATAACACAGATCAGGCCGTGCTGTTTAATCACATAATGATAAAATTGCACATCAATTCCTCCCACGTGGCTCAGTTGTAAAAGATGTGCACTGTGAGCACAGGCTGAGCACAGAGTAATATATCAGATACACAGGCTGAGCACAGAGTAATGTATCAGATACACAGGCTGAGCACAGAATAATATATCAGATACACAGGCTGAGCACAGAGTAATATATCAGATACACAGGCTGAGCACAGAGTAATATATCAGATACACAGGCTGAGCACAGAGTAATATATCAGATACACAGGCTGTAATATCTGAATGCTTTGTATGGATGTATCTGGCTTTCATGGTTGTAGCTATGTGAAACTGTGCCGATATAAGAAGCAAGATACATTTCATACCGTATGGTATTTTGAATACTGCCTCGTCACAGACTGGTCAGTTATTAATAGCATCAATGTTTTTCATTTCCAGTTGTGGCAGTATAACCATATGAAAGAATGTATTTTTTTGGGGGGGAGGGGGAGGGGGGTGGGGGTACTGCCTATTTAGGGGGGGCATTGCCCTACACTGACACTGGTACCAGGCACTGATGCTTTACTGGAAATATGCTTCATTGCATCCACTTTAGTGCCCAACCACTTCCTTAAAATGAACAACTTCTTATTAAATGGTTTGGCTGCTGTGACAGCCTGCCACTCCACAAAGTTTTATTTTATTGGTTATGCCAGAACTGTTCTCGCCAAACAATATAGCCCGTCTGACCGCAACCTCGACCCCAGTGTAACGAGCGTCTCGAATTCACACCCCGTGAAGTTTCGCTTCTTCGCCTTTGCGGTCTGACTTTCTCCATTCTCCCTGACAATGCAACGGGAACGAAAATCTGATTTATGTGTGCGTCATATTCACACTGGGCGTTCCGTTAACCATTTATGGTTAGTGGTGGGAGTTAATGGGGCGGGATACTGGGCTCACGCGCATACGCAATGATCTGATTGTGAGAGAACCGTGTGTGTGACTGCATGGACAGTTTTATAGATCAGGATATTTTGACCGTATGCAGTTCTCTTATTCTGTAAGTGCGTATCGTTTTAGTTCAGAGTCTCCGCAAAGCTTCATAAACGCGGCCCTGGGACGCATAGGTGCAGGAGGGCTTAAGACAGTGGGGTTTTACTTGGCTAATCGCTGCATTGGTTGCTCCAGGATGGCGTATGTGAGCTGTTGTTGTCATTGACCTCCCCAGTCGGCAGTGTCCCTCCTGGAAGAACACAGCCTGTGAACTGCAGCATGTGCACTAGCCTGTGGTTCGCTGGAGAGTCCTTTGTCAATGCAGTATCAAAAAATAAATAAATAAAACTTCTCGGATTGGTGCGTGTCAGAACTTGTAAGGTGCTATTGAATAAGGAATAAAAACAGGCACCAGCGTGTGCACACACACACACACACACACACACTGTTGTTGTAATGATAGGTATCAGCATGATGCAAAAATCTCTCTCGCTCTCTCTCTCTCTCACACACACACACACACACACACACACACACACACACAGCACTAAGACTCGCTAGTGATTCTTAATTAAAAGAGAGACAACATTGTGACCGTTCTGTTTCATCTATTATTCACAGAAGAACTGGAGCCTGACTGCATTACCTTCAGTTTCCCTGAAATGCTTATTTACAGCTCGGGCTGCCAGCTCCAGCAGGATGTTTAAATTATCAGCTGTTAGGCGATTCAGTAGAAAATAAAACCGGATTACTGTTCAGTTCACCTTAAAAATCACATCCCAAACAGCCATTTTTAAAAGCACGCTGCCACACTGTATGTCCAAACAAATAATTCACCTGGGGTTTTCTCATGCAAAAAAACAAAACAAAACAAACAAAAAAAAAAAAACAGGCAAGTGCTGTCAAGAAATTGTGCTAATAACAGGTTCTTATGCGGCTTATGAATGAATAAACGTACAACCAAATCATTATTTCTATTTTAATTAGATCATCATCCACTATGTAGGCTCTTCGACTTCAGTTAATTTCATACCTTAAGTATCAGAACTGTACTTAAACCAAGCTGGCTCCTTTTTATTTTAGCAGAGTAGCCATAATGAGAAACTAGCTGGTATTCAATCAATATTTGTCCTTAACTTTTACCCACAAGTAAACGCAGGAGAGTCACAGTTTCACAAACTTGGAGAGGTCATTTTCGTGAGTTACCTTTGCTGAACTGTGTTTGTGCAGAGAGCAGTGGGTGAGAGGCAGAAATAAGTGCTGGACTGGTCCCCCAAGCTGAACTTTCATCAATAAATCAGTCAATCAATCAAATAAATAAATAAATAAATAATAGTAAGGGCATCTTGCAAAAACGTTTGCTAGACCACTATTGGCACCTGTTATTAGGAATGCTATCATAGCAGAACTCTTGCAGAGTGAAACCCTAATTAAAGGGAAGGAGAGGGTTGCTGAGGGCGCATTCGGTTAAAGCGCAGTGCTGTAGTGCAGGGACGAGTCGCACGGACTGAGGTCAAACCCGGGCTGTGACAGTAGCGCCTGTGGCTGGTAGCTTCATATTTACGATCGGGTTGCCTGGGTTTGGGAGGATTCAGTTGCTGCTGAAATGCATTAATGCTGAAATTCATGGATGCAATCAAACTTCTGACCACTTCTGTCTCAGTAAATGAAATATTTCCCAAGATTTTGCCAGATGCACCAAATCAAAAAACCAGCACTGTGGTCTGATTGAAGGCATTAATGATATACCAATGTGTGTGTGTTTTTTTCTTTTTTTTTTAATTCAGTGGGGACTTATTTTTAGATGTTTTTGCTCTTCAGAAACAGGAACAGATACAGAAAAATCTGCTTGTTGGGTTTTAACATAACACCGATTCCACTATAGTAACTGTGGTAATGCGACAACTAATCAATATGCATCACTGGTGTTGTTCTGATGCTGATAAAGTCAGTCACATTAAGTGTGAAGAAGCAAAAACAACTATTAAAAATGTGGGTAGGGTGGCGGGGCTGAATTCAGAAATGTCAGGAAACAATGTCTGCCTTCGTTATCAGTCGCTGTACTGTCAACTAATCACCTGAAGCTTGATTAAGGCTTTTGTCCAATGACTGCTGAGCAAGGTTAATCACAACCTATCCTATCAGTAAAGTGTATACAATCTGAGAGAAGGAAAGTAATGATTAAACGCCATATTTAATCTTATCACGATATGTTTTTATCTTCTTCAAATTACCAACACAATAGAATTTGACAGTTGGTGAAATTTATGGAAAATGTCAAACGATAACTTCCAGGTTAAAATTTGTCTGGACATGTCTCAAAACTTGGTGCTTAAACTTTTGGGCACCTATTCACATGGAAAATATGGACACCCCATTTGGACACATTTTTAAAACTGTAAATATGAAAAACATGACATTGGGTTATGAAGGTTATGAGTTTCAAACATCAGAGACTTTAAAGTTACGTTATATTTTTAGGTAGAAGGACAAGGTTCTTGTGGCCCGGTTGCGTCTCAGTTGTCGTGTTTTCAGTCCGGTGCTCGGCCATATTCATAAATTCAATGCTTGTGCATGCTCTCGGAGAGAATGTCATGGCGACCGTGAGATATTTAATAAACAGGAGTTTAGACAGGACAGTGGCCTCAGCTTTGAAATGACAGTTGCTTAGCCTTGCCGCTTTAAAACTAAAAAATACATTTCCTTTCAGAGGTGATTCACAATGCAGGTAGTCATCAAATTGATCGGTGAAATGAACGGGAAACAATACAAATGTGTGGCGGGGCTCGGCTGGTGGGAGAGGTTCAGGGGAAAAGGAGGACCACTCCTACTGGTTAAGTAGGCACACGCACCTGGAGTGCATCAATAATTAGTCCAGGTATTTAAAGTGTTCTTCCCAGTAGGTGTCTGTGACCGAGGGATTCACAACCCAAGAGAGAAAGTGCGGTCATTACAAAAAATAAATAAAACTGCTTCGCATTTCACCCTCACAGGATCCGGGTAAAAAAATAATAAACCCAACACAACAAACTAAAATAACAAAGACAAAAATAACCAAAATTACAAAACAGCTTTTCAGCTTTCTCCTTGCTGGCAGCTTCCTCTGTCTCTCGGGCTGTGAATCCCTCGATCACAGACCCTTACTGGGAACAGAGCACACTTTAAATACCTGGCGTGCCCCAAAATTCTCACGCACTGACTGTGAGTCCCTATAGGCTGCGCTTAAGGTTATTTCCAAGATAAGGTCCCAGATGATGAAAGATGCATAACTCCACGACTGACCTTTCGATATTGTACGGCACAGCATCAGTCTTCCATGGAGAGTAGAGCGTGTGTGTTAAACATGGAGGTACAGCACGTAACATTCTGCAACACGCCCGGGGTTTAAATCTACCTTACACAATCGGCTGGATGTTTTAATAATGAAACACAAACGGGGGGGGGGGGGGGACTTCACACTTCAACAAATGTTGGTTGAACCAACAACCGTTTACATTCTGAAGCACTCTGTACCAACGTGAGATCGGTTTCTGAAAACACTGAAACCTACTCAAAGATGAGATGAATAAGTAAGGAGTGGACGTGTAAGAATAAGTCCCTTTGCAAAGAGTGGAGAGTGCTCTGCATGCATGGGGGGGGGGGCGTTTGAATAATTTAACCAGGCTGATCTGTGTGGGTATTCCATCGATTTGAGACCGCATGTATAAATCATTGGGTTACGTAAATAATGGAACAACTTTCTTTATTTTTTATTAATGCCACGGGCTCACCCTGCACTCAGCTGCATGAGCTCTTCTGCTGGTCAGAAGTCAGTCCCCTCTACCCTGTCAATCAATCATTTACAACATCTAAACGACGGCATGACGCAGATACAGAGAGCCGGCATAGCAATCTGCCAATGAGAACACAGGACTACAGGAGAGACAGGCTTCCTGGTATATTACAATTAATATTATTATTATCCATCCATTATCAATAGCCGCTTATTCTGGGCAGGGTCGCAGGGGCTGCTGGCGCCTATCCCAGCATGCATTGGGCAAGAAGCAGGAATACATCTTGGACAGGCTCAGAACCACGCGGACGGGCATGGCGACATTCGCCAAACAGAACAGCAGAAAGCCATGGAGCACGCGTTTGCTAAAGGAATGCACAGCAGTGGATTTTATTCCCCCTCGCTGAATGGATGAAGCTCTTCAGGTCATTGGCAGAATGGGACAGCTCTGCTGAAGCATCCAGCCATTAGTGTGCAGCTTGGAATTTAAACAGGCAGCCTCAGGGCTACCCACGACTGCACGAGGACCCTTATCTATTAAGCCAGTTGTCTCTGGACTTAGACCTCCAGGGTGCGTTAGATCACTGGTCCCCACCCCGCCAATGAAAATTATACGTCCTTCATCTTGTTCCTTAACCCTAAAGAGTAGGTTTTTGGGGAATGGTTTTTTTTTTTTTTGTTCAAAATTCTTTCAAAAAGTCAGTGTACTCATTGCTTTCTATTACCATTAGTGATTGTTACATCAGCATTATAGTGTTCCAGTTACCCCTTTTCCCCCAAATCAATTCCCTACAATTAAATAATGTTTGAGTCAAATCAGTTCAGAACGACTTCGTTATCTTCAAAAAGAAAGACGTTTGGCCTTCTGCAGCAGCAGATTAAACAGCAAACAGTTCTATTAGACAATATACGGCATCAACACCTCTAAAAGAACAGCACGTGTAAAGGCATACTGAGGAGATGATTTGCATTTTGATATATTTTGGGAGGGGTTGATTTCTATATCAGGAACCATCCTGATACGTGGCCCCAAACACAAAGTGGATCTGGGCACCCTGCCTTTCTACAGCTGACAGGATTCCAGGAGTTTCTACTGTGAAACAGCAATAAATGAAATAAAATAAATTACTAGG
This sequence comes from Anguilla japonica, assembly GCA_025169545.1. Classification (NCBI taxonomy): domain Eukaryota; kingdom Metazoa; phylum Chordata; class Actinopteri; order Anguilliformes; family Anguillidae; genus Anguilla; species Anguilla japonica. The sequence goes on from CM045898.1 coordinate 47,572,234, forward strand.
TACAAAAAATGAAAAGGAAAAAACAAACCTAAACTAAAAATACTGAGGCTGTGCGATTCTGCATGCACAAGATCTTTTCCAGGGTGACTCACATAGCTAAAGTTGTAGATGAAATCCATTTATATACCAGAATATTTAGAGAAAGAATTCAGGCACAGTGTCTCGCTGAAGGGTACAAAGACAGGTCCTTACCGGGAGAGAGCCTACATTACCTTTCGTGAAAAGGCACTACAGCGCTGTTTTATTTTCATTCCAAGCCGGGGCTCTATTGAGTATCCTGAACGCTGTCAAAATGTACAACCACGAGCGCGCAAGGATCCGCCTTCACTTGTTCTTCACAGCAAATGGGAAAAGCAAACAGACTGCGGCCCAAGTAGCACACGGATTCGTCACATGGAAGAGAGGAAGGGGTCATGACCTCAAAAGTGGGAGGAGCTGCAGCGCACATCAATCTGCTAATGGCATCAGTTGAGAAACTACATCCACAGTCTTGGAATCAGATTTTAGGGCTCTATGCTTTCACTTTCAGAACAGGTGCATTCGTTGCTCACAATTGTTTAAACACAGCTTCCTTCAAAATCTTTTTTAGTAAATAACAACAGAGATGAATAGACAGCTATTTACCACGAGGCTCTCAAGAGGAAACAGTTTTAGTAATAATTATAGAATGAAAAAAAAAATATTCTGAGGAAAAAACCAGGGCAAATGGGTAAAACCATCAGGGGGATTTGATCAAAGCTGTCAGAATCGAGGGGGGAGGTATTTAACAAATTTGAGGATTTGGTCTTGGGAGATCACAAGGCCAAGTTCTTGATACAGTCTTATTTAAAATGAGATGTTTCTGTGTCTTAAAAACCTCTACTTCAAGGTAACCACTGGTGTATACTTTGTTGTTTACTGTAATTACCACTCTTGTTTATTAACCTACAGTCATTAAGATGTTTTTGTACTTTTGTCATAATTGCATGCAATTAATACCTTGGTTGCAATATCATGTTTTTTTTTTCCTTCCTTGGAAAGGCTGACTAAATTACATTACATTGTTTTTAAACCACTTTAACTAATAGTGTACATTTAACATAACATATTAATAACTGCTGCATAAGAATGAAACAATCGTTACACATAATATTCATTGCTCATTATTGTATGCATGGCCACCCGTAAGACAGGATATTGCCTATAACTTGAGCTGATACACATTATGAAAACATTACGCGGTTGTAATGTTAATTCTGATGTAGCACTTAAGAGTATGTTATGTCTGCATTATGGCAATGCAGTTAATGTAGTGTTACCCAGTAGGCTTAAGGCCCTAGTTTATCGTGCTGGTATTGCACTTTGGATGACGTATTCATAGCCGAAAGATGTATGCGAACACTGATTTTGTGCAAAAGCACCTTCAGAAGCAATATACAGAGAAGCATGAAACCAGAAGAGGACCGAGAAAAGGTTTCCTTGTTTTAAAACATGGAAACATACGTGCAGGCAAACAAACACATATCCACATATAAGGTGAGTCTGGGTCAATAAGCATTGTTGGGGAGTACTTTAACTACATGTAGTTAAACTAATAGTTTAATTATATTTTGCAGCAATTCGTGTGGCAGTTTGTGTGGCAGTTGTAGTGCTTAATTACTTTTTTGTAATTTTTCATGCGCCTGACTATGCCTTGTTAGCGCTGATCATTAGCTCATGTTGAACAACATTGTTAGAAATTAGTAATGTGATGCCACTGCAGATAAGTAATAATATTACAGCAATGACAAAAACCCGATACCAAATGTCCCGGAGGTGTTGATGACATTATAACCTAACTTTGGTGAAAATCTGATCATTTTGAAATATACGTATAAAACATATCCATATACTCAACATTTAGGCATGCATCTTAGTACAGCATAAAACCAAATATGAGAGTATAATGGAGCAAATCCGCCTCTTTTTTCTTTCAAATTATATTTCAAAATGTTCAATCAGGAGTGACAATTTGCAGAAAACCCTGCTCAATTGGGCAGCAAGTCACACCTGTGTGTTGATATCAAATCCAATTAACTCGCACCACTGAAGATAAACTAAGAAGAACAGCATCGCTGCTCTTTTCCAACACTCAATAAGAGAAAAGCTGGCCAAAACGTTAAATTAAAGAAACATTTCTCAAGAAGAATAACCACTCCACTTTTTCTGCCTCGATATACAATCATAAGCAATTATAACGTCTGTCAGATTAGCATCGATTTCTATCGGATGATAATTAATAAAGTATTATTTCTGCTCTTTATGTGGTCAACACCAGAACTGAATGCTGTGCCATTTCTTCAGGGCTGTACAGTTTTAGAGAAAAAAAAAAGCAATATTACTGACAATGTTAATTAAAACACTTCAACGTTACACACAGGAATCATTTCTAGTGCATCTGGAATAATCACCGTTTTTTTTTTTTTTTTTTTTTTGCGCTTTAAGTGCTTGTACATGCAGAATTGTTAACAGCAAACAAACGGGGAATCATCGGCAGATAACGCTCTGTTCTGACCGAAAATCTGTTTCCGTTACGAGGCTGGAGTCACACAGCGAGAGACGGGCCGGCGCGAAACGGACTCCCAGGTGAACGGTGTCAAGTTCCTGAATTTGCCTCCAATCGAAAAACGGTAATTTCTGCATTAAGGCAGCCCGCACAGGGTCAGAGTTCAGGAGGACCGCGCTCGCTAAATGTGCGGCGTTGCTTCGTGCAGTGGCGAGGGCGTAGAGAAAATGAGGCTCTCATGCTCTCAACGCAATCACGAAATGTCAGTTATTGTGCTGTGGGAGCCAGGCATGTGGAGGAGACACAGGTGTCTTAATACAGGTGTTTTAATACAGGTACACACACAACCACAAAATACCTGCAGGGTATAAGGGCTGGGCAGTCATGCTCAAAACAAAAATTTAAAGTAGGCCGTACAGACAAATATCCACGTACTGAGTCTATAAGAGAAACTCTCAACAGTTAAATTGTTTCTCTTAATATACACCATTTAAAAATCACAAATGTCGAATCATGTCAAAGTGAGCAGAAATAGCCCATTACATTAAGGCACTAAGCAGGTGCTCTAATCCAGAGCGATTTACACAGATTACATTTTATCGCACAATCTACTTATTCGGCTGGATATGCTGAAGTGATTCAGATTGAGCTCCTTTTCTCACGGGTACAACAGCAGCAGCAGCATCCCAGCTGGGACCTGAACCCGCAGTCAGAGCTACAAGCCCAGCAGAGCTACAAGCCCAGAACTACAAACCCAGCAGAGCTACAAGCCCAGAGCTACAAGCCCAGCAGAGCTACAAGCCCAGAGCTACAAGCCCATCAGCCCCAGAGCTACAAGCCCAGAGCTACAAGCCCAGCAGAGCTACAAGCCCAGCAGCCCCAGAGCTACAAGCCCAGAGCTACAAGCCCAGCAGCACTACAAGCCCAGTAGAGCTACAAACCCAGCAGAGCTACAAGCCCAGAGCTACAAGCCCAGCAGCCCCAGATCTACAAGCCCAGAGCTACAAGCCCAGCAGCCCCAGAGCTACAAGCCCACCAGAGCAACAAGCCCAGAGCTACAAGCCCAGCAGAGCTACAAGCCCAGAGCTATAAGCCCAGCAGAGCTACAAGCCCAGCAGCGTATCCATTACACCACACAACAGGTGATTTACAGACGCTAGCAGGGTCATCTGCGTATGCCTGCTAAGCTCCAATAACAGCTACCTGATAACTATAAATCAGCTAAATGGCGCTAGCGCATTCCTCTATAACACCGCTTGCCCAGAGAAGTCCCGTCGCTTTCTGTGATTAAGGTTTTAAAGTGAGGGCAAGCGTCAGTGATGGCGGGGGGTTCTCACACACACGCACGCGGCGGGTCCTCCGCCACCTCCGCCCGCTTACGGTCGTGCCCGCTGCCCGCCCCCCCCCCCCCCCGCTGCCCGCCCCCCCCCCCCCCCCCCCCCCCCGCTGCCCGCCCGTCCGCCCATCTCGCCTAATTAACTTAAAGAAGGTTGCCAGCGTTCCCCTCCCCAGCGTCCATCGCTCTTGGCAGGCAGACGGACAGCTCCGCATTTCAGAAACGGAGATATAATTTGTGTATACAAATGTCAAAATGTCAATGGATGTAATCCTTTCAAAGGGTGATTGGGGTTATTCATCGATGTTTTGGCCACATTCCCTAATCTAATACAAGCGGAGTGCTTCTTGGCGCCCTCCCCCACCCCCACCCCCACCCCCATTCCCCTTGTAAGCTGGGAAGGGAAGAGCCATCGAGCCGCGCGCCCCCCCCCCCCCCCCCCAGCAGAGCGGTCCGCCTTGCCCTGCTGAATTAATGTGCTCAGCGGTAATGCAGCCTCCCCGGGAAGGCACGCTGACATTTAGTGCTTTTCTTTGGAGCAGCGCGGATAGTTTATGATCCGCCGCAATTTAAATGAGATGAAAGATATTGTTACTTTACCTCATGAATGGGTGGTCATGGCTAAACCCCCCACCCCACCACACACATTTATTCAGTATTTTGTGTCTTCTTCTCATTTTTCATCACTATTATTTATTTATTTGGGAGAGTAGGTGGATTTCCTTAAGGACCTAATTGATTAACCTGTAATGGCTTCTTTTTTAATTTATGGGAGGCATTTCTCAGAATGGAGGTGGTGAAGGTTACTCACTGTTCATGTCTAAATCACTGAGTGCTTCCCTCCAACCCCCCCACTGCCCCCCACCTGCCACTGCCCCCCCCACCTCCCCCACCAGCCACTGCCCCCCACCTGCCACTGCCCCCCACCACATCCGACATCACTGTACACGTCTGTAGGGAAACTGAAAAAAAAAATCACCAGCAAAAAAAAAAAAAAAAAAAGAAACGCGTGTACTGTGCAGTGAAAGAGCTTCAGGGCCACTTCGAAATCAATGGCTTGACAACAAAATCAGCGGCTTGACTCATCACAAACTGACGTGGGCGACCGGACGCACATTTCGCTCTGCGCTGGTTTTACATACGCATGCGTGCTGGTGCGCTCTCCAACTGGGCCTTCCATTCCCACTGCAATAAATAACCAAACCTCAAACGTCCAAAAAAAAGAGGAAAAAATATATAAAAAGAAAAGGGTTGAAATGAAGTAGTCACAGCTGGCCCCTGGTAATCTCATAAGTTCATCTGAGGTATTGATTAATTCCACCTAAATTGACACCCAACTCCCGCGATCCCTCCTGATGCAATGAATAAGATAAATTGCCTTTCCTGGACCACACTTACAGTAAGACCAGGGGAAATAGACCGAGTCCCCCCCCCCCCCCCGTCCTGTCCTGGGCCCCCCACCCCTCACTCTACCCCCCACCCCCCACAGACACACACATACACCCCACTCTCCCACTGCACCTCCGTCCTACTGTGCCCCCCACCTCTCACTCTACCCCCCCCCCCCCCCCCACACACACACACACACACACACACACACACACTCCCACTGCACCCCCAGCTCTGCGACGCAGCAATGCTGGTAATTATTGTGAATGAGTTCCTCAGAGCCCGGCCTGCCAGCCCCACACCCACCAGGACAAACCCAAACAATTAACAGCTGGAGGCGAGCACAGCAGAATTAGTTCCCTCCCAATTTTAGAAATAGGGTTTTTTTGGGGCTGCAGGGGGTAGGGGGGTGTCAGTATTTCAGTACTCTCTGTCACTGACAGCAGCTATAAAAAACCTGCTAATATTTAAGCCAGTGGCACTCGCATAACAGCGGATGGCTGATGAGCTGGCTGTCTGTATGAAGGGTTGTGTGAGTGTGTGTGTGTGTGCGTGTGCGTGTGCGTGTGCGTGTGCGTGTGCATGTGCGTGTGTGTGTGCGTGTGCGTGTGTGCGTGTGTGTGTGATATTCCACGGAATAAATCCCGTTTATGTATCTTACGAGCAGCACTGGAGCAGAAGATCAGTTGCAGGTTTTTTACGTACACGTTTAAAAAGAGGAAATGTAAAAACAGTTTTATGGACAATTTTACGTTTATATTTTAAAGAGCCAAACATTTTTTTTTTTTGGTGCCGATTTTTATAAGGACAACATCAAACTGCGAGGCTGCATCAGCACATCGTGATGATGTTATTTTCATGATGCCGACTCAGCCAGTCACTGATGCAGACACACTCCATCTCCGTGGACACAAGCATTCACATCTGCACAGGGGATCCAATGATGCACTTGGTCAGAGTTGTGGGGCAACAGTAAATAAATATCTTCATTATATTTAACAGAGTTCCTTGTGCCGGACCTCACCACACTAGATCATTTGCTGAGAGCTGTTTACGGTTCAGAGTGGTGATCCTGAATAGCCTCGGCTGGACCGACCGACCGACCGACCGACCGACCGACCGACCGACCGACACCGACCGACCGACCCCGACCGACCCACCGACCGACCGACCCACCGACCGACCGACCGACCGACCGACCGACCGACCCCCGACCGACCCCCGACCGACCGACCGACCGACCCGACCGACCGACCGACCGACCGACCCCGACCGACCGACCGACCCCGACCGACCGACCGACCGACCGACCCACCGACCGACCGACCGACCGACCCACCGACCGACCGACCGACCGACCGACCGACCCACCGACCCGACCGACCCACCCGACCCCCCGACCGACCGACCCCGACCGACCGACCGACTCGACCGACCGACCCGACCCACCACCACTCACTCACCACGACACCACCGACCACTCCACCCTACACCGACCGACCGACTCACCCGACCGACCACCACTACCACTCACTCACTCACTCACTCCAGAGCACCATTCCAGGATTATACAACTGCTGCGCTGGAGGATGAAAACCTGTATTTCAAAAGAGCTGCGTGTTGCCATGATTACCATCTCAAAAAAAGCTATTCCGATGGTCAAATTATCAAGTATTGAATATGCTTTCCATTATTTTCAGTGACACATTTTTTTAATGCCCGATGACACCATTGCACATCACTCTAAAGAGAACGGTCGAAATGCTAGTCCTGAAATGAATACTTTTGATACAATATCAAGATTATTACAAATAATATGAAAACACAGCTCTTATACCAAGGCACATCCATTATTATTATTATTATGCTAGTATTGCCTTTTTAAAACATGTAAATTCTGTGGCAGCTTCAAACACAGCTTGACAAATGATAGCTGAAAATGACATTGAGCTGGGCACTCAATGTTTGTATCGGGTACAGCTGACTGTATAAAATGGTAAAACGTACACAAATGTAAATGTCATGAAAAAAGGCTGCTTGTCCATACTTTTGTCAGATATTCATCTTTTAATCGCAAATCCAGATTCATTAATTATACAGCAAAAATAACAAATCCAATACTTTTGAAGGGCACTGCATATATATTTATTTCATCTGGGATGCACAGTAAAAGCCACCTTATATTTCCCATCTCTAAAAAAAACAAAAACATCCTGTATATTTAGGCCTACACCCACAGTGAGAATAGATACCAGTGATGAGTCAAAATTGTCTGTGTCCGCTGTCTTCAGTTCATTTATATTTCTGCATTTGGAGAATGACACCATTATGACAGCATCTGTGCCTGATAATAGCACACAAGTCACACCGGACATTGCAGCCTGTGGACACTCATACTTCCAAATATGAAATTCATATAAAGTGAAATATTAATCTCTGCACATGACAAGCTGCCCAACATTCAGTGAACCAGATAAGCAGGACAAGAAAAAAAGATCCAAATGCAGGGCTCATATAATGCACCGAAGCCTTTATCAAAGAAATCAGTTTTAAAGAAGTAAAAAAAAAGAAATCGGTTAGAACACGGATGAATTCCCCTGAGCAGGTGACCCACTGTGAACTCTCACAGAAGGGAATGTGTGTAGAGCAGTCTCTCACATTTAGAGTAGCAAACAGCCAAATCAGGCACAGCTGCTGCTCACTCCCTGGTGTGTGTGTAAGTGCGTGTGCGTGTGTGTGTGTGTGTGTGTGTGTGTGAGCGTGTGTTTGTGTGTGTGTGTGTTGTGTGCGTGTGGTGTGTGTGTGTGTGTGTGTGCGCGCGTGTGAGTGTGTGCATGTGTGTGTGTGTGTGCGTGGTGCGTGTGCATGTGTGTGTGTACAGGTGATATCACAACTGCTTTTTACTTCAGCTTACTGTTCTTTTTATGTGTATATATACACACACATGCACGTGCACGTGCACATGCACGCACGCACACACACACACACACACACACACACACACACGCCCAAATATACTACGACAGCTGAGTAAAGTCTATTTAGTAAACAGCCTAGAACATTCAGATCAAAGGATATCCAAAGGTATGAAAACATAATGAAAAGGCCTCACATCCACCCGACAGGGTAAATTAATGGCAATATGGCTGAACTCAGGGCTCCCGCAGCTCGGCCGCGAGGAGACCTCGGGTAATTAGCGGCGCGGCGGCTCTAAAATGTGGCACTGATAGCGAGTGGCACGGGGGGCGAGGTTCGGGCGCGGGGGCGGGGTTCGGGCGCGGGGGCGGGGTTCGTTGGTTCTTGGGGGGAGGGAGCGCGGCGATAACTTCGCCCGTGACAAAGCGACGTGTTACACAGATTGAATTAGCGGGAGGCTGGGGGCGGTGTGTTGAGAGATTACAGCGCATTACCAGACCGTATCATTACGAGCGTGTGGCGTATTACACGGGAAAAAAAGAGAAGAAATAAATAAATATATGAAAATTCCGCCCACCTAGACAGACCGGCATTAAAATTCCTGCGGGGGCGTGAGCAGCACTAAACCGCTTTTTTATTATAATTTCTTTCATATTTGTGATCAGAATTAATGAGAACAGAGTGCCTTGTGGGTACATGCATGCGGGTGGGTAAGTGCACGCATGTGGATGCGTGAGTGTTTTACACATCTCTGGGGCTGGGGGGGGGGTGCGTACCGTGTCACCGGCGTGGGGGGGTCGCACCCCCCCCCCCCTCTGTATGACATTAAAGTGCGTAGTCACCGCATTAAAGTGCGTAGTCTTCACTCTCTCCCTCTGTATGAGCATTAAAGTGCGTAGTCTTCACTCTCCCTCTGTATGCGCATTAAAGTGCATAGTCCCCCCCTCTGTAAAGTGCATAGACACCCGCTCCCTTGTATGAAACGTGCGTAGTCTACACCCGCTCCCTCTGTATGAGCACTAGTCTCTCCCTCCCTGTAAGACCATCTTCACTCTCTCCAATGAGCATGCATAGTCTACACCCGTTCCCTCTGTATGAGCATTAAAGTGCGTAGTGCTCCCTCTGTATGAGCATTAAAGTGCGTAGTCCCCTCTGTATGAGCATTAAAGTGCATAGTCTACACGCTGCTGGATTCTTGCTGTACAATTACGGCCAAATTGTGGTGCGTTGAAGCTTTCACGTCATCAAAGTTGCATGTGTCTGGTAACCAGTGAGGATATTGGGTCGTTAAGTCATGACCTCATATTTGTCCAGTTCAAGTGCCCATATTACTATCTGGAATTAAAGAAGACAAATGCATGCTCCATTCTCACCACCTACCAAGCGGACCAAGAGGCATGCTCTTCAGCTTCTTAAAAGCCTACAAAAACCCTACAAAATTAACCAAATTCAGAGGGTACCCATACAACCATAAAAGCCACAACATCGCCTCCTGTCCTGGCATTCCAAAATTTAAAGGAGAACCTTCAATGAAGGGCCCTGCCAAAGACCTACATAAAGCCTTTTTAAGACAGACATGCAACATTCACAAGCAGTGCATTAACATTCACAAGCAGTGCATAAACATTCATAAACATGCATAAACATTCATAAGATGTGCTAAGTGCTGTACATAAGGTCATTATGGGGAGCGCTATGTCACTGTCCACATCAAAATTCACCACAGCATTCTGGGTAATGCCCGTGGGCGTAGCTCCCAGGGGGGGACCGTAGAGGACACATGCGCCCCCCCCCCCCCCCTCCCCCCCCCCCCAAATTTGTAAAAACATTTAATGCCCCCCGCCAGTATCATTAAAAAACAAAGTTTCCTGATTGTCACGCCCCTAACCCCCCCAAAGCTGAAATGACATTGACATCCTTTGTTCAGTGCCCAGGACATGGGCACCGATGGAGGCCTGTCTGTGACCGCCTGCCAGCAGCAAGGGGCCCTGAATGCAGATAAAGAGCCTTTAAGAGATTTGCCGTGTCTTTGTCTGATTCTTACACGAGACCCTCCAGAGAAAGCGCTGCACAAACGCTTCACTTAAAACCAATCAGCTCATCGTCCAGAGGCAGAGACGGTGGAAGACCACCTGATCGTTAATTTCAGCAGAATATAAATACTCCCCGTGCCTCGTTTTGTGTGTACTCCAAGGGCAACAAAATATTCTTTTCCAATGTAGTCAGGGCAGTTGAGTTAACCCTAAACTTGACCAAAGATTAGCACACTTGACACTGATAATATAACTCACAAAATGAAAAATATATTCGTGAATATATCCTGGCTCGTATGTCTCAGACAGGGGAAAGACGTTTCAATAAAACGAGAGTCTGTAACTCAAATGCACCTGAACGTCTGGGCTGCCGATCAGTGTCAGTCCTGAGGAGATCAGCGCTTCCACGCCGCTGCGTCTGGCTTCCCTCCACTCTGAGCACCAGACTGACTGCGAAACCCCGGGGGGGTGGGGGTTGGGGGTTGGGGGTCGGGGGGGGGGGGGGGGGGGGGGGGCGGGGGGGGGGGGGTGGGGGTCGGGGGGGGGGGGGGGTGGGGGGGGGGGGCGGGGGGGTTGGGGGTGGACAGGTCTCGCAGCAGGGTCTGTGCGATCAGTCATACGCCGTGCCCTGACAACGCAGAGATAATCTGCGTCTCAGAGAGCATCCAAACAGCCCTGGAGAGCACTGGGGGAAAGAGATCCGCCACGTCTCCGGAATTCTAAAGAGCTTCTCCCCTCAAACCCATCAGCTGTCAGTCAATCAATCAACAGTTCCCCCGACGTGTCACACTCTCGCACACACACACACACAGTCACACACACACACACACACACACACACACACAGTCACAGTCTCACACACACACATCCAGTCACAAACACGCACACATTCACACTCACACACACAGTCACACACACACACACACACACATATGCACACGCACACACACATCTAGTCACACACACAGACACACTCTTACACACCGACACACACACACACGCACACACACACACACACACACACACGCACGCACGCACACGCACACACACACACACACGCACACACACACACGCACGCACGCACACACACACACACACACACATATGCACACGCACACACACATCCAGTCACACACACAGACACACTCTTACACACCACACACACACACACACACACGCACACGCACACACGCACACACACACACACACACACACACACACACACACACACGACTGTATGGCATTACTCATGTTTCTGTGAGCTTCCTGTGTATTGCATTTCCCAGTGAGTGACGGCTTTGGCAACAGCGTAAATGAAATTATTGTTAAATGCCAACAGTGAACCACTGCCGGTGTTAAACAGACCCTGGGAAGCATAGATGCTTCCTTTAGCTGTGTCCCTACGCTATGGAATTATTACACATGCACCCCTGATTCTGGGTTTTTTTCCCCCACTTTTTAATTAAGGACATCAATATAGACGTCAAGACGCACACCATGTGACCCTGTTTTATTTTAAAATAGATAATGGTTTGAAGTTCAGTTAAATTCATTCAGCAAAAAATCATCAGCACCTACCCTCTGCCTGCACATCAGCAGTGATGATGCTATTTTTAAAGAAGGGAATGCCAATAAATGAAATGTCACAAAAATCCATCCAGTAGCTATAATTCAAGATAAGGAAAAATGTTCAGTTTGTACTTTTTCCCACCTCAATCTTTTACCACTTTAAACAGTTTCTCGCCCAATTTGAACATATCCATACTTTTAAACAGACTAGTGAGCACACTGGCAACAAGCAAACTTCTTTCTGCATTTACTCTGTGCCTTTAGGCCTAAATGCAGTAAAATCACAATTTATCTCCAATGAAAATGTACAGTTCCCTTTGGATTTACGGCACAGAACTGGCAGTTCCTCTTCAATTAATTTGCACACTTGGCGTCTCGTTTTAAAATATAAAACCGCAAACTTACAGCCTGCAGAGAGGACACAATAAGTCCCAAAAGACGGCCGCACCATCAAACTTTTTATAAATAGTTAGACCTCCATGTTTACATTAAAAAATTGGAGAGCAGATAATTAATTTAGCATAATCAGTGGGGAACGTCTTGTCTGAGACACACAACCGAAACACAGTTTTTTTTAAATCACACACTTTACAATCAGTCACGCACAGTACTCTCTGTCCACTCTGTACCCCTTTATAGCTTCCCTACTATATCAACTTTCAAGCTTTTTTATTTAATAATTATTCCTCTGCAAGGCGTCATCTGTTCAAAAGTGCTTGATAGTGTGGCAGGGAAATATAATGACAAGGAACTGGTCTTGTAACCTAAAGGTTGCAGGTTCAATTCCAAGGCAGGTCAGTGCCCTTGTACCCTTGAGCAAGGAACTCGACATGAAAACACTTCAGTATATATCCAGCTTTATAAATGGATAGCATGTAAAAAAAAATCCAAAAGTTGTGTGTAATTCCCTTTAGATAAGAGCATCTGCTCAATGCCACAAACGTAATGAAACTTCATCATGAGAACATGGACAAAACACTGTGAAAGAGGGGGAAAAAAAAAAAAAAAAAACTCAATGAGGTCTCCATCCAGCCCTTCTGCATGACTGTTGCCACGGGCGGTTTGATTGGATGTTTTCCCGCCAGGCTGAACGTCATTGGCAGAGTTTAAAACACACTTCTCCAGGGCAGGCTCACAGGACCCGGTCGCAAACGCTATCCGTGTACATAGGTGCACAGGTAATGAGGAAATTCAGGTCACAAAGCGGGACACTGTAGTCAGGACTGCAGTGTGTGTTCGTTAAAAATAGTCACTAACTGGATAACTGTATGTTTGCTTCTCAAAAGAGCTCAAAGGAATTAATATCAGCATAAAATCAATTAAATCAACTTGAGTTCTTAAAACATACTACTTTTTATTATTTAATTCACGTTCTCCCTGTTTTATTAAAATATTAAATAAACTATTTTATTAAATAGTAATTAAGTACTACAGCAAAGAGTTTATTATTTGAGCAAACAGTACACACTAACGAATGTCTCATTTGGCCAGAACGGCCTTGTAAATTGTTTTGGATTAAAGTGCGGCAAACGTAATGTTGACTAGCAGCAATGGCCCGACCAGAATGCAAACCTGCAACCTCCAGGTAAAATGCCCGGCCTTAGCCTCCACACTCCGCCACCTCAGAGGAACAGCACAAAGCAGAGGGCAAGGAATGAATTTCAACCAAGTTCAACTGTTTTTGGTGTTTGAAAAGACGCCAAACCGTTCCGTCGAACTCTGGCTGTGACGTCACATCCTCGGGGGGCTGAGCGTTGTCACGAGGCAACATGGCGTGGCGAGCTTCTGAGGAAGACTACGGTTGACATGAAAACATGCATGTCAGACATTGAAACCAGTTCCCCACTCCAATCTCTCCTCCAGATTTATCTTTCAGGGACAGGGATGTGGTCTCTGTGGCCCAGTTGTAGTGGTGCCATAACCCGAGATGCCCTTCACTTAGCAGAGATGCACTTATCTTTTCTGTCTCCTCAGGAATGCAGTAATCTTTCCAATGACAACAAAAGGGTCTGCGCAATAAGCAATTCATTTGTATATTGAATTATCATTAATGTTATTATTCCACTCGGTGTCTGTGAATTGAACGGATTCATTAAATGGCTGCTTAAATTTTTCTTTTTTGTTAGTAATTCTTTATTTATTTTGAGAACGCTTAATTAAATTGGATCAAATTAAATTAGACTGAATGCAATCTTCTCCACACAAAGGACTTTCGGCTTGATTGGCAGGTTGGTCTGCGAGGTCACAGGAGGGAGGGAGACGTTATTAAGAGTAAAAGGGAGTGCTCTTTTGGCAGACGAGCCAACCGAACTCCAAAGAGGAGAACATATTTGTCCTCTCCAAGCTGTTTATTCCCAAACTCTGGAGCAGGAGCGCAGGATTAAGCGCATTAAATGCAGTACCCCCCACCCCCACAAAATTACACTTTAATTAAGCAAATGTGCTGTGGAGAATATGTCAGTAAACAGCCAGACTGTTCCATGCAGAATGTGTAAGGATATGGAGAGGCTGTGTACACACACACACACACACACACACACACACACACACACTCTTTCTCTTTCGCACATGCACACGAACACACACACACACTATCTCTCTTACACATGCACACACACACACACGCACACACTCTTTCTCTCTCACTCACACACACACACACACACACACACTCTTTCTCTCTCTCTCACACACACCCACACACACACAGGTGTGCATGGCTGAGCAGATGCTCCAGTGAGCATAATGCTCCACATTACCCGCTCTGCTGTTGAGCAGAGGATGCAGAGGATGAGCAGGATGAACAGAAGGGCGAATAAAACGAGGGTGACACGTTATCTCACCAGTTTAATCTTTATTTATTCCACCGCGTTTCCATGCCTTGCCTGAACGAGCAGAGTGTGAAAGTGTAACGAACAGAACGTCTTTTAGCATAGCGAAGGACATCCGTCCACCCAGGCGTGGGCGATGCCAACGTCACAGCCTTGGCGACAGCTCCAAAAGGCCCCGAGCAACATGTTGCGATGGACATGTCGTACTTTCAGACATCTGCCATCCAAGGGCCAATCACAGGGCGTCTGATCAGTATGTACTACCGGATACGTCCCTGAGGTTCATTTTCAAACACTGGTGGAAAAGAATAGAGAAGAGAAAGGAAACCGATCAGCTAGATACGAATAATAACCACGGCAAAGTACGGGTAATTTCACACTTCTGTGGTTTACCGGAAGGGAAAGGTCGTCAAGTTTCTGCTTTTGACAGGTGGTGGGGGGGGGGGGGGGGGGGGGGGGGGTCGGGGGGGTGGGGACTATAGCGATGTTTAACGTTTCATGCGTTTGAAACTGTAGCGATGTGTAATGTTTCATGCGTTTGAAAGCACTCAGAGCTTAGTGCTCTGACCTCCACTCAGTGTGTAACAATAACAGTATGCTGCAGGTAAGACTCCACCCCCACCCCCCTAAGACTCCACCTCCAACCACTAAAACCCCATCCCCACCCCTAAGATTACATCCCCCCTAACCCCATCGCCACCAACCCAAAGAGCCTTCAACAGATTGCACACGGGAGTGAATCTGGCGGAAGTTCTGCCGGCCTCACGCTACCGGTGGAGCTAAACTGCAGATCTGGCGTCAGAGCAACGAGTCTGTTTTTGTGCTTAATTGCTTTGTTTCATCCATGTTCTCTGTTCCTCTGCAGCACAGACCCACTGCAGCAGTACCTCCCTCCGCCCATCCTTTCCCCCGCAGGGTCCGCTCCCTCACCCATTAATCTCACATATAGCGCCTTTCAAAGTCCTTCACAGAGACGGAGGAAGAGGTGAAGACAGAGGCGGATAAAACGCGGGGCTCATTCGGGTTTAGCCTCGTCTGGCGGTCAGCCCACATTAGAGAGGGGGGTGGGGGGGGGGGGGGGCCTTAGCGTAGGGTGCTGTGATCCCCGTCCATCTCTGCCACAGCTGAAGGTTTTTATATCTTTCTGTAGTGCATGTGTCTTACAGCCCTGTCCTCCTCTTATGCTGCACAGTCAGAGCATTCAGCTCTGCAGCGACAGACCAGCCGCAATGCAACTCTGACCCCCCCCAATCCCAGAATGCACCTGTGCTTCCAGAACCGTGGACCGGAGAGTGGGCCCTCTTCCAGTCGCTGCGGGGCTAGGGCTGGGCAATATACTGCAGCGATAATTATCGAATGCAATAGTGATCATCGCCACCATGTGGTATATTGTTTGTCTTTTTTGTCTCTTTTCTCTTTAATTATTCCTGATGAGGTATTAAACATCCAAACTTCAGAGGCCGCGTGAAATACTTCCTAATACTGATCCAAGACCAAAATTCAAAAACCAAAAGACAGCAGAATAGAAGGCCAGAGATGAAATGTAGACTGCCAGACCTAGATGCAGGACTCAGATGCCCACTTCTGGCTAATTGCTACAAACTGACTTCTTTCCAAGTTGCCCAAACTGACTGCTAACTAAAAGAAAGCTGCATATTTTATCTACTGAAAGAGAGAGACACACCCTCTCTTCTCCAGGCTTGTCAAGATCTTTTAGGGAGGGACAGCTTTGGTTATTACGGGAATATTTGTGAGCTAGTGTGGAGACACTGGATCAATCAATAATTAAACCAAGTTAAAGTCAGCAGTGACACTGACTTCTGCTCAATTTTGTCATGTCCCGCCTAGAATGTCCAACATAGTGCCTGCAGGTGTATATACCAATTTAAGATACAGAATCATATGAATATGAAGAATGCCAGGCCATCCCTGTTGAAACACACATAGATAAAGACCCACACTCACACACATTCACACCTCAATTGGAACACCCCCCCCCCCCCAGCTCCTGCTTTGTGTCTTATCTCCAGGCTATGCTGGCCAAGCACTTTGAAGCTTTCTATGGCTGTGAATGGCCAAATCGTGAATTGCATATCTGACAGTGCATTATTCAAACCCACTCAACAGCACTGAGGGGCCAGCTTGAACCCAACTGATGTGCCAGCACAAACCCCAAATGAGGGGCCAGCTTGAACCCAACTGATGGGCCAGCACAAACCCAACTGATGGGCCAGCTTGAACCCAACTGATGGGCCAGCACAAACCCAACTGATGTGCCAGCTCAAACCCAACTGTGGGGCCAGCTCGGACCCAACTGATGTGCCAGCTCAAACCCAACTGTGGGGCCAGCTCGGAACCAAACTGATGGGCCAGCTCAAACCAAACTGTGGGGCCAGCTCGAATCCAGGTTGACTGCGGTCAAGGCACCAAGTTAGTCCGGGTTAATAGTGCAGGAATTTTTAAACACACCGGGTAATAATCTTTACATGAATGTATTTCGCACTGTGCTAAACTATAGCCATCTGATGTACGTGTGACAAATGCAGGATTGGCAAATAGTCTTGGAACACATTGTCTGTGTGTGTATGTGTGTGTGTGTCTGTGTTTCTGAGAGAGAAAGAGAGATACAGAGAGATAGAGAGACAGAGAGAGAGAGAGATAGATAGAGAGAGAAGGAGAGATAGATAGAGAGAGAGACATAATTAGTGTGTGTGCATGTGTTTGTGGTCCATTGCGTTGTATGCTGCATTCCCCATTATATGTGTGTGTACATAATCATGTGAATATGATTAGTGAGTCTCTGCTGCTACTGAATTTGATTTTCCCTGTAGGCTACGTCAGTCCTGAACTGGATATGTGATACACCCGTAAATCAAGTGTGTAATTCAATAAGGAAACACTGAAAAAAGAAATTGAATATAAATCCGACTCCAAAAGCTCATCGCTCAATTAACCAAATTACTTCCTGGTGACGATTAATCGGGTTGACTTCGGGCCAAAAACAAATTAACAGACTTCCTGGCATTGATGCATGGTAACAATATTTGTTAGTTTTTTTTGTTTTATTGTTGTTGCATGAGATTAACTAACCCCCCCTCACCCCTCCCATCCCCCCCCATCCCCCCGCCCCCCATTCTGGCCACACCCACTTGTTTCAGGCCACTCTGGTACAGGTGTAATGGTGCGCACTTACCTGCTTCAAATGCGTTCCCTCATGTATTTCACAACACAACATTCATGGTTCACACCATTGGCTATGTTCGAATGTACACCATGGCTGGCCAACCCTGTTCCTGGAGAACTACCATCCTGTAGGTCTTCACTCCAAACCTAACAAAGTACACCTCATTGAACAGTCAGAGCAGGGCTGCACAACCCTGCTCCTGGAGACCTACTGTCCTCTAGGTTTACACTCCAACCCTAACAAAGCCACACCTCATCCAACAGCAAGAGCAGGGCCGCCGAACCCTGAACCTGGAGATCTATCGTCCTATAGGTTTACACTCAAACCCCAACAAAGCCACACCTCATCCAACAGCAAGAGCAGGGCCGCCGAACCCTGAACCTGGAGATCTATCATCCTATAGGTTTACACTCAAACCCTAACAAAGTACACCTCATTCAACAGCTAGAACAGTGATGGCCAACCCTGTTCCTGGAGATAAGACGTGAAGTGCACTTCATTCAACAGCCAGTGATCTCGTTGAGCTGTTAATTAGTAGAATCAGGGGTGCCAAATCAGGGCTGAAACGAAAACCCATCAGGATGGCAGATCTCCAGGGACAGGGCTGAGCGGCCCTGATGGTTAGCGTGGAAACATCCATCCACCGAGAATGGCAGAGGGCTCCATGGCTGTGAGTGCCACCGGGCAAATACAGCCTGTGTGTGTGAGCCAGAGGAGCAGCCTCAACCGGCAAACAGCCCCGGCAACAAGTTTCAGGAATTAGGCCAAGCCAAGAAGTCTCTGGTTATACTTTTGAAAGCTGCCCGTTTTTGGCAAACGGTCACCGCGCAAGTGGGTGTTTGTGCCGATCGTGCCAGTGTAGCCTTTCAGAACGCCACCCATTTCTTCTGAAATGCATCATTCTTAGGAAAACAGAAAAAAAATGAGACCATAACGTTGCCCTCGACCTCATCCTCTACGTTTGTGCATCCAGGGAGGCACATACACGCGGAAAATTCAGCACGCTTGCACTGCAAACAGAGGCTTGATAATGAGACAAAATGAAATAACGACAGTGAAATGATAACTATAGTGCTCTAGGGGTAATACAACAAACCTAGCTAGCCAGCCAGCTGGGTAACTTAGCACACCATGAAGAGATGGAGCAGGTGTGAGAAGGTGGATTGGAGAGGGAGGGAGGCAGGGAAAGGGATAGATTTGGTAGAGGCATTAAGAGTGGAAAAATAGCAAAATAACGATAGCTAACTATTACAAATCTCTCTTGCGGACAACAATTCTCTATGGTGAAGTCTTTTTCTGCTTAGAGTGTCAGTAAACAGGAGGTTTTAGAACAAAATTTATTTAATTTTATTTGTCTCAAATTATGGGAGGAGAAATGCCATGAGAAAAAAACATTTATTGAGGGTTATTTAATGAAGACAAGGTTATTGAGCACAGGTGAGGTAAGAGAGCGTAGGCAGGTACAGGTGGGGTTAGCGTGTTCAGGGGGGGCTTAGCAAGTGAACGCATGGTTAGTGAGGACGTGGGCGGGGGGGGGGGGGTGTATCGAGCACGGGGGGGGGGGGACAGAACGCAGGGCGAGTGACTAACGGGCGAGGTTCGTGACAGAAGGAAACAGGAAGGGAGAGATGTTCTCCTTCCTTCCTCGCGCAGTATTTATCAAAATCTACTGTGTGTAGACACAGCTGCTGTGCCTAACACACGGAGAAGAAACAGACCGTGTGACAGGACCGCGTCGACGCCGAGGCGGGAGGCAGACTGGAGCACGCCTATGAGCCTGCTGTCTGCCTTCCCGCTTCCTGCTACCGTCAGGGTCCAAGGGAAGAGCCGACTCCCGCTTATTTATTTATTTATTTATTTATTTTAAACTCTGAGCCAAAACTCGAAGCGAACAGGCCGTCACGGATACGGTCTTGTGAACTGAATGAGATTTTTTCGTCCTCTGAGCTGGCCTGAGGGTTATTTTTTTTTATTTAGGGTTGGAAGCATGAATAAAAAAAAAAATCCAAGCTGTATTTGGTCTTCTTTTATTGTGTGTTACTGTCCTAAATCCTAAGGCTGATTTTTGTCCTTTTAGTCAATAAATTCGAGATGACGTTGTTATTGTTGTTGTCGAGTGTTGCAGACCACGTCTCACACCCTGGACACTAAGCAAGCATTACATTGCATTACAGGCATTTGGCAGACGCTCTTATCCAGAGCGCCGTACAACGTGCATGCATGTGACATGAACTGGTTTAGAAATAGAACACATGATGTACGTGTGATGTTCTGCCGGGTGTTGGGTCCGCTAGATCAAAAGTAGCAAGTATTATTTTTAAAGAAATGAACTTCTTGAACCTCGTCTGGCATTTTCTTCGGCGCTATCGTCTGGCAGCAGCGTGCGAAGCCTTCCTTAGCCAAACTGAGTCTCAGAGGAGTGCACAGGTGGTGGGGAAAAAAACCGTAGCCACCAGCCAACCTCGCTTCACACGAAACAAAATGCCTCTCTCAAAGTAGGGGCTTCTAATGTTGTGGAAGGAGAGACGGCACCCTGCTCTTCTTGGCTTTTTGAGAAAGCCTACCCACAATTCTCTGACTGGGCCTTTGAACTGACTTGGCTAAGGCGATTATTGCTGCTGTTTGGACATTTTTTGTGGAAGACTGAAGCAGAGCAGGAAGGTTCAGGCACTTGATCCCTTCAGGGCCAGGCCAAATGAGTCTGGATTTGTGTTCAAAAAACAACGTTTGATTTTTCAAGCACAGACTGGCTTTGAATTTGAACAATATTTTACAGGAAAAGCGGAAAGCTCGCAGATTGTCTGTGGTGTCCAGATGCTCATTGTGCATGTGTGTGTGTGCATGCATACGTGTGTGTGTGTGTGTGCGCGCGTGTGTCTGCTTGTGTTTCTGTGTGTGTACAGTGCAGTGCTAAATTATTAAGACACAATTATTAGTAACACAATTTTTTGTTTTGGCTCTGTACTCAAGCACAGTAGATGTGAAATGAAAGGAATATCTCGCCATTTATGATGTTTGGTCTCGGCCGACACCAGCTCTGTTATTATTATGATTTTCTTTTCTCTTTCCATTCTCACCATTACCTGTAAACTGCATCTGTAAACGAGCACTCCCTTGTTCATTCAGAATGCGCATTGGCATTGGGCACCAGCATCAAACAACAATTAAACCTCTTCACCATGTCTACTAGCTTTATACTGTATATCGAGCAGCAGGCACGTTTTTTTAGTTTGAAGGAGCAGGATATTTGGATTAACGAGCAGGTGAACCAAATCAAGTGGCCTCTGACTGCATGTACGCGTTACGCATCTGTACTGTATATACTACATGCACAATGAAAAGTGAAGGAGCAGGGAGGTGCTGGACCGAAGGACAGAAGCACTTTGAGCGATTTAGCGTCTGCGTCCGCAGGTCTCTCTGTGTGTTTCGCGGTGAAGGTGGAGGACGGTGAGGCTCCGGTGATGGGCCCAGGGAGGCAGGGATGGCTGGAACAGAGGGTCACACAGAGAGATCTCGACCCTGGAGGGGCGGTGCAGGCACTCGCGAGTCCAGCGAATCTAGGACATCCCAATGCGGCTCGCCTTTGAAGAGGATCGGGGTTGGCCATCCCAAGTGTAGTTTGATGGACGTAAGATTGGCACAATTATCAAGAGGTAAGTGGGTGAGGTTATTTTTGTGTCCAGGGGAGGAAATTGCTCTGAATCTTGAAGGCTCTTTGGTAGCAAAGAGACCAGAAAGGAATCATATGATGGTGTATGATTCTTCAGGCAGCATTCTATGAGATCTGTTTTAAGAATTGACCTAGAAAACTAAAACTAAATAAAGGTGTTAATACATTTTGGTAATTGTGAGAGGTTTGTTGGTTGTGAATATGGAAATTAGGCTTTGCGAACCTTTTTTTATATTGATTAAATATATGATATAAACGTGCAATTTTATTCAAGCCAACACCTAGGTATTTGAAAGGAATATGCATTTATAGTGAGATTAAATATCTCAGTAAAAATATAGTTAGTTGGATGGGACAGTTTAGCTTTTATTTTCAAATTAATTAATTAATTAATTAATTAATTAATAAAGTGCCCTGTATGCTTTGTATGACATCAACTGAGTAGAGAGAGAAAGGATTTCTGGGCTGGTCGAACTAGAAATGACCAATAATGCACTGCAGAATCCGGCAGTCGCACCTCACGGCTGTTTCTCTCCTGGAATGGACTCTCAGCCGTGATGTTATTGGAGAGTGTATACATGACAAACCACCACCGAGCGAATCCCAGGGAAGAATTAATTTCACTTCTGCTCCACATGATTAGACAGAACTAATTAATCTTGCACAGTGTGTGGAAAGAGCTAATCACCCTCTTCCTAACGAACACGGGAAGGACCACTGATCTCCTCCGCGCACACTTCTTTTTTTTTATGACAACATATTTATTGGCTGGAATAAAAATAAATAAATAAATAAATAAAATGGAAAAACCCCACAAATAAAAATGACTAGAAGAACAGGAAACGTGTTTGAGGAGCAGCCACGAGCTCTGCCCGCGGAACGAGGCCGTTTGTAACCCGTCCCCGCGGGAGGAAAACGCATTGTTGTTAATTGTCTGATTGATTAATTGATTAATTGATAAACATAAATGACACGGAGGATTAAGGAGCGGAGTGGATGGTGGCGCAGGCTTCTGATTGATTCCAGAATGTAATTATGATACAAATCACGGGCATATGTGCCCCGCCGCACAGGACAGCGAGGAGCGGCGATCCCAGCGCCACCCGCCCCACGCCTGCCGTGGGTCACGGGTTCAAATCCCACCGCTGCTGTGCCCCACCCATGAACACAAGCCACATTTCTCAGGATTGGGGTCATATTTGCTATATCTTGTATTTATATCCATACGTTCACGTATGTATGTATGCATGTATGTGTGTCATATGTGTATAAACTGGCCAGTATAATAAAATAATCACATCGAAAAAAATACCCAAGTGTCACAATTTGGGTCCTGCACAAAACCATGTGTCCCTGTAAGGTGCGGCCTAAAGGTTCAGCTTCAGGCAGATAAGCCAACTGCTTCACAGAGACCTGACCCGAAACCAGCTGGTCACGGACAACATATCACATAACAGATTTTTATCTTCCCACAGATGCAGTAGTGCTGGACGGTGGGATGAAATGGTTAAATTGCTGTGATTTTTTGAGTCCGGTGCCAGTTTACAATATTCTGCGAGCAGAACTGCCAGTGATACTGGTGGACAGATGTACGCTCAAGTGCACATGATGGCCTGTTAGCCGTGGTGCTAACGGAGAACAGACCAACTTTCCTTTTGACACAGTTTCTCATTTCTGAGCAGGCATCTGTGATGCCATCTTCTGTGCCACCATGTTTGAAACTGGAACATTTCACGAGAGCACCATATTAAGTATTAAAAATAAAAAAATAAACACACACACACACAAGAATAATATACTGATTAAATCCACAATGAGGAAAATGAAATATAGCTTTCCTTAAAACCAATGTCTTATGCACACGCAACACATCAGTGTGTGTATCTGCGTGTGTGTGTGCGTGCGTGTGTGTGTGTGGGGTGGGGATGGGCGACATATTGTGATGAAAATGATCAAATTCAGTAGTGGTTATAGCCACCATATGGTGCATTACCTCTCCTTTGAATTTTTTCTTTTTAATTGTACCTGATGTGGTTACTAAACAACCAAACCAAAAAAAAAGTGTTATCTCTTGGATGTTGATAAGACAGCCAATTAGCACCAAGGTCGTACAGCTTCCACGTGATCATATGATGTGTTTTTGTTTAAACACATGCAGCTGCGAGGCCTTGCTGCTGATTGGCTGTCTTATGGTCACCCAACAGATAACAGTGGCGGAAGAATTTTCCAGAAGCATTTCATGTGGTCTCTGAAGTTTGGTTGTTTACTAGCGCATCAGGTATAATTAAAGACAAAAAGGTGACAAGAAAGGCAATATGCCACACAGCTGTTATGAAAGTTATTGTATTTTATATTTATCATTGCGATATATCGCCCATCCCTAGTGTAGGAATGTGTGCGATTGCTGGTGATTAGCCACTGGAGTGGGAACTGGATATGCTCTGGTCCACAGACTGTACAAACATATGGACAAAGTCTCTGTGACGCCACCCATTGACTCTCCATGGGCTTGGTGAAAAGGGTTTTGAAGCCTGGGAAGTGTAGTTCATGGGCGTCGCCATGTTGTACAAATTGGAGCCAGAGACTGCGCAGTAGAGACTGAAATCCGGTCGTCCACTAAGCGTGAGAGATATAGTGACTGGGTAGTGATGCAAACTGTCACTGATTCGTCCGCAAAATATTACCGACTTGTCCAAATAGCACAATAACTTAACAAAACGGCTTATGGGGAGACACCTATTGCGACTACATTTCCTTGTGGAAAAAAATGATTGACTTTGTATTTTGACCGTGTTGTTGCCATTGACTCACATTGAAACGGGTGGCTATACTGGACACCTATACTGGAGCCAACCGCACTGGCGCTAGTGAGTAACGTCGCTCTACAAGACCAGGAAGTGAGCTTCAAAAAAGCAGCCCAGCTTTGGCTGCTTGCTCAGGCCCCATGTTGGGTGCCAAATTTATGAAAAATAAATTATTAAATAAAATAAAAAAAACACAGGACTATAACTCTCAGGTTTTGACTGCATATCGCAAGCTGCATATCATAAATAAGTCTCGGAGCTACGCTGGCATGGTGGTGAAAGCATTGTTCTGTTCCGTTTCAGGAGGAGGCCTGGTGCCAAAAAGAAATAAATAACTCAATAAATATCACATTTGCCCCAGGGCACCCATCAGCTGTGTGCTGAACAGAAAGCAGTCCACTGCTTGGTACATAGCCTGTCCCGAGGGGGTGGGGGGGGGGGGGGGGGGGGGGTTTGTTTGGGTTGTCAAGGAGATCAGGGGAAAAAAACAAACAGTACTTCAAAGTGTGGAACAGTGATGTTCTGGAGGGTGACCATGCTTCCACATGGATCGGACCTCCATATATTCATTAATGTACGGATTTCTAACTGCTCAGCCAGGCTACTCTAAACACAGAGGATCTCCCAGAAAAACACTGACCCCACTGGAGGAGAAAAACAAAGAAAATCTGTCCCCCCTCCCACCCTGCCAGAAAAATAGCGAGCTCACCGGTCTCTGTAAAATCATGAAGTTTAATATGATTCATTCAGATATGAAATGAAGCCCACAACCAATATGTCATTATGTATCAGATATCATAATCTACCTGGCCACCAAGAATTCCACACAGGTCCCTTGCACCTGGGCACCAAGACTGGATCATTCCACACCCTTACACCTGGGCACTGAGACTGAGTAATTCTAAACCGGCCCCTTATACCTGGGCACTAAACACTGGATAATTGTGCACTGGCCCTTTAAAGTGCAGTGTCCTGTGCAGTAGGATGTTCTAGCCTGTTGGAATTCCTGAGCTGCACATTGTGTGCACTGCTCAGGTGACACACGCAGCAGGTCCTGGACCCAGAGCCTGGAGCCACGGCTGGAATCTGCGCGGGAATCGATTTGGCTAGAGAAGCAGCCAGGTGGCTTTCTGAAGCAGGACTACGAGAGAATGTGTTCGATCACGAGCGCGAGTGGCTGCCACGCGATTATACAAATGGGCAACGGGGAAGAGATACCTGCAGACCAGAGCCCATACAATATCAATTTCAATTCCAGTATTGATTTCAATATCAATATCAATTCCAATATCAATTTCAATATCGCTATTGATCAGTTTGGAAGAGCACTTTGGAGCAGAACAAAGCCAGAAAGGTTCAGTGTGCTCTGAAAAAGACCAAATACCAGGAATTCTTATGTTTGGATTATTATTATTATTATTATTATTATGAAGGCGAACACCAGAGGACAATGTACAAACAAAGAAAGTCTGAAAAATCATCCAATCACAAACAGCCTGTTATGGTGGCCAGAGGCCCTTTCAGTGACAGACCCTAAACAGTATAATGAGGTACAGACCTCCTCAGCACAAAGTCTGCTGTTTGCTGTTTTGCTTTGGAAGCAGCATACTGCTCATTTTTATGTACCAGTTTGAGCTGTAGCATTTGCTTGCTACTGCTAGTGGGCCCATACTTCTTCTGTTCTTTTATTTATTTCTGGGCAATGAAATCTGTGATTTCGTATAGAACAGCAGGTCTCAGAGGTAAACCTCAGTTCACTACAAAGAAAGGACTGTTCAGAGAAAGGACTGTTTTGTTTCCAGGTTCATGGGCTTACCGGTAGAGCGAGCGTCCTCCATCTTGTGTAGTGATGGTTCTGCTTTCTTCTCTCTCTCACCGGGTACGTCTGTGTGGGCGCGGCTTGTAGCTTTCTGGCCCAGAGGTATTCTCCTTCTGCCACCGTAAATAAAAGATCACAAAGGATGTCCATCAGTCTGTACTCGTGCACTTTAAAGAGCGATTGTGGAGTTACACAAACACACCAGCTATCGAACCGGGCACATTTCGCTTAATCACTTCAAAATGGACTGCGAGCTTAAGGTGTACCACTGATTTACAAATTCACCTACTTCCTCTGGGTTGAATAACTGCCAAAAACAATAAGCCAGCTGTTGATATAAATAACCCTGATGAGCTGTGATATGATCAGTAGCTGAATAAGAATGAGAATATAATGACATAACAGTGGCACGAGGATCCATGAACATGGATCAGCCATTTTGGAATAAGATGGCCGACAGGCAGCCATTTTCCCTTTACCTGGACTGGTCTCACTCTCCCCACCAGCAAAAAGGTGTTTAGAATAGAATTCACTCACACACCTTTTTAAAAACTGAGCAGGCATATGCCCCCTTATTGGGCATGGTGCCACCTCCACCCAGCGTTGTTCACCGATCCTCTCCAAAAAAAACCCAAGGCATCAATGAAATATGATTTCACCAAATCAACACATTCTTAGTTAGATCTTCAGTGTGCTTGTATGATGCCTTTTAACAAAAAAAAAAAAAAAAAACATTGTTCTAGAGGTCATTCTTGTGTTTTATGAATACGTAAGCAAAGCTGACTGCTGTTGGTATTCGTGGACTTGGTGTACAGTGCCTACCCGTATGGCAGCTGCTAGCCGAGTTTGTGCTTAACACATTATCTATTTATACAGCTGGGCATGTAAGTGAATCATTTCAGATCAGCATGGCGCTGTCCAAAAACCCCCTCTGCTTAGGTCTCCTGGACTTGGACCCATTTGCTGCCTGATGTTCATTTTCCAAACATGTACTCACCAATTTAAATAATTATTGGGTGAGTGGAGAATCGAAATAATGGCCAATTATGAGTCCTGCAAGATTCAATATCCCGAGTAATCATTTTGCAGACACTAATTCTTAAAATTCCTTTTTTTTTCTGCTGAAAAGGTAATTCTAATGAACTGCTTTGGGAGAGAGCTCTGCACGACCGTATCAGAAATGTAGAGTGCGCTCATAGCAGTGAGATATTCTATATTTCTGAGAGAGAAGCTTTCTATCCCGTGGCACTACCTTCATTTCAAACTGCGCCTGGCAAGTAGAAGCACTTTATTTTAAACGTGTGTGTGTGTGTGTGTGTGTGTGTGTGTGTGCGTGTGTGTACGTTTGTTTGTTTGTGTGTGCATGTGTGTGCGTTTGTGCGTTTGCATGTGTGTGTGCGTGTGTGTGTGCGCGCGCATGCAAGCATGTCCATGCAAGTATTATTTGACAAATCATTTCTTTCAAATGATTTGAAGGAATCAGAAATACATTTGAACACACATGAAAAGAATATTTGAACCTACAGCGGGAGTCCAACTCCATTCTTCTGTAAGAATGGGGACATTTTTCTCTCTGTTGAATTGTAGCTCTGTGTGACAGAAGTACTTTATGATGGAATCCACCAGCAATATTGAATGTTCAAAAGTAGCCCATTAGGTTACATAAAACCATATGCCTTTTTCTACTTGGATACATGCATTACAACCATGTTACATTTCCCAAGACAATTTTGTGGCAAAATTATCAAGAGTTGACACTTAATTTGTTTACGCATAAGAAACAAAATGTATGAGGAGATTGAAAAGGCATCTAGTATGTGACTGTTTACTCTTTCCATATTTTCGAAAGATGAAAACAACAAATGCGTGCATCTTTACCACAAACGAAAGACTGAAACAAAGTCGCAGAAAATAGGCAAGTAATGTCACTAAAAAGATTTAAGACAAAACCTTCGAAATAAGGAGAAACAGCAAAAATAAACAGCTTTTAAGAGGCTAAAACAGCATATGAATTACCATTAAAACATTTAAAAATACAACAACTTGTGTTTGTAAAATGGACAGCACGACCCATGTCCATGTAAGTATCTATACAAATAGATATAAGTGTCTGCTACAGTCCTTGCATATATGAATGCATTTTGAATTAGGTCACATAAAAATAAATACCATGAAAACACGACAAAAGGTAATTGCTACAAACATCTTGTCAGGACTCCGAATAGCGCAACAAAAAAAAAAAAAAAAAGGAAACCTCCCTTTAAGCAGACATGGTTTTATGAAGCAAACCTGTCAAGACTGGGAATGAATAATGAATTATGAAGATGAAACGGTATCGAGTGAAAGAAGAAAAACGAGAAATAGCGGCGCTGCGAACAATAGGCAGAGGAGCCGCGGCCTGCCCGCTGCCAGCTGTTTTGCGTGTGTTAAAGATTTAAGGGCGGCGGCGCCCGCCGTCTCCCGCCTGTTTGGGCCCCCGTAATGGAGAACAGGTGTGCGGAATCCTCTCATTTTCATTCCGCACGCTGCGAACAGGCGGTCACCGAGCCAGCTCCGCGTGGGGCCCAAACATCAGCGCCCCTCCGGTCACCGAGCCAGCTCCGCGTGGGGGCCCAAACATCAGCGCCCCTCCTGATGCCCGAAAAAAAAAAAAAAAAAAAACCCGCAAAGCCAAAAATTTTCTGGCAAAGACAAGAGGAGAAGGGGAGAGGAGAGGAGGGGAGGGGAGGAGGGGAGGGAATGGGGGGGAGAGGAGAGGAGGGGAGGGGGGGAGGGGGGGAGGAGGAGGGGGATGGGGGGGGAGGAGGAGGGGGATGGGGGGAGAGGAGAGGAGGGATGGGGGGAGGAGGGGAGGGGATGGGGGGGAGGGAGGGGGGGGGGGATGGGGGGGAGAGGGGAGGGGAGGGGATGGGGGGGGGAGAGGCAAACCGTTGTCCTTGCCATGGTTTAGTCCTTGCGTTCTCCCATAACGACCAGTCTAATTGCAGCTTGTGTTTAGTTATGTTTTACACACCGAGGGTTTTTCACTGCCAGGGTTCCACCGGAATCCAGACTGGCGTCGGAGTGCCAGGGAGATCAGGTGTGCTCTCCGCAGGAGCCGTTATCCTGAACCACGGCGAGCAGCGGAACACGCTTGTGATTGACTCCCGTTAAGGAAGGCCGCAGGAAGCGCAGCGCGAACACACACGTGCAAACCGCGCGTACAAACAAACCATGTAAACAAACCCTACAGACAAACCACGCATTAAAAACTATGGAAACAAACTGTGCATGCAAAGAAGCACATGCAAAGGCACGCATGAAATCCTCGTAAACAGCGCCATGCAAACCGCACATGGAAACACAAGCAGGCAAACCGCGCATTGGAAACGAAGCACAAACAGACCGCGCATGCAAACACACACACAAATGAGGCTGAACACAAGAACCCACTTATGTGCATGTGAACACATGCATGTGTGCAAACACTCAAACATGCATGTGTGCAAACACTCAAACATGCATGTGTGCAAACACTCAAACATGCGTGTCCCCTTGTAGGGGAAACAGCACAGCTTGCTGCTTTGGGGATTGCACGACAATAAATAAGGAACCAAGCAACATAAAAATGTTTAAAAACAAACGCATTTATTTAAATAAAACACAACGCTGTTTCATAAAAACTCATGTAAATACATTTCTTAAGATCTGATGCTGTACATGTATTGATTGTGATACAGAGCACTTGTTTCAGTGAAAAGGATTGGCTTACCTGTGCTCTGGATTCAGAAATGCTGATCCATTGTGATCCACATTTCCCTTGTGACTGAATGCAGAGTCCTCTGGGATAGTTTACTGCTGAGGCTGCTGGGATAGTTTACTGCAGAAACAGTTCCAAAACAGGCCACTGGGTGTGCTGTTCTTCAGCAAGGTCAGCCATTAGTTCTCCATTGCTGCTTCTGATCCTAAGAAAGATTAGTTCAGAGCAGTCATGTCAGCCATTTCAATGAATGCCTCCTTTGCTTTTCTATAAAATTCCTTGTGGAAAGCTGAAAGTGAATGCAGCACTCACCTGTGAAGTTCTTATCACACTGGAATATGCACACAGGTATTTTTAAAGGCGATGTTCATCTCTCAGAAATATCCGTATGGCTTCCTGCAGCTTCAGCACCACAGTAAGGAAGCACCCTGCCAGGAACATTTGAAAAGTCATCCCCAAACAGCGCGGATGGGGGCTTTTTAAGATATATGTCTAAAAATATATTTTTAAAGAAACACAAACTGCACAGCAAACAACAGGCTATCAGTCATCTCTTGCTTCCAGGCCCACAATCCTCTGTTTCACATCCCCTCCGGTGCCACTCTCGGGCTGCTTTTGTTCCCCCCCCCCCCCCCCCCCCCCCCCCCACCCCAAAAAAAAGAAGGAAAGTGAAAACTCTCCCAGCATGCCTCCTGAGGGAGCGAGCACCCAAACGCTGTCCCAGAGAGAACGCCAGCACGGTCCTCGCTAACGACAGGCTCCTGCATCCTCTGGATAACAGACCACCTGTCTCCGCCATCAGCGCTAAGCCCCTTGTCAACATTGTCTTGTTTCTTCTCTCCCCCCCCCCCCCCCCCCCCCCCCCCCCCCCTCCTGCCCCCCCCCCCCCTTGCTGGGATCTATTTCAGTCACACTCTGAAGCTTTGACAGCCCCCGCCCCGCACAGCAGGAGTTCTAATATGCAGAGACAATACGTCTCACTTCCTCTCTCTCTCTCTCTCTCTCTCTCTCTCTCTCTCTCTCTTTTTAAAAAAAGAAGGAAGGAATGAAATGATGCACTTTTTTAATGTTATTCGTTTCTCTCCACTTTTGTCGAGCTGTGCTTTCTGCAACGTGTTTATTTATTTATTTATTGTGCTGTCTCCTTTTTTAATGGCAGCAGTGCAGGGTCTGTCACAGCAGGGAGAATTATGCTCCTGTTTGCTCGTGCAGCATTATACCCCACCCGGCTTTTTATTCCTCAACTAAAGTCAGCTTACTTTTCCTCTCTTTTGATTTGTTTACTCTCCCCATCTCTCTCTCTCTCTCTCTCTCTCTCTCTCTCTCTCTCCCTCTCTTTCTCTTTGGTCTGAACCCTGCTTTGAGGGAATGCAGCAAACAGAAACTGACTCTGTCTGTGTGATGCTGTTGGAACACAGCTTTTCCAGAATGAAATATAACTGAAGTCGGAGATATAGCCAAAGGTTGGGGATTCAACCCCAAACCACAACCCCCCCCACCCCCCCCCCCCCCCCCCCCCCCCCCCCCCCCCCCTTCAGGAGATATGCATGAAATATAAAGAATCTGACACAACCCCCCCCCCCCCAAATACACAGAAAAAATCATGTAACCCCCCACAGTCAGTCTGCACCCCCACCTCCCCCCACCCCCCAAAAAAAAAAAAAAATTATGACTGAAATTCCCTCATCTTTTGTTATTTGGCAAAAAGAAAATGATAAAATAGAAGTAAACATACTGTAAAAAAAAACAAAAAACCAAATTGTTTGTTGACCTTTAAAATGACACACATTACTTCACGGACTGAGAAGGTGAAGAAACGATTGCTAGAACCAACAGAAGCCCTGCAAACTCTCTCATGCAGATCCTTCTGTGTGGCCTACCCAGGTAGAGAGCTCTCCCTCTCTTACTCACCTGCCCAAAGCTGTTCCTGGAGTTCTACCGTCTACCATCCTGTAGGTTTTCACTCGAACTCTAACAAAGCCACACCTCATTCAACAGCTGGAGATCTCATCAACATGCTAATTGGTAGAACCAGGAGTGCCGAAATAGGGTTTAAATAAAAACCTGCAGGATGGTAGATCTCCAGGAACAGGGTTGGGCAGCCCTGCTCAGAACCATGAGCTACTGGCCTCCTGAGTCACAATGCAGTATGGAACATTACAAATTGGGGAATTAGGAGAAATGTAGATGGAGGAGGAGGAGGGGGGGGGGGGATTGTTAGATCCTGCTAGCATGCTGAATTTCAGGGTACCGCCCTGCCCCAAGGTTCCCCTGGAGTGCCGGTGGAGACTGCAGCCAGCGGCCTGAAAGGCAGTCACACGGGCGCATGGTGTCCGACCTTCCAGCTCCAGGCTCTGCTGAGGCATTGTGGGACGGGCTGATCTGCAGCCAACCGCTGACAGAGACACACAAAACCAAGCGAGAGAAAAGGACCTGATAAGGGCAAAAACTGAACGATCAGCGTCTGATTTCTACGGTGCGTACTACTGTAGATTCAGGTCTTTGATACTGATACCTCCGGGCTACTTGGTCCCCATCAACCTCCTGGTTATTTGGTGTTTTCCAAAAAGTATGTTGTGTATCGGAAGGGTGGCAGCGTCTGGAGAGGCACAGAAAACCAGGAGGTGCACTGCAAGAGCCAAATAATAAGTATGTTAGTCATATTTACACTTAAATCTTATCTCTTTTACTTTTTTGCTAAGTTAAAAATACTGCCAATGAGGTGACACAGTTTGACTCATTTCAAGATTTGCCAACGGGGTAAGAAAATTTCACTTGTCAAGCAAACAGTAACTTCAAACAAGGTAATATTTTCTATTTGAGAAGAAGAAGAAAAAAGATTTTAAGTCTCATTACAAAACTAAAACACTTAAAACAGACATTTTTTTTGCAGTGTGGACTAACTCATGTGACTGGAGCAATAGTTCCCAATACTCTCGTTGGGTACCCCCAGCAGGATCCAGGTATTTGATGTGTTCCACCTGAAGTACACCTGCTAAAGCTAATCAAGCAGTCGATTAGCTGCATGAGGTGCTTTAGTTGGAACACATTAATCACCTAGATCTGGCTGTGCATACCTGAGGACAGGTTTGGGAAACCACTGGACTAAAATAACCCAACAGCAGTCCTTTCAGTGGAAGGAGCTTGTAGTTTGCTGAGGGCAGTTGTCACCCCACTCCACACTGGAGTCTTCCTCCTCTTCCTCATCCAGTCTTCCCTGTTCATCCCTTCCGTTGTCCTGAGGGTCAAAATAACTCTGTCCTGAGTTTAGCAGCACTGAGAACAAAAATGTTATTTTTTCCGCATGAAAGTTTATGACTTTTCCTGGGGTGACCGTACCATTAGAAAAAGTTCAATATTGCCTTTTTTATATTTCAATAAAACCGTTACAGCATCAGGATACAAAGATTTTCTTATGAGCCTTTTTAATCCTGCATTTATGAAATCAAATGTCATAATCAAAGTTAATGAAGTAGAGCACATCTATTACAGAAAAAAAAAATCAATTATGATGTGTGTTTTGTAGTAAATATGAGTGGTTTAGAAATATAGAGTCTTTGCCCTGAGAAGTCAGAAACAGCTATTCACAGTTTTTTTTGGGGAGTGACAGGCCGTTTATCCATGAATAATATTGTCTTATGGTTTAAAATTTAAAGAAGAGGCTTTTTCAGAGGGGAGCTGCTGAGGGAGTCATTTTTGACCCTGTGGGCACAGGGTGCATGCATAACATGAAGACAACATGAGGGTTAACTCAGTTCACCCCCCCCACCCCCCCATCCTTGTGAATGTACCCCCAAAAAAAGCCAGCCGACAGGGGGAAGGCTGGGGTTCTCTTTCCTCTGACAGGACACAAGGTCACACGTTCGTTTAGCTTCTCGTTTGCATTAATTAAATTGCATACTTGGGACACCGTCTGTAAGTAATGAACTATCCCATCATTAATGATGGGCTGTGGATGACAGTAATGTTTAATACACAATTCACCCTCCACTCTGCCATTTCCTGCTCAGTCATGTAGGAACAATTCAACCCAGACGGATTATTCGGAATTAAAATCTGACTGTGATGATTGATTGATTTTAAATCCGATAAACCTCGCCACGAGTAGTCGAGTGCGTTTAAAATATTAACCTTTGTGCGCTCTCGTTGGCCAGCACTAGGCAAGGGAGGGGCTTAGATCTGAGTCACCCTCTGGGCCCAAACACAGGCTACTTTGACAGGTCTCTCCTGCGCTGTTTTGTGATTATAATTATATCTGATCTTTGATTATGTATTTTACATATCAGTTTCGCGTAGATATCTTTGTAACCATCCCATGATGTCCTGGGTTTCGTCCAGCCCCACGTGTAAAAAGACCCGTATAGTGCATGCTACAACCCCTATCAGTAAAATAAGTCCATTTAAAAATCCTGCCACAGGTGAGACACGAGGCAGTCCTGAGGGGGCCGATACTCATGCCCACCCCAGCTGGGGGTTTGGGTTTAAATTTTGCAGTATGAGTACTACTGCGCACGCACACACACACACACACACACACACATGGGCTTGGACTGCAGTCACATTCCCCTGTGACAGAAAGATGGAGAGATTTCCGTTTTTACAATCGAAACAGGCCGTCTGCAGCTTTTACTCTAAGTCCTAAAACTCGTCGAATCAATACCTTTAATCCTTTAACCGCCTGATGATGGAACAGCTGATAGTTCATGGAGGGAAAGTTTCCTTCCATCCATCCATTGTCTATACCTGCTTATTCCTGGTCAGGGTCACGGGAGGTGCTGGAGCCTATCCCAGCATGCATTGGGCGAGAGGCAGGAATACACCCCGGACAGTTTTCCAGTCCACCGTAGGGCACACACACCATCCTCTCACTCACTCATACCTTGGGGCAACTCAGACAGTGAGGAAAGTTTGCTTTTCAGAACTGAAGAAAGGTAAATTAGATAATGAAGAAAGGTAGATTAAATAATGGAGAAAGGTAGATTAGATAATGAATATAGAGAAGGGGGCATAAGTGCACTGCAGTTAAACATGATCAGTGTTGTCAGTTACACAAATACATATAGTGACCAATAACATTGCAAGAACTGAAAGAAAAACAAGGGAAGAAAACATAAGAGCTAGACCTTGTGAGAAAACAATGCCTCCCCATAAAAGGTTTTGATAATAACAGATGCTGCTACCCTATACATTGATGTCTATGTTGTCTAGGAGGTTAATTTGCCAAGACAAAACAACATACTGAAGTGGTTAATGTGATAATTACACCCACACTGAACTGTTAACCATTCACAGGAATACCACCTCTTTATGTGCCACACTGTCAATTGTTGTAATTAGAGGATTAAAAGTGTGATAGTGGCACTAACAGCAAAATGCAGGTTATTATATACATAACTCTCAAGCAATTTACTACTGAGTGTCACATTAGTAACAACCTGTCCCGCCCATAACCTACATCCATGCATGCAACCAAAATCACTCACTCTCACAGACATAAAATAATCACCAGATGATACAGAAAAAACAACAATATTTTATTTATAACCTTATTTTTGTGTATGAACTACAAACTCTGATTTCTATATAATCGATCTTCATTTTTTTAAAGGTCATGAAAGTATGTGTACATGAAAATCAATGTCTTATTCTCTCACTGCATGTTTCATTGTTTCCATTTTTAGAACAGGTTGGCACATGTAAAATCAAAATTTAAAAAGTTTTTTGTTTTTGTTTTTTTGTGTTTTTTATTCCATTTTATTTTCAAAATGTATTTTATATAAATCTACCACTAGAACAGCATTCCCTCTCAAAAAAAAGAAAAAAAAGAAAAGAAAAAAAAAAAGAAATCCAACTGCCCACCCAAAACTTGGGCTGTTAACAAAATGAGACATAACAGACCAGAAATGTTATCACCAGAATTCACCATATTAATCAAAAAGAAAGAAAAAAATTTTAAAATGGCGGAATTCTCTCCTTTTTCCAATCGCCAGGGAGCTTAAAGACTTGCGTTTGGACCCACCCCCTCGCAGTACACACACTATGGAACACAGAGCATGGGTTGCTGGGGGAACAATGGTTTACCAAAGTTCTAAACTCCATGTAAGGATGATATGGGACCAGCAGGAAGTCACATGGGGGAGCTGAGGAGTTGCCATTGGTCAGGAGGTGAGATGGGCGGCAGTGTGGGGAGTGGTCCGGAGCCATGCTGGCGTACCACGTTTATGCGTGTGCAGCATGTGAGAACATTATTATTTTTACACGCACACGCATGTGCACACGCATGTCTGCGTGTAATCACACGGATCGGCGTGGCGTGAAGGGATGTGTTTGTTTCATTCTGTGTGTGTGTGTGTGAGCATGTGTCTGTGTGTTGTGAGCAAGTGTGTGTGTGTGTGTGTGTGTGCGTTTGTGAGCATGCGTGTGTGTGTGTGTGTGAGCATGTGTCTGTGTCTGTGTTTGTGAGCATGTGTGTGTGTGTGAGCATGTGTCTGTGTTTGTCAGCGTGTGTGTGTGTGTGAGCATGCGTGTGTGTGTGTGTGTGTGTTTCTGAGCATGCGTGTGTGTGCGTGTGTGTGTGTGTCTGTGTTTGTGAGCGTGTGTGTGTGTGTTTGTGAGCATGCGTGTGTGTGTGTTTGTGAGCGTGTGTGTGTGAGCATGTGTCTGTGTCTGTGAGCGTGTGTGTGTGTGTGTTTGTGAGCATGCGTGTGTGTGCGTGTGCGTGTGTGTGTGTTTGTGAGCATCTGTGTGTGTGTGTGTGTTTGTGCGCATGCGTGTGTGTGCGTGTGCATGTGTGTCTGTGTCTGTGAGCATGTGTGTGTGTGTGAGCATGTGTGTGTTTGTGAGCGTGTGTGTGTGTGTTTGTGAGCATGTGTGTGTGTGTGTGCGTGTGCGTGTGCGTTTGTGAGCGTGCGTGTGTGTGTGTGTGTGTGTGTGCGTTTGTGAGCATGCGTGTGTGTGTGTGGATTCACATGAAGCTGTTCTGAGGCTAGCGCAGGTGAAGCTAACGGGGCTGAGGATCAGCCATGATGGCGAGCAGCAGCCAGTGCTCAGTGCTTCAGGAAAACACCAGCCAGCTTAACCAGAGTAACCAGGGAAACACCAGCCAGCTTAACCAGAGTAACCAGGGAAACACCAGCCAGCTTAACCAGAGTAACCATGCAAGCAGTATGCAAATTTAATTTTCTTATTCATAGAGCTTCCCTTCCATCTGAATGAAATACCAGTTCAAACCAACATCTAATCTTATACTCCAGCACAACCTCCCCACTCATTTACCCCCCCCCTCCTCCCTACCCAAGGAAGCATATATCAGCCCCCCCCCCCTCACCCCCACCCCCACCACAGATTCAAATTTCACCATGGTTACCAACACTAGGCGACACCTATCCCGGTGTAAGAGATCACACTCACCCCCGGGTTGGACCAGATGAATGTTAATGGAGCTGCTCTGCATCGCTCCCGTCACTGTGAGTGTGTTCGTAAGACGCAGGTCAATTCCAGATCACTGTTTACCACCATACTGACACGACAACGCAGCGTTTCACTGATAAATCACTGTTAGCCTCCATGTGGTGGTTAGAATTATGTTTCTGTCGCTAACAAACGTAAATTATAAATGCTACATGTGCAGTATCTGCTGTAGAACACGCTG
Source organism: Anguilla japonica (assembly GCA_025169545.1). Taxonomy (NCBI): domain Eukaryota; kingdom Metazoa; phylum Chordata; class Actinopteri; order Anguilliformes; family Anguillidae; genus Anguilla; species Anguilla japonica. Next base: position 47,609,699 of record CM045898.1, read on the forward strand.
ACTCCAGCACTGTCTATCAGCTCAGGGCATATTAATGGACTCACTGCCTGTTTTTTAACCATTTACTCATTTTAACACAGATTTTCATATTTTAAAATTTTAGCCTCATTTACAAATTTTAGTCATGTAATTTTTTTTGCTATGATGTTGAAGTAACTCCAGTATTGAATTACCCATACATATTGGAATAATAATAATAATAATAATAATAATAATAATAATAATAATAATAATAATAATAATAATAATAATAATAAATCTCTGCTGTCATCATATAGAGGGACATATTTTTCAAAGACTGTAAAAAGCTGGCTGCCCACCTGATGGCTGATGAGTCTGACTGTTGAACAGGAGCACGCAGCTTAAACTGAAGGCCTCTCCGAGCTCACTCTGCTCATGCAATTCAAGGTCACCAGTTTCCATGGTGACCGGAGCAGGCTAATTTTTTTTTTTTTTTTTTTTTTTTAAACTTAATTATTTATTTCATTTTATTAATGTTTTGTGCGGAGGGCCTGCAGACAGCGTGCCGAGTGGCTCGGTTCGGCCACTGTTTGTTGTCCCCTGTTCCTCTAATCTGATTTTATTAGAGAGAATGATAACTCAGTGAAATTGGGCCAAATGAAAAAGTGCGATCTCTCTAGATGTTCGCCATTATGGTCAGGGGAAATTAAAAAATGTAAAATAATAAGCGAAGTGGCTCGTCCCCTCCCGAGTGCTTTGCAGCAGGAAGTCCCGCCCTTGCACTGCGTATTGCATTTTTTAAATTCATCATTTCTCCACTCTCCCCCTGGCTCTCCCATGCTTCTAGAATCTTCCCTGGTCCCAGGATCCTGAATCGATGCGCCGAGGCGTGCTGATTAAAATGGCGGCCGATGCGCTGGGCTTGGGGTGGGGGCAGTTATACTCCACCCCACCCACACACTCCGTGCCCCCCCCCCCCCCCCCCCCCCCCCCCCCCATCCCCGAAGTGGCTCATAAATACTCTCAGACGGTGACCCGCCCCCGTCCCGCCCACCACAGGGCTCCTCTCCCGCCTTCCGTGTTGCCCCTGGCGACGGTCGCCATGAAGCTGACACCCCCGATATCAGGGGTCGCGGCGCTCTCAGGCGCTCCCGGGGGGGGGGGGGGGGGGCGTCAGTGCGCGTAGCAGAGGCCGTCTTTATGCGGGCGGGTATGGGGGCGGGGGCGGGGCCCTGGGACACAGGACACGGGACGCGGGGCGCCCGGCGGGGGCGGGGCCATGGGACACAGGACACGGGACGCGGGGCGCCCGGCGGGGGCTCGTTTCGGCCCCAACATCTGCGGCGGCAGATGGGGCGGCAGCACAGGTGCCGCTCGCCCGAGAGGTGCCGGCGGGGCGGCGAGCGAGAAGAGGCCGTGTTAAAATGGGGGGGGGGGGGGCTGGGGGGGGGGGGGGGGGGGGGGGGGGGGGGGGGGGGGGGGGGTGTGACTCCGGGGTTCACGCCTTCTTCACTTCCCCATTGGACCGCGCGCCAGAGGCCAGAGGTCCGCGAGATCCCCGCCAGACTCCCCTGATTAAATCAGCCGCCCGCGAGGAGCGAGGAGAGAGAGTCTGAGGGAGGCGCGAGGAGAGAGAGTCTGAGGGAGGAGCGAGGAGAGAGAGTCTGAGGGAGGCGCGCGTCTGTTCATCAATTCAAAACCTGCCTTTTTTATCCATTCTTTTTTTCTTTTTTTTCTGAGAAATGGTTTTAATGTTCCATTTAATTAAATGTCAGCTTTCTCATTTTTGCGGGGAACGTTGTCTTTAGGTTGTGCTCCCATTCTATTACAAGCCAAGTGTACACCTGTGCCTAATCCTTCTGACTGGCAGGCCTAATCAGATATTATGTTATCAGCGGACTTCATCTGTGACATTTCCCAGCATTCAACAGTAACATTAATGACTGCGCTCCAAATCCACATAAATTAATGTTATGGCCGTCGCAGATTTCAACAGTAACACAGTGGAAAATCCTTTCATATTGGCTATTTCTGTTGAGTGAAAGGTGCCATTTGTGTTCAGTGACCAGTTAGAACATAAAGTCAACCCATAATGACACTTCCTAGTTTAAACACCGTCAGTGGATTTTACACAGAGTTTTCAAAGCACCTTAGTAAACCATTTTTCCCCAACACAATAAAATAAGAAAAAGAACAAAAAAACACAAACAAAAGATGAATTAAGTGTTGAAAAGAAAAAAACGCAGAATACATGTTTTTTTTTCTTGATTTAACCACAATAGATTTTTTTTTAAATAAATAACCTTTGTTTTTGTAAAGACACTTTTTGAAACAGTAGACATACCCTAGTTCCCAATGTCAATGATAAACATTATCACCCACTGCTTCGCCAACGTGTCCATCAGTTACTTTTCATTTTTTTAATTTTCGCTCCTCATCATATTATTAATAATGTTTTTTTTTTTTTTGTGTGTGTTTGTTTGTGTCTCATTTCATTTTGTTTTATGTTTGTTCGTCTGTCTTGTTGTCATTATATCGTCTATGTTGAAACAGAGTTATATTTGGGTCTCTTGTACATTGTCCTTGGAGCTGGCCCGGATTAGCAAAGGTTCATGCGCGGAGCTGTGTATGGAGTTGATGGTGGAGGCGTGGTTGTACGCAGTCTTGTAGGAGTTGTAGTGGTTGAGGTGCTCATGCTCCAGGGGAGGCAGGGTCAGGTGACTGTCCATGGCGGGCCCCCCGGTCAGCTCCTCGTCCACGTTGATGATCTCGATGGTCCGGGTCGGGGCGTGGTGGTTCTGCTGGTGGTGCTGCTTGCGCATCTTGTAGAAGATGATGAGCATGACGGCGGCCATCAGGGTGATGGCCACGAAGCAGCCGATGATGATCTTGGTGGTCTTCATCACCTCGTCCAGCCCGTTGAGGGCGCCGTCGATCTCCGTCACGGGGATGGTGTAGGTCTTCTCCGTGGTCTTGGTGGAGAGCGAGGTCCGGGCGGTGGTGCTGGTGGCCGAGGAGGGCGAGTCCCAGCCAGAGGACGGGGTGGGGCCCACGCTCTGCTGCACCGTCGTCCGCCCGTCGTCGTGGCCGGGCTCGATGGTCTCCACGGTGACGGTGGTGAAGTAGCTGAAGCTGTTCTCGGTGGAGGAGACGTTGAGCGTGGCGGAGGCCGTGGTGTTGCCCGCCGAGTTGCTCACCATGCAGGTGTAGGTGCCCGTGTCCTGCATGGTGACGTTGGTGAAGTTCAGCGTCCCGTCGTTGAGCACCGAGATGCGCACCTTGTAGGCGCCGTGCGTCATGATGGAGCCGTTGGGCGTGATCCAGCTGACGGAGGTCAGCGAGCTGGCCCGGCACTTCAGCTCTGCCGCCATGCCCTCCGTCACGTTCAGGTCCGCGGGCGGCTCCACGATCACCGGCGCGTAGCAGTGGAAATAGTTCTGGTCCAGCTCCCCGATGTAGCGCCCCTTGTGGCTCGGTGGGGAACTGCAGCGGGCGCAGCAGCTGGTGTTGGCCGGCACCATCTCCTTCAGCCACCAGCTGAGCCAGAGGATGTCGCAGTTGCAGTTCCAGGGGTTGTGGTGCAGGTGCACCCGCTCCAGGTGGTGCAGGGGGGTGAAGAGGTCGTGGGGCAGCAGGGTGAGGTTGTTGTGGGCCAGGTTGAGCTCCACCAGCGACTGCAGGTCATCGAAGGAGTTCCTCTCGATGGTCTGGATCTGGGCGTGCATCATCCACAGCTTCTGCAGGTGGATGAGCCCTTTGAAGGAGCCCGGGCGGATGACGGACAGCTGGTTGCCCGACATCTCCAGCTCGTCGAGCCGGACCAGGGGGATGAGGTTGGGGATCTCCTTCAGGTTGCACA
>CM045898.1:47621018-47623518 GCA_025169545.1 Anguilla japonica
TTACCATGCCAACCCCCCAGAGAGGGAACATCACCGCTGGGCACTGCCCGCCAGCGCACGCCGCCGCCGCCGCCGCCGCCTCGGCCAAAGTGTTCTTTACGGCGGAGGAGAAGGGCCGCGGAGAGGGGGCAGAGAGCAAACCGCTAACACCCCCCGGGGTATGAGCCTACACGCCCCCCCCCCCGACCCCCCCCAATATCACTGTAACTGCCCCCCGCCATTTCTATAGCTGGTGAAGCGCATGGCTGTGGGGACAATGGACGCCCTTGTACACTCTTGCTTTCCTCCACGGAGGAGTTCGTCAATTGAATGTTTGTGGACGGATAAAAAAAGACTCAATCAAGGTCTAATGGTGTGAAAAAGCATTGCCTGGGGGGGTTACATGGTGATACGCGGTGACTTGCATTCTTTTCACGGCTCCAGAACAGCACCAGGTGGTTCTGCGTGATCAAATCCACGGAGACGCGTTCGTTTGGACGCACCGAAGTCTCATAATCCATCTCGTGTGTTGGCTGCTGGCTGGGTGGATGATTTGGACCGTATGCCCACTAACCTTGTTCCCAGCAGTTCACTGTCAAATTTTTACAAATTCTTGAAACACTTAAATCCAAGCGACAACTACAAATAGTCACTAAAAAGATCACTGCAGTCAAAATAGCTCATAGCACTCCTTTTTAAGACCTTTAAGCTCATAATTAAGGAGTCATCGCATTATGAGAGTAAGAACTCCAGGCAGTTTATGTGTTATAATTCCCAGACCTGTCGAGTGGCAGAACATGAAGTGAGATCACGCAGGGTTTGGTGCCATTTTACAAAGTGGTGTGTGTGTGTGTGCGTGTGTTTGCGTGTGCGTGTGTGTGCATGTGTATGTTTATGTGTGTACATGTGTATATGTGCATGTGTGTGCATGTGTGGTGTATGCATATGTGTATGTTTGTTTGTGTGTGTGTATGTGCGTGTGTGTGCATGTGTGCGTGCGTGTATGCATATGTGTGTGTGTGTGTGTGCACATGTGTGTGTTTGTGTGCATGTATGCATGTATGCATGTGTGTGTGCAAATGTGTGTGTTTGTATGTGTGTGTGTGTGTGTGTGTGTGTTCAAAGGCATAGGTCAGATAATAGAGGCATAATGCTCTTAACAGAATTTGTACGTTTTTTTTAGTCTGGAATAACAACAAAAGTCTAGAAAGTTCCACACTATGCCTTTGTTTACTACCACAAACGCAGCAGATCAGTCAGGTGTTGAATTAGCCAGTTGGCTGATCAGATGGGATGTAAACCCGCAGCCTGTCTCTTACTTTTAAAAATATTACTTCATTCCAGCAGTGATATTTTTCTCTGAGGAATTTCACTTCCTGTTTCTCATCTCATAACAAAACAAAATGATGTGTGCCTCATCTCCTGTGCCTGCAGTTCACTCACCCACAGATTCTAGCAGTTTCTCAAATCTGAAAAATTTAATTTTTTCTTCCCCTCCGAGCGGTGACAGCAAAATGCTTCACTTCATGAAGTCGATACCTTTTATGTTGCACCCTACTGAGATGACAAATTTTTCCCCAGTCCTGCTTTATGCTAACTCTTAAATTATAAGTGCTGTTTTGATGACGTGCTTTGCGCCCGAGCACTTCACAGCGAGTTTAACAGAGAGAGAGGACAGGCACAAATTCTGAGAAGGGCTGTTTGCATCGCCTTCTTGGAAAACGCTGCCCCTTATTTTCAAAACAAATCGGACTCTTCCTGGCGGTTGTCTGACAATATTCCTGTCACTGTCTCTCTCAGCCCTCCTATTAAAACCCTTTTGCACAATTTGTTATTCTCGCTGAGGGAGGAATATTTCTCTCTGAAAGAGAACGAGCCACGAGGGGATAATTGGAAAACACCACGCATGAAGAAATATATAAATTGATAAATAAATAAATGCGACGGGAGCTTGCGGATCTAGAGCGCTACGGGGGAAAGGAAATAAACGCAAAAAAATTTGGAAGCGTCTTTTTGATAAATAAATTACTGTCAGTGTTCTGGCCACGAAAAACCCAAAATGTCTCTGGAGCTTTTTTTTTGAGGGTTGCATTTTCCATTCTTAAATTGTCTGAACGATTGAGAAAAGAAAAAGAAGGCGGTTGGGGGAGTGGGGGGGGGGGGGGGGGGGGGGGGGATTGGATATCCAGTGAAATTATCCCTGTGTGCCCGATGCAAACCATGAATCATTTCCTGCAGTTCATCCATTCATAACGGAAAGTCCACTGATGTGATTTAAACGCAGAACCCGAGTCAAACGCAGCCTATCGAAGGAGGCTGTGCGTCGAGAAACACGTCCGAGCCAATCAGAGAGCTGCTGCAAGAGCAACGTTTAGGAAAACCAACCAACGCAAAACGTCCTGACAACGCTACACACACACACACAAATGGTCTCTCTCTCTCACACACACACACACACACACACACTCACACAAACACACACACACACACACAACACACACACAAATGGTCTCTCTCTCTC
>CM045898.1:47628518-47686018 GCA_025169545.1 Anguilla japonica
CAGAGCAGCACACACTCTGCGTACAGTCCGTCCGCACAGCTGGACCATCACTGAAGCAATTTACCGCGCGCCGAGTAAATTTCATCAAGTACCGCGCGCGACTGACAGTGCCCCTCCTGGGAGTCAAACCTGCAACCGCCGAGTGTCAAGTCCGCCCCCCTACCCACTGCACTGCGCTGCTGCTACGCTGCGCCGCTCTCAGGTGGGACAGAAGCGCGACTCTGTAACTCCCATGAATGCAGAGACTGACGCGCCTGTAAAACATTCCAGCAGTTCCACCCGCACACGTGACCGCTCGCACTAACCACACCCACCGCTCCGCGCGCGCGTCCCCACACTCATCAGCGCAGCCTTCCGATTGGCCGACCTCGCATACAATTTAACCGCGATCCGTCTTCGCGCGAGGTTGCTGTGCGCAACTCCGCCAGGACGCCTTCATCGGCATCCGAATCGTCACGGAAATCCCACGGCGTGCGTTAAGTTGCCTAGGCGACGCAATAGCTCAGGCACAACACCTGTGTCACCTGCTATCGTATGCGCCGGAGCCCCGCGGGGCCGAGCGGAGATCTCCCCCCCGGGAACGAGGACATTACAGGACCGCAGACGTCCCGTCTCCACCAGGACACACAGCCATACTGCCGAGGGAAAGCAGAGGCGACACGTTCACAGCAAAGAGGCCAGCGGGGACCCCAGCTACGGTAAATAAAGGGGCCAGTGGGGACCCCAGCTACGGTAAATAAAGAGGAGGGCCCGGTTTTTACCCCAGAGTCACTGAGCACCGGGGCTGTGAGAGACTGAACGCTGGGCCCAGTGCTCAGTGCAATGAGAGCGTTGTCAGAGAGAATATCCATGCTGAAAAGTACAGGCAATTCCATGCGATCAGCCAACAGGCAAGAGGATGCTACAGGGTGGCCTAACACACACAAACACACATACACCCATACATACCCACAAACACACTCACGGACACACTACATGTGCACACACACACACCTATACAAACAGAAAACACACACTGTACATGCACACACACAAACGCACGCAGGCACAAGTACATACACAAGCAGACACATGTACAGACAAAATTAATTCACGGATGCATGCTCTCTCTCTCTCTCTCTCTCTCTCGCACACACACAGACATGCTTGCATGTGCACAGGGAAACTAGAGGCCCGACATACCCGTTTGCACGTACACACAGGCTTTGATTTAATTTCAACATGACATTCAAGAATGTCAATGAAATCCTTGACGTGAGCAGAGAGGATAAGAGAGCAGCAGTCTGCTCCATCAAATGAGACTGAACGTACGAGCGAAAGGAGAGCTGTCTGAGGACAGTACATCCATTTCAATATTGCAAGCTTAATTTTCACAAGTATTAAATCAACAATGCTTCAGTAAAAAACTCTGAGCAGTGTGTGTTTGCCTTCAAAGTCACCATCTGTTATTTACACAATGAGTCTCTCCTGGGTATGAGGGAATAAGGCCATATACTGAAGAAAATGCATAAATCTATCACATTAAGGCATTACTCTTTTGGATCACCTGACCTGAACTCCTCAGGCTTCAGAAGGTGAAATGGGGTAGACTGAGTACAACAGAGGTACTCTTCACTGAATGAGGAAGAGCATGTTTAAAATCAAGAGGAACAATAAATTATATATACATATATATATATATATATATATATATATATATATATATATATATACATATAATGTATATATATATATACACACTCACCGGCCACTTTGTTAGGCACACCTGTTCAACTGCACGTTAATGCAAATATCTAATCAGCCAATCACGTAGCAGCAACTCAGTGCATTTAGGCACGTAGACATGGTCAAGACGATCTGCTGAAGTTCAAACCATGCATCAGAACGGGGAAGAAAGGTGATTTAAGTGACTTTGAACGTGGCATGGTTGTTGGTGCCAGACGGGCTGGTTTTAGTATTTCAGAAACTGCTGATCTACTGGGATTTTCACGCACAACCATCTCTAGGGTTTACAGAGAATGGTCTGAAAAAGAGAAAATATCTAGTGAGTGGCAGTTCTCTGGGCGAAAATGCCACTCTTCTTTGCTGCTATAACTCCTATTTAGCCACAAGAGCATTAGTGAGGTCAGACGCTGGTGTTAGGTGATTAGGCCTGGCTCGTAGTCGGCATCCCTGTTCACCCCAAAGGTGTTGGATGGGGTTGAGGTCAGGACTCTGTGCATGGGGGCATTGTCATGCTAAAACAGGGAAGGGCCTTCCCCAAATTGTTGCCACAAAGTTGGAAGCACACAAGTCTCTAGAACGTCACTGTAAGTCGTAGCATTAATATTTCCCTTCCCCGGAACTAAGGGGCCTAACCCAAACCATGATAAACAGCCCCAGACCATTATTCCTCCTCCACCAAACTTTACAGTTAACACTACGCACTCGGGCATGTAGTGTTCTCCTGGCATTCACGATACCCAGATTCATCTGTCAGACTGCCAGACAGTGAAGCACTATTCAACACTCCACAGAATGTTTTTCCCCTGCTCCAATGGCGGTGTGCTTTCCACCACTCCAGCCTCAGCTTGGCACGGCGATCGGGGGCTTGTGTGTGGCTGCTCGGCCATGAAAACCCATTTCACGAAGCTCTTGACAAACAGGTCTTGTGCTGACGTTGCTTCCAGAGGCAGTCTGGAACTCTGTACTGAGCGTTGCAACCAAGGACAGACGATCATTATGCAGTACGTGCTATAGCACTTGGTCGTCCTGTTCTGTGAGCTTGTGTGGCCTACCGCTTCATGGTTGAGCTGTTGTTGCTCCTGTACGTTTCCACTTCACAATAACAGCACTTACAGTTGACTAGGGCAGCTCTAGCAGGGCAGAAATTTGACAAACTGACTTGTTGCAAAGGTGGCATCCTATGACAGTGTGACATTGAAAGTCATTGAGCTCTTCAGCACAACCCATTCTACTGCCAATGTGTGTCTATGGAGATTGCATGGCTGTATGCTTGATTTTATGCACCTGTTAGCAACGGGTGTGGCTGAAGTAGCTGAACCCACTAATTAGAAGAGGTGTCCATAGTTTTGTCCATCTAGTGTGTGTGTGTGTGTGTGTGTGTATACATATATATATATATACATTTATAGATTATTTAACATGGTCAAATTTAGCTCACATTAATTTAAGCACGTGAAAAAACTACAATCGCTTAAAAAACAACGTGAATATTTTTTCTACAAGTCACATCTCAGCAGACTCCGCACGGGGGGTACAGGACGGCCTCCACGAGGGGGGTGGGGGGGTGGTAGAGGACGGCCTCCACGCCGGGGGGGGGGGGGGACTGGGGTACAGGATGGGGGGGGGGGGGGGGGGGGGGTGTACAGGACGTGCCTCACCTGCAGCTCATTCACAGTCGCCACACCTTTCTGACATCATGGTGGTGGACTTCAGCCGCTGGCTCGCCCTGCAACGGAAGACGGAAGTGGTGTAAATATCAAACGTTTCAGACTCACGATGAGACACTCTCCAAGCCAGGCGCCTCCTCCCCCGGGCTCTCGCTCAGAAGACTACTATTGCACGCCAAGGCCTTTGTCTTTGAGCAAGGAACCTGAGCTGAACACACAGAAACGGTTCGTAGAATCTGTCGGTTATTTAACTGCTTACGTTAGCACGTCCCATTTCCTCCCTCCCTCTGCATAAAAATAACAAACATCGCTTCAGATTCTGTGGTTATACACCGTAGCTCTGTTAAATTGTTCTTAGTACGGTTTTATAGAGACGCTCAATTGACAACTGCCGACAGCACACATACATATTTTCGATAGGCCAAATATGTATAAATTCTGTTTGATAGAATACAAGCTCTAGGCAGCCTATAATTATTATTATTTTTTAAACGTAAACAAGTTTCAATGCAATGCAAATGTTTGATGCAATGATTTAGGCCATTAAACGTGACAATGCGTTAATTATTTTTACAGTAAATATTGCAGTGGCAAAGTCCTTGCGTATAAATATCAATTATTTGAGCTAAGATAATGAAACATAGACAGAGCACGAAGCAGAGCATACACAAAAATGATAATACTGTAATATCATGCCAAAGATAAATGCAGCACTGAACATACACGCACACGCACACATACACACGCACGCACACACAAGCACACACGAACAAGCAGAAACTTGTCATCCATGCTACAGAACGACTTTCCCGCCGAGATTGACTGCGTGCTCTAGGTGCTCTGTGTTTCTATGGTGGCCTGGACACAGAGCTCTCCCTCCACTTTGCAGCTACATTACCCCTGAGTAGCTGAGAGTGTCTGGAACTAATGACGGTAAGACCTTGTGTAAACACACCCGGAGCTGTCTGAGACTGAGTGTGTGACCGACTCCTGGCCAAAATTAGCTTCCTGTGGGTTACAGCAAATTTCCTCCCGTGGTTGACAGGGTATATCTCAACTGAATGACGAAGTGAGTCATAATTGCCAGGGCGATGATAACGACTACCTTCCTAATCATAATAACTTTTTCCGCTCAGACAAAACACACCAATTAGTCAACAGATTAAATTCTGGAGTTCATACCTCAAAAGTATTTTTAAAAATTCAGTTTCTCTAATTAAGGAGGTGATAAGAATATTTTTCTGTAAAACAGAGGAGCCGAGCTTTGAAAGGTTATAAAATTAGATTTTCAACTAATTATTAAGCTGTTCAATTCAAGATATTTCTACTGCAGAGTGGACAGCTAATTTAGAAATGTTCATTTTTTAATGTGACGATTACCTAGAACAAAACCACTCTTTGTTTGCAAACTCATCAGCTAAGTAAAACGCTGTTTACTCTACTAACTGACCAGAATTGGCCAGAAGTTATCTTAAAAGAAAAAAATCTGTTTCATATTCTACCCAGGGCAACGTTGTGAATAAATAAGACGGCTGTCCATTCCTATGACATTTAACTTGCTCTTATCGGAGACTGTTAAACAGAAGCTTGTTAATTTTTTTCTTCTCTCCTTCTCCTGCATATTTACATGACAATGCTTTGATTCCATCTGTACGGCTGCTTTTGTTAGGACGGCTCTCCCTTTGAGAACACCCCTCCGGAATGTTCTATTCCAACCACAGACAGCTGAATCTCTGCGCTGCACAGATAACGTATTTTCTCTCGAATTTTTTTTTCCTTTCACCTAAAAATCTAGGAATCTCCAATCCCATCCCAATTTGGAATGTTAAAAATTTGCAAACTGCGTACAAGCGTTCTCACGTACGCCCCCTGCTGCCAGCTCTGGAGAGCTGAAGACGACTCGGGTGTCCTCCTCTAAAACACATGTGCCAACCAGCTGCTTCTTTTCACACCACAGCTACAGCCCACACATGAGCGGGGGAGGGGGAGGGCAGAGCACACCCAATCATACGTGTGCGCAGAGAGAGAGAGCAATCCGCAGGCCCTCGCCTGGCCAGCAGGGGGCGCTCGAGCGATGAGCACTGCCATCCCCGCCCACTGAAACCCTCCCATTATCCCTTGGGCGAGGCGAAGCCCACTGTGTGCCAGCCCTGCGGGGGTGCTGGCCACGGTCGGCACTGGCACGGCCCGGATCCCACCCGAGTCTGTAGTGCTTACGCGCGCGCTTTTACCCAGTGAGCTACCCAGCAGCCCTCGATTTATGATTTCTGACCTATTTCCATATATTTTATTCTCGCACGGACCAATCCTTCCTCAGAAGCATTATCCAGCTTTTTTATGTTTTTTTTTTTTTACACAATTAGGCAGAGACTTGGCTCTAGACTCACAATGTGTAAATGCAAATCGTGTACGTTCACATGGCACTTGGCTCCAGATTCACAATGTTCCACTGTGCAATCCAAATTCAATTCAGGGCTCTCCAAGGACTGCAAGCATCAGCCAAACACAGCGCTCACCATAACACCACCAATGAATAGCTCACTCTACTCCCTATTTCTAAGGCAAGCTTGTCGTCTTAAAAAATCATATTAATAATGCATGTCTAGATAGAACACACATCTTAATGTGTCACTCCAGGTCCATCGGCCTGATGCCAACAAATTTCAGAGATCTATTTCTGAGATAGATCTCTCTCTCTCTCCCTCCCCTCTCTCTCCATCCCTCCTTCCTTCTCCATCCCTCCCTCTCTCTATCACTTCTTTCTCTCCATCTCTCCCTCTCTCTATCACTCTCCTCCCTCTCCCCTCCCTCTCTCTCCCATCCCTCCCTCCCACCCTCCATCTCTCTATCTCTCCCCATCCCCCTCTCCCATCCCTCTCCCTCCCTCTCTTTCTCTCCATCCCTCTTTCTCATACTCCTTGGCCCTGCCCGTTCCACTGATCACATTAGATCACTTTCTTGGCATGAATGAAATGATATTCTGTGCAGATGTCCAGTCGCTAGTCTAATTATGGACCCTCGGGTCACACAGTGCATCGTAGGGGACCAGTCAGGCACGGCGCAGGCCCTGACTGGTAATGAAAAGCTCTCCAGGTAGAGCACCGGTCCTGAGTTCACTGCTAATGCTAAAATTACCAGCCATCATCTGGATTAATCACAGCCGAGAAACATCACGGCAAAATTCAACCACAGCTGAACATTGGTTAAGCCCCCAGCATTGGCTGAAAGCCAAGGCCTTTTCTTATTATTGCTATTGTTATTATTATACAATACTATTGTTATTACTCTGCTATAGTGGTTGTTGTTGTCATCGTTACTACAGTTAGATATATTTAACCTGCAATTATCCTGACTAATTTACATTCATGTTCATGTGTATTTCTGTACGTATGCACGTACGCTTTGGCAATAAGTACAGCATGCACCACTGTGAGTAAAATATCATGCAGGAATACTAATGGCAAAATTACTCACAGGCAGGGATTTCAATGGGTGCCCATAACAGCTTCTCACATACCAATTATCTGAGTGGAAACTGTGTGTGTGTGAGAGAGAGAGAGAGAGAGAGAGAGAGAGAGAGCTTGACCTTTGATACTCCTTTATTACAGCCACAACAAAATAAAAAATAAATTCCTGACAACTCATGCACTAGGTTCTCTTAAACACTTCAAAGTCTTTGGCCATTTCTGCATATGTATATTCTACTCACAAGCGAGCTAAAATATAACATTTAAAAAGTAGTTCTGGGTCCACAGGACCAAACCCCTGCACCTTGTTCCAATGGGTTATCCATATTGTCAACTTGGCTTGCCCAAACAAGAAATTTTAAAAATAGCATTTGTGTCTCTGTGCAAGAACGTACCCAGGCCCATACACACAACTCAGGAGCAAACTAATCTTCACGTCTCTCCCTACACTTGCCACAGCACACCTTGTAATCAAAGGAACTACAGTTTCCACCGGAGAACTAAAGGAAAACTCCTAAAGGAAAACTCCTAAAGGAAAACTCCTAAAGGAAAACTCCTCCCCGTTTACCAGGGCCAAAACGAGCCCGCTGTCTGTCTGATGCTATTGCACCAATCACCAGCCTCCGCTGAAGATCTGGGGACCAATCACCGGCCTCCGCTGAAGATCTGGGGACCAATCACCAGCCTGCTCCAGCGCCAGTGTGAGCTGCACAGAGCACAGTACCAGGGAATACCCGCTCACCATCCCTGCCTTTGTTTGCTGTAGCATCTCTTCACTGGAGAGGCGAAGGGGACGAGTCATAGTTCCACTACGTGTGCATTTAATTTCATAAACGCTGTTACCAAGCAGCGAACAGGGGGACGAAACAGGAGTTCACTGTCAACACATTTGTCTGAGGAACTCGGGTTTGTTTAATCAACGCTGTTTTCAGCGGGCAATTTGCCTTTTCGTAAATTATTCATAAAAACACGGCATATTAAAAACCCCTCAAACGTAATCGTTAAATTAGCCAGCAGCTGACAAGTACGCGTGGCCTTATTACACGTGACAGTAAATAACCGGAGAATTTTGAATACGTTTAATATTTTTACAGTAATCGACAGATCGCAGAGCTACGGCCGGCTAATGAACCACCCAGCGCACACCGCGACTCCAACCGCGGATCACGCCATCATCCCGAAATAAACAGGCAGAGGTGATGGCGAGGGTATTTATATATATATTTTTTTAAAACGTGGTCCCTGGGGTAGTGAGAATGCGCTTGTGGAGTTCAGCCGTGGTCCCTGTGGCAGTGAGAATGCGCTTGTGGGGTTCAGCCGGGTCACTCCGGGTCGCTCCAAACGGGGCTCCAGCGCGGGATCTTAATCTGAGGAGTGGCTTTAGGGCTTCCGCCTGAGCGCGCGGAGTTAATGCAATCACAGGGAGACGCGGCATAAATTAATACGTCTTATTAAGCGGCCGACCGCATTAGCTCCCACGAACTAAAGAGATTTCTTCTCCAGGACGGAAGGGGAGATTTTGCGCTAGCAGAAGGGATTTCTCCCTTTTGTGTTGTATGTGCCTCTCTCTCTCTCTCTCTCTCGCTCTCTCTCTGTCTCTCTCTCTCTCTCTCTCTCTCTCTCTCTCTCTCTCTCTCTCTCTCTCTCGCTCTCTCTCTCTCTCTCTCTCTCTCTCGCTCTCGCTCTCTCTCTCTCGGGTGCGGTATGGCTGGGCTGCACAGTATAATGAATTAATTTGTTAGAATATGCTCCTTCACTTCATCCAGCTGTGAAATTGATTCTTTGTTCTCTTTGTTCCGTTCGTTATTTCGCGGACGCCACTGCCAAATTCGCTCATTGTCAACCGGTTTGTCCTCCTCTTGGAAACGGACAATTTGCAAAACTACACTCTGATTTACTCTTTTTCACTCAAGATCGCAGAATCAAATGAAAACGTACTTAAAGGAGGAAGAGTTAAACAGAAGGCAGCGCAAAGAAAAGGCGATACGGCGGAGGGAAAGAAACGCGGGAGATGAAAGCTGTGTGTGCAGCGAGCATCGAGGAGCACAGAGAAATGGCAGCACATTAAATCACCTGAATGCGCGTTTCCCACTCAACTTGCAGGCGTCTGCAAAACGCTCTGGCGGATCTCCCGCCGTTAGAGTCCGACTCAGCCCCGCTGCTGGCGGGCACGCGGGTATTTATAGCGCCAGAGCCCAGACGAGCAGCGTGCGGTCCGCCGGCCAGCCGGGACCGCGGCGGCAACACCCCCCGCTCCGAGCGGCACGGAACGTCCCCACGGGCCACTCCCCATCCTGGCTCCGACCGCCATTTGCCCCCCTGTATCGCCGCCACGGCCAGAGTGTCTATCGCCCTGCTGATCCCCCTGCCGCCTGGCCCCACGAGCCACTCCCCATCCCGGCACTTAGATACAGCACATTAACATTTACCCATCAGGCAACAGGAGACCACATACACACACACACACTGGCACACACACACACACACACACACACAATCACACATGCACACACACACACACACATCTACACACACACATGCATGCACACACACTGACACACACATGCACACACAAACACACACCGACACACTCACACACACATACACACGCACTCACACACATATGTACACAAACACACACAAACACTGAATAGTCCAGGAAGCCTACTGACCTGCTGAGTAATGAGCTCAATCTGAAATGAAGCCATTTACATTTCTGTAATTCAATGGGTGTTGGAAAGCACTGCTATATATAGGCCAAGCAAGAGAACTGTGTTCACTCTTATTTCTTTGCCTTGCTATTTGTCAATAATATATAAACTGTAAACAGACACCACACACACACACACACAAACACACACACACAACACACACACACACACACGAGATATGCTAAGCAGTGGTATAATACTGAATATCAGACTCCCTACGCTTCGGGGTGGAGCTCACGCGGCCACCGGCGGGAACAGCCACAGACACGGGGAGGGGCTTAGCCAGCGTGAGGCCTCTCTCCCTCTCCCTCTCTCTCCCCCTCTCTACCTCTCTCTCCCGCAGTCTTCCCCCTCTCTCTCTCTCTGCCTCTCCCACTCTTCCCCCTATCTCTCTCACCCCTTCTCTTCTCTCTCTCCCCATATCTCCCCTCCCTCTCTCCCCCCTTCTCTCTCTCTCCCTCTCTGTCTCTCACTCCCTCACTCCACTCCCTCTCTGTCTCTCACTCTCCCCCCTTCTCATTCCCTCTCTCTCTCTTTCCCTCCCACCCTCTCTCTCTCTCCCCCAGCTTACAGCCAGCCACAGGATGTACAGTATCTCAGTGGCTGAATCTGATGGAAAAAGCTTAAAGTTCCCAGGCAGGGAGTAAAAGAATAAATGCTAAATTTAAAAAAGGCGAAGCGACAGAGAGGGGCTGAGCCCGGGATCATGAGGGGATTTTGATATCAGGTGAAATCCTGGGCGATTATACGGCGCTTCGCAGGTATTGAGGGATGTAGATTACAGGAACCAGAACGCCGACACACTGCGACGATCGAGACAGATCTGCTGCCCGGATTAGCCCAGCCCGAAACCACAAGCACCCATTCAGACTGCGGCGATGATTCCTCTTACAGAGACACACGGATTAAACAAAGAGAAGACCATGTCTCCCAGCTCTCTCTCTCTCTCTCTCCAGCTCGCTCTCTCTCTCTCTCTATATATATATATATATATGTGGGGGGAGTGTCTCTCCACAGATGCAGTCTTTTCTAAATCAGACATGAAGGGGACAGGGATGGATTGACTGATTACACGTGTGGCCTAAAATGGCTGAGTCATGGCTAAGGACTCTGCCTTGAGCGTTTCCAGGTGATAGCTGCCACAAAGTAAAATGCTCATGAAAAAAAAAAAAACTATGTTATGCAAAATGGATAAAATGTGCGGTTTTGAACAAAATGACCTTAAAAATATTTTTACATTACTCCTGAGTGGTGAAAAGCACTGTTCCATTCAACGGTCAACTGGCGATTGCCAGACACCGATTGTTCTCTTCGCTGAGCTTCTCCCTGTGTGCAAAATCAAGGCATTGCTCACATGCAGTATGTCTGGGGAACATGGTACTGATCATTTAAAAATTACTTTTTTACAAACTAGTTTGAACTACTTTTTTTTTTTTTAGTAATTGTAGTTTCGCTAGCTACTGTACATTTATCTTTAGAGTAGCTTCGCTGTAGCTGAACTACTTTCAGGGTGAAGTAATTGTTTGTTTGCACAAGCGCGCTTTCAGAGAAGTTTCCGCGGCACTAGGTATTGCTAACATCATAACAAAGGTAATGAAGTGATGATAATTATCATGACAATGATGAAGACGAAAGTCTTGCGAAAGATGTTAATGATGGCAGCAATGATGAAGGTGTTAGAGATCAAGAAGACAGCTGTGAATATCGTGGTTCTAACCATGTGTGTATGTGTGCATGTGTAATACATATTCCATACACCATACTCCATATTCCATATTCCTAACAGATAGAAAACTGAACTCAAATAACCCCAGCCATGTCCTCTACATTAGATTAAATATGTGACATTTTCTACCACTGGGTCAGGGACTCGTTTTTAAGAGAATGGTGTATATGCTGCATTTCCTTTTGGCGAGAGAATAGCTGAGGGAAAGGGGGAGAGAGCAGGAGAGAGAGAAGAGAGAGAGAGAGATTAAAATGAAATATGAGTTTTGTAATGTTTTTTGAAATTATGATTCTGCCTTGGCAACACAATTGGTTCTTTGTCGTGGCAATAAAGCAAGTTGGACTGCACTGAAATTGAATTGAGTGGGAGAGAGGGAGAGATAAAAACGAAAGAGAGAAGAAGAGAGAGAAAGCGTGATCGGGCCAGAGGGGAGGATGTTTTGGGAGAGGGCATTCGGGGTGTCTGGGAGTCTGTGTGAGGAGTGCAGTTGGAGTTGTGTGGTAAAAAAAAAAACCTGAGGCTTTCTATCTTTCTTTTATCTCTTTCCCTCCTTGACCCCCCCAATATAGCCCCTGCTGTCCTGATTAGTGTATGAGTGCTGTCTCTGATTACAGAACCCCCCCCCCCCCCCCCCCCTTTTTATGACAGGGGTGTCCAGTACTACCAAAAATGAGCCGGTGTGGGTGCAGGTTTTTGTTTCAGGCCAGCTCTGAGATGTCTGATTCGGCTCTGTTGAAGACCATGATTAGTGATTAATCAGTTGATTAATTAGCTGAATCAGGTGTCACAGTGTTGGGCTAAAACAAAACCCTGCATCACCATCAGCCCTATTTGGATAAGATTGGACATCCCTACTTTTATGATGAAACACTCTCTTCCCTTAACTTACTAACCATTTACAGACTATGTATTATAACTGATGTTTACGAGTGGGAGAGAGAGCAAGACAGAGAGAGAAAGAGAGAGTGGTGCAAAGAGCAATACCTGCTTCTCAAACCCTGACAAATCTAAGCCTTTGATTTTCACAAAAAATAAAAATAGACGCAGTCTCATCTATAAGAGCAGCAGAGATCATCAGGAAGTGGCGTCACCTCAGAACGCACTCCCACGACAGCCCAAACGGCATCATTAAAAGCAGCTCAAAAGAAGACGTGACACCCATGCCTGCTGTGGAAAGCTCAGATCTCTAAAGAAGTTGAAAGGAAACCGATTGTTGATCTTTTTAAAAAAAAAGTTTTAATCCGTTGTGCCGTCGCTATCGGGCGCGCGGCGCGAGTGAAACGGGCGGTCTGAGCCTGACGCCCGCGGAACGCCGCGCTGCGTTTCCACGGCAGCCAGGCCAATCGCCGCCGTGACCTCAGGGGGCTGGCTCCTCCCCCTCTCAGGAGGCCCTCGCTGGGCGAAGATGCTCAGCGCAGATAAAGCTCACATTAAGAGCATTAAACCCGCCAGAGCATCAGCGCAGGGTTAGCTCAGCACGGAGACGTGCGTCTTTTAAACACGCACACACACACACGCACACACACACATACACACGCGCACACGCACACGCACACGCGCACGCGCACACGCACACACGCACACACTCACACACGCACACACGCACACGTGCGCACACACATACGCACACACGCGCACACACACACGCGCGACGAGGAAAAACAGGCTGCTCTGATCTTTAAATTACTCCGACAGGTTTTATCATAAATACAGTTACATGTATGTTTAAGCATGCATTGGGATCGCAGGATTTTACCATTTAAAAACCAGTGTGCACATCGTGCACTGTGTGTGTGTGTGTGTGTATCACGCAGTGTGTGTGTGTGTGTGTGTGTATCACGCAGTGTGTGTGTTTAACCTTGGAAAATTCAAGTTTTTTTTTCTGGATTTTTTTCCAGTCAGTTTCAATGACTGCAGATGTCATAACCACAAGTAAATGTCCTTTTTTCTCTGACACATGAATGAGACACAACTGCAGTTGGACTCAGAACCCAGGCTTTGGCTTAGTGCAAAGCATGATGGGAAAGGAAGGCGGTGGCGAACAGAGACAGAGAGCCTGTAACGCAGAGGAGACGAGCGATGCGCAGGGAAGAGGTCCAGTGAGGTCTCCGTGCCTCAGACTGCCCCCTGTACACGGCGGGACACCTCGTCATTTTCACCCCCCCTCCCCCCCCCCCCCCTGCCTCGCCCCGCCGGTAATGAATACGGGTGCCAGACGCGCCCTTATCAGGGCTCCACCAGGGGGACGGCCAGAGCCGCCGAAAAGCGCGCAGCCATAAATAACAGCCTGGTCCCGGTCTCCTCCGGCGCTGGGACTCCCCTCAGCCGGCCTGCCGGGACGCCCCGGTCCCGCGCTTCTGAAGACGCTCTTACTCTTCCTCTCAGAAAGCCGCGTAATTACAGTGACACGTTTGTTTCGGGGGCAGCGATCCCCGCGCGAGAGGCCTCGCGAAAAAACAGTCCCGCCTGAGCGCGGTGTCATCCTCCCCCTCCCCCTTTTCCCCAAACCCGCCCGAGCGCCAGCCTCCCGGCGCCCGAGCCTTCCCAAAACCGTGACCTAAAAATGGGGTTTTAGAAAAAACACCCAAAACAGCGACGGATTCCAGCGTCCCCCGGCTGCCCCATTCAACACGAGCCCTGCCTCTCAAAACTGTGGGTGATAATAAAAAACCCAAAACAGCTGCGGATTCTCACACCTCCCCCCCATCCCCGCTCCCCCCACCACCAGCACCACTGAGGACTGTCCTTAATAAACCCAACAAAGACAGGAAATGGCAGAAGCATTATTCTGCAGGCCGTCCCTAAAATGAGCGCTGAGCTGGGGGGTGTGTGTCTGTGCGTGAGCTGCTTATCGCGTGGGGGTAACAGAGACACGCCCAGCGCGTCCAATCGCCCAATCCGATCTGCCCAAACTACATCTGCCCCAATAAAGGCTGCTACTGAGAGTAGCGCTGCATGACAGCGCAGGCTGCTACTGAGAGTAGCGCTGCATGACAGCGCAGGCTGCTACTGAGAGTAGCGCTGCATGACAGCGCAGGCTGCTACTGAGAGTAGCGCTGCATGACAGCGCAGGCTGCTACTGAGAGTAGCGCTGCATGACAGCGCAGGCCGCTACTGAGAGTAGCACTGCATGAGAGCGCAGGCTGCTACTGAGAGTAGCGCTGCATGACAGCGCAGGCTGCTACTGAGAGTAGCGCTGCATGACAGCACAAGCTGCTACTGAGAGTAGCGCTGCATGACAGCGCAGGCTGCTACTGAGAGTAGCACTGCATGACAGCGCAGGCTGCTACTGAGAGTAGCGCTGCATGACAGCGCAGGCTGCTACTGAGAGTAGCGCTGCATGACAGCGCAGGCTGCTACTGAGAGTAGCGCTGCATGACAGCGCAGGCTGCTACTGAGAGTAGCGCTGCATGACAGCGCAGGCTGCTACTGAGAGTAGCGCTGCATGACAGCGCAGGCTGCTACTGAGAGTAGCGCTGCATGACAGCGCAGGCTGCTACTGAGAGTAGCGCTGCAGGGTAAGCAGCTTCATTACAGGCCACATGCGTTCTCCACCACATGAGACATGCGTGCACGCAAGCATACACACACGCCCCTGTATTCGCAGAGTCACACACACACACACACATTCAGATACAGCATGTATACGTGCGTACACACACAGTGCAGCCCGTCAGTGTTGGACAGTGACACAGCTTTTATAGTTTTGTTTCTGTGCTCCACAACACAGCATTTTAAATAAAATACAGTGAATATGCAGTTAAAGCGCAAACAGTCAGCTTTAAATTTAGGGCACTTACATCCATATCCAGTATTACATGCAGGAATTTCAGCACTTTTTATACAGTCCCCCCATTTTAGGGGACCAAAAGTAATTGGACAAACTAACATAATTTTAAATAAAGTCATATTTAGTACTTGGTAGTAAGAGTTTGTTCCAGAACACTAGTTTTTATAATGTACTTTAAGCAGCCTGTACTTTCTGACCTGGCTGTTCTGTTCTTGTGATTTGCGGTTCATATCTTGCGTTGAACCCCCTGAGGTTATGCTGGCGAAGTCTTCTCTTTAATTTTGTCTGGTGCACATCTATGACTGCATCCTGGAGAGCGTTCTTGATTTGTTTCACAGTTGATAAGGGGGTTTCTCTTCACAGTTGAAAGTATTTTCGGTCATCCAGTACAGTAGACTTTCATGGTCTACCAGGTTGTTTGCTATTGCAGTGCTCACTAGTGCATTCCTGCTTCTTCACTTGATTTTGACACACTAAAGGGTCTCTGATCGATTTATCCAGACTTTACCACCACATGAAGGCCTGCTTTACTGGCATTGGCACTTATTTGGTCCTCACGTTGAGAGACAACAGGAACAGACTCCACATGTAAATGCCACACCCAGAACCAGAAGCTTTTGTTAGCTTTCTTCTGCATGGACTAACGATGCAAGGACACAGACCAGAAATAGTTGAGCAAACAATTCTCCAATTACTTTGGTCCCCCAAAATGTCTAAAAAGGGTTGCAATTCCTATATGGTTCACCCAATATGGAGGTAAATGCCTGTTAAATTATAGCAGACAGTCTGCATTTTAACCATATTTTTTAAAGATTCATATCAAATCCAACATAATGTAGTACAGCGCCAAAACAACAAAAATTGCGTCGTCCAAATACGTGCGGACTGCACTGTACATACACTTGTTTCACTCCTTCAAAGGAAGTAACACAAAACACATGGAAAGAATGTTTACCAAATATCACATTGCATTTATACATCAAACAGAACACAATAAATCAAAGCGATTTCGCGACTGATTCTCCAGGCCCACTGCATGCCGAAACGTGACGCAGCGCCTCCTTTACGAGCAGCTCCCACGTCGTGTGTAAGCCGCTGGAGCTTCGGCTGCGAGCGGAGAGTCTAACCCGCTGAATTACACACCTCGCCACAGCCAGTGCACAGACGTTCTCAGAACATAAACACTCTTTCTGCGAGAAAGGAGACAGAGCTCTCGGGCAGGAGCGTCTGCCGGGTGGGGAGGGGGGGGGGGGGGTGAAATGTTAAAAAAAATACTTAAGACTTAAAAAAGACTTACATATCCTTCTGAGACCCAGCGAATGAAAAAAAGTTTTTTGTGTTTTATTTTATTTATTTTTTTTACATAGGTTTATGGGATGACAAAAACAATATATATATATGTATATATTTTTTTAAATATATTAAAAAAAAATTTTTAATATAATTCATTTTATTTTTAATGACTGTTCCATGTTGAGGTGTAGGTTTCAGCAGAGTAGAAAATATGATTCCAGATACTTGTGTCCACTACAGGGGGAAAAAATGAATTTCCAGGTCACAGGAGGATACAGAATATAAAGGATTATTTTATAAAATAATAAAAATACAGCCATAAAAAGTGCCATAAAATAACATAAAATGCTGTGATGTTTTACTGAGTTACTGAATGCGAGCAGGCGGGCGAGCAGTTTAATTATTATGGTGTGTGTAGCAGAGCGGCGTGTAGTTACATCACACAACAGGGACTGAAATCAGCAGCTATGAGTAATCACACATCGATATCCATAACACGACTTCTCATTCAGAAACCCATAAATTAACAGAGAAAAACAAAAAACCACACTGCTAAACAAAAACAAAAAAACAATTAAGGAGGAATCAAAATCACGGATCAAAGCTCGAGTCAACCGATCGATCGCATTGAGCGGTGACAATCCTTATCAGAGATGAAATCCCCTCCCATTGGCCTCCAGTCACAATGCACACTGCTCCTCATCCAATCAAAGAGCTCCTAACCCCCCCCCCCCCCCCCCCCCCGTGATCTCAGCGGTAATGAGCGGCCCATATTCACCCCCCCCCGCACACGGTGGCAAAGGAGAAGGTTAAGTGACTAATAACAGCGAACACGTGAGGCGTCTGAGTGAGTAAATAAACAGGCCGTTTCAGGAATCTCCCCGCAGGTCTGCCTGCGCTTCCTGGGCGGATCGAACCCGGGGATAACTCCACCGCAAGCACGAGGCCCAAGGCAAACCAAAGCAGGTAAGTGCAGGTGGTGAGTACGTACAGGTGGTGAGTACCTGCACACACACACACACACACACACACACACACACGCTCACTCTCCACTGACGCTTTGCTGAAAACCTGGAATGGCAGGAAGCCGATATTCCACTCGTTAGGGGGCGACCCTCGTCTGTAACCGATTCATTGATTAATAGAAAATCTAATAATACACACACACACACACACACACGCGCACACACACACACACACGCTCACACACACTCACACACACACACACACACACACGCACACACAGACACACTGGGTGATGATTTGCACATCATGTCTATTCCCATCCTAGGCCAGTGTCGGTGCAGTGATTGTAGCAGTCTTTGACAAAGGGCCCATCACACATCTCTGAGGACAGGGCATTCAGGTGGAGCTAAAGGGATGTGAATTGTTCCATTTTACCTGTGAAAGCAGCCCCAGAGGAGGAGTGTGTGTGTGTGTGTGTGTGTGTGTGTGTGTGTGTGTTAGTGAAGACCCACTGCATCCACGTAACAGACAGTCATTCCACCTTCTTCTCACTCAGGGCTGGTGAAGCACCTTTCAGCCTGTATGTGTGTGTGTGTGCGTGCATGCGTGCGTGAGTGTGTGTGTGTGTGTGTGTGTGAGCATGTGTGTGTGTGTGAAGACCCACTGCACCCAGGTAACAGCATGCGTGTATGTGTATTTGAGTGTGTGTGGGACTGCACTTACAAACCTACAGTGCACTATACACTGTCTTACAGACTTACACTACAGTACAAAATACAGATCTTTTAACCACAAAATACAGATCTTTTAACTGCGGATTCGAAATCTTTAGAGAATTTTAGCACTATTATTATTACACACTCAATCATCATTGTATCAATTTCCCAATACATATCCCCCGATATTCAGCCCAGACAAACAGCCGATTCATCTCACTGAAACGAGTCTTATGGGGCCAGCGTGTGGCATCCTGCAGATCTGCGATGGGTTACCCACACGAGGGCATAAATATGATGGCTTTCTCGCACACACCTCCCCATCTCTCATCTCTAACACATTTCTCTGGCGCTCGATTGCCCGGTGAAGTGTTCTTTCAAGGCCTCCGATGGCCGCTGCATCAGTTAACAAAAAATAAATAAAATAAAAGGCTTGACAGTTAAGTGCCTCCAGACCTTCAACATTTTGGAGAAAAATATTTTTTTATATGAAAAGGCATTGAAAGGCTGGACACAGGGGCCCTGACTCCCCCATAAAGGGCCTGGGCTCATGGGGCGCCTGAGGGCCCCTGGGGGTGTAGAGAGCCCGGCCCCCAGAGCATCCAGAGTTTGGGGGCGGGGGGGGGGGGGTGCCATGGCGCACAGGCACTGACCCGAGAGGAGGAGGGCTGCACACAGAACCCTGGCAGCAGGGACGCCCCCACAGGGGCTCTGTAAGGACACTCCCAAAAATAGCCCCCAAAACACAGAGGGAGCATTTAAACCAGGGAGTAACGCCCCCCCCCCACATCGTCTCCGTGCATCTGGGTCACGACCTTGGACCGCGGTTGGCAGCGACCCCGCTGCCACTCAGGCAGTTTGCCTTAGTGCTAGCAAATAGCGCTAGCAGGTAGCACTACAAGGTACTGCTAGCAGGTACGGCTAGCAGGTACCGTTAGCAGGTAGCACTACCAGGTACCGCTAGCAGGTTCTGTTAGCAGGTAGTGCTAGCAGGTAGCCATAGCAGGATCTGTTAGCAGGTAGTGCTAGCAGGATCCGTTAGCAGGTAGTGCTTGCAGGATCCGTTAGCAGGTAGTGCTTGCAGGATCCGTTAGCAGGTAGTGCTAGCAGGTAGCGATAGCAGATATTGCTAACAGGTACCGCTAGCAGGTTCTGTTAGCAGGTAGCACTACCAGGTACCGCTAGCAGGTTCTGTTAGCAGGTAGTGCTAGCAGGTAGCGATAGCAGGATCTGTTAGCAGGTAGTGCTAGCAGGATCCGTTAGCAGGTAGTGCTTGCAGGATCCGTTAGCAGGTAGTGCTAGCAGGTAGCGATAGCAGATATTGCTAGCAGGTAGCGCTAGCAGGTAGCGAAAGCAGGTACGGCGAGGTGAAAATACAGAATGCGCAGCTCGGCTGGCCTGCTTTCTGAACTTCTGAAATTGAAACATCAACAGGGATCCCCCCCTGGGATATGGGCACAGAAACAGCCCTTCCTCTCTCCCTCTCTCCTTCTCTCCCTCTCTCCTGCTCCACTTTACTGGCCAAAACCTGGAATCCACCAGAGCAGTGCTGCACAATCAGCTGGATCTGTACTTCTGCTGAGTATGGAGAGAGAGAGAGGGGGAGAGAGAGAGAGAGGGAGAGAGAGAGGGAGAGGAGAGAGAGAGGGAGAGAGAGAGAGGGGGAGAGAGAGAAAGAGAGAGGGAGAGAGAGGGGTAGGGAGAGAGAAAGAGGAGGGCAGAATTGAGGGAGAGAGGGGGGTGAAAGAGAGAGAGAGATAGAGAGAGGGGAGAGAGGGGGGCAGAAGGGAGGAGGCGAGACAGAGAAGGAGAGAAACAGAGAGTAAGGAATGGAGGGAAGAAGAGAGAGATGGATGAATGGATGGATGGATGGAAGAGTGTGGAAGAGAGAGGAGGAGGAAAACAGAGAGCACTGAAGCAGTCAGCAGTCAAAGCTCACGCTGCTCGGTAGTGCATTAATTCGCACAGTCGCCTTGTAGACTCATCAGGAGAAGGAGCAGCTCTGAAGTGGGATCCACGGATTTCATCCAGGTGCCATAAAAATGGCAGAGGATGCTGGCGCAGCAGCTCCAGCATCAGG
This sequence comes from Anguilla japonica, assembly GCA_025169545.1. Lineage (NCBI taxonomy): Eukaryota > Metazoa > Chordata > Actinopteri > Anguilliformes > Anguillidae > Anguilla > Anguilla japonica. Next base: position 47,648,660 of record CM045898.1, read on the forward strand.
CCAGCGCTGCTGCCACACCGCAGGGTGATGCAGGAGAAAGCATTTCCTTTGAAGAAGAGAAGGCTGGAAGCTTTCTGTAAACCGAACCTTGGAGGAGACAGGATGCCGCACGCACACAGAAAACAGCGTGATGATGATTGCTGTAATTGGGAGAATTATGTGATGTGTTCGTCTTCGACTGTTGCATTGTCACGCTGCTACACACTGGGAGATCTGTGTGAAGCCTTTTGTGCGGGGTGAGAAGAAACGACAATATAGATCTTCCTGCTGAGTCACATGCTTCCCTTCTCTGGAGCGTGAGAGAGAGAACGGATGGAGAGATGACGTTGGCATCTGTCTGTGGCACGGACAGAAACGTGCTCGCGCACCGCATCCCTTTTCCTATCGTTAGCAAGACCGCTAAAACAGAACAGACTGCGAGGCCCTTTCATTACCAAGAACTCTAAACCGGTACAGACCACAAAACCTCTCATTGGCGAGAATACTACACCGGTACAGACCACAAAACTTTTCATTGGAAAGAACACTTAAACAGAACAGACTGCAGAACTCTTTCGTTACCAAGAACTGTAATGCTAAAACAGAACTGACCACAGAAACTTTTATTTGGCAAGAATGCTAAAAGAGAACAGACAGTAGAACCCTTTCATTGGCAAGAACACTAACAGTGAATAGACTGTGGAACACATGCAATAGCAGAAGGAGATCTCCATATTATTGAGAATAATACTGATATAGGGGAAAGACTGTAACCCTCCTGCTGATTAGCATGTTAATGCGTAGAACATTCTAGGGCCCCATCACTCATAAGAGCAGTCAGGCAGAAAGCTGGAGCTCAGCGGTGGGAGGGGACGGACGGCCTCTCTGTTGAAAACCCTGTCGCACCTGGACCGCCCTCATTTGTGTATTTCCCGCCTCCTGTTGGTTTGGGGGGGGGGGTCCTAGGAGACAGGGCTTGCGTTTTGAGGATCCGCCACCTCTCTGTCATCCATCACCGCGACAGATCGGGCGCACAAACTCATGAATTACAGCACGCAGTCCTCTAAGACGCACGCTGGGGTGGGGGGGGTGGGGGGGGGGGGGCTGAGAGGACAGCCGCAGACGAGCTACTGTGCGCTAGCTCCCCCACCCCCCCCCCCCCCCCCCCCCCCCCATCGCTCCCATTCCACCGTGCTTTGCGCATGCGGGAACACAAACCCTTCGCGCTTCTCCGGGCCTGATTCACACACACACACACACACACACATGCACACACACACACACACACACACACACACACAACACGCGCTGCGCACACACACTCGCCACACACACACACACACACACACACACACACACACAACGCGCTGCGCACCTGCTGCACCGTTCCAAGGTCACGCCTGCGATGGCGGAGGCGGCGGCGGTGGCGGTGGCTCCGCCCACCGGCAGGACCTCTGCTGTGATATTCTCGGCGCGGGAGTGGCGCTCGCATCCCTGACAGAACACAGCTGTGCGTCAAACCTGCCCTCGGCAGGACGGATCCCTGCAGGATGGGCGAACGCTCGGGCGCTTTATATAGAAGACAGAATGTGGAACGCGGAGGATGCAGGAATGGGGGTGGGGTGGGGGGGGGGGGGTTGAGGGGGGGGGGGGGGAGGGCTCCTATTTTAGTTCCACAGAGGCGTTTTTACCTTTCTGGTTCAACTGTGCGTGTAAGCGTTTAGCAAATCCGTCTTATAATTAATCACGTATGCTAATCAATCATAATTACCAACTCCACATGTAGTCTGGCTAAATCCAGCCCTGAGTGGTACTGCTCCAACACATAAATATCTCACTCTCTCGTCTTTATCCCTCCCCCCCCCCCGCACGCACATACACACACACACACACACACACACACACACACACACACACACACACACAAACACATATTACACACAGGCACTCTATCATCTCTTTACCCACCCCCTCCACCCCTCCAACCCCACCACATGACACACTACTGTGCCATTTGAGATGGGGAGAGGGCACCTAGGGTGGAATTCTGGGAGAACAAACCAGGGAAGATGCATTTGGTCTGTCAGACGCACCAAGACTCCCCTTTCTGCTATTTCATTAAGTTATTTGGGGGGGTGGGGGGTGGGGGGGGGTTGTCTGACATGTGTTCTTCCTAATTAATGCCAGGGATTTTTACTGCTGCTAAAGCAAGACCATCTCTTTAATACACCGTTGTTTCTTTGTTTTGCATTTACAACGACATTTTGTTTCGACTTATGGGAGAAACTGACTTCGATTTCGACTCGATTTTGAGTCCTCAAAGTCCAATGGCCACTCCGTTTGTGTAGAGCCATCCAATCCCTTATCAGGACCCCAAAGACAGGGCTCTGCTGGGTCTCCTCTGGGGCATGCTGCAGCAGCCATTTTGCGCAAGATCCCACATGTAAGAGAAACAGAGATGGCGTAGCTTCTATTCCACCAGGTATGCAGGGAAATGAGTAAAATGGAGAGGCATGCTGGGTAGCGACAGGCTTCGGTGCGGACTTTATAGAAACTGGTGAGTTGGGACCTCGTTTTTACGTCTACTCTGAAAGTTGGTACATCTCATGCAGCCATGATTCCTATGGCAAACAGTCAAAATAATCCCTTGCGATGACTGCGACTTCAATTCGCATGCTTCAGAGACACTCAACCGTGAGCTAATGCCAGCCTTGCACAGAATGACGGAGGCTCAGAGAAGCTTGAACACTCACCAGAAGATGGCCAGTGTTTACCGTTACACAACAGAATGGCATCCACGTGGGACATGGCTTAGCCCGCTAATCTCCGGATGAATCAAAGATCATGTAATCTAAAGTCAAAAGAAGATGTCTTATTTTTTTTACTAGAATGCGTATTTCACTCTCAGGCCTTCAAGCCAACTGGCTGCCACTAATCCTGTTTAAAAAAAAACTGCCGCTTTCTAATCTGGCAGTGATTGTTCAGTTGCCATGTCAACAAGGGCAACAACTTAAGTTGCCGCGATTACAATTTCGCCTCACAGTTCCATGGCTGCAGCCCGTTTACGTTGCTGAGGGGCCCTTTGCAACTGCGCGTCCGCATTTTTTTTGTGCATGCAAGAAGCATTCCGCAGTGTCAAAACACCTTAAAGCACGCCGCATACGAGCTTGTGTTCGCCCGAACTGCTGATCTCCAGTGCGACGAGAAATTAGTGCCAGCATTAATAAAAAAAAGAGGGAGAAAGAGAGAGAGAGAGCTATCTGGAGGTTTCTGTTTTTGTTTTCTTCCTTTTTTGGGCAGCGGGCTTTAGCTGTCCGCCGCATTGAAAGGAACCCGCCATTGTGCGCCGGAGAAGTGCTCTCTGATTGGCAGAGCCTTCGGGCCGCGGCACGGACCGGCCTGCGTGTGCAGAACCGCGGAGACGCCGCACAGACTGCGCGCTAAACCAACTACAGGGCCACAGAGCCGCGGACATTCAGAGGAATCAGAGACAGAACGGGGGTAAGTAATGACAGAGAGAGAGAGAGAGAGAAGAGTGAGAGACGGAGTGGGGAGAGAGAGAGACAGAGATAGAGAGAGAGAGAGTTAGAGACAGAGAGAGAGAGGGAGAGAGAGAGGGAGAGAGACAGAGAGAGAGAGAGAGGGAGTGAGGGAGTGAGAGACAGAGTGGGGGAGAGAGAGAGACAGAGAGTTAGAGAGAGTTAGAGAGAGTTAGAGAGAGAGAGAGAGGGAGTGAGAGGGAGTGAGAGACAGAGAGTTAGAGGGAGAGAGAGAGAGAGAAGCGCATTCTGATTTAAATAGCAGGAGACAGGGCACGTGTGCCAAACGGCTGATTATGAGAGCACCGTGTTCCTGAGGCGCACACCAGGGGCACTCTGGGAATATCCCGAGACCCTGGGGGGGGGGGGCAGGGTGAGGGTATACCACTGCAAACCTGCCAAAAGAGTTACGAAAGAAAGAGGAGGGGAGGGAGGAAGAGAGAGGGAGGAAGAGAAAGTGTGGGGAGGGAGGGAAGGAGGGAGAGAGAGCGAAGGGGGGAGTGTGGGGTTCACTAACACAACACAAACTTGCAAAATGGGACAAGCAATTTAAACCCTGCATAAGGAGTTTTGTAAAGGTATCCTCCGGGTTCAGGGGAAAACCACAGATACTGCACGCAGGGCAGAATTAGGCCAGAATCCACCACTAATTAATATTCAGAAAAGAGCTATCAAATGTTGAAAAAGTTTTAAAATGAGTGACCCCCACTGCAGGTGACCCCCCAGTGAATATAAACACAAGGTCCCTTAATCAGCTGGTCCCGGGACTCACTGAAGTAAGTACTAACACAACCAATAACACAGTCTCAGGACAGTGACATCCTCCTAGCTCAAGAATTCAACCACACACAATTATAATTCAACAAAAAGAAAAATATTTGATCTATTGGAAAGAAATTACAAAAACCCAAAACAAACTCGATTGCTAATTGGCCCTAAACAGATATATACTGTGGTTGGTTACCTGACCATGGTGACAGATAGCAAGCAGAGAAAAACCGTGACAACGTACAGATTCAATGAGCACAGCCTGGCCATAGAGACCGGCCATCACAGGCAGGCCTGGCTGCCCAGAGAGGACAGGCTGCTCACACTGCAGTCAGGGAGTAGTGTCCCTCACAACACGTAAACATTACCACAGCATGAGGGAGAATGTCCATCCCAGATTCATTAAAACATCCCCAGAATTTAAAACTAAATGACTACCAGCAGCTCCCCTACTGATCAGGGAACACAGAAAATGCGATGGACTAGCCTGTGCACTGGGCCTCCCGGTCACATCTGCTGTCTGTTCTGCCTCCACGATGGTGGAATGACCTTCCCGTGGAGGTCAGAACAGCTGAGACCCTGACCACCTTCAAGCGACGACTGAAGACCCACCTCTTCAGGTGGCACCTCTCCCCATCCCTCCCTACCTCCCTGTAGTCTCTAATTGGCTATGGAAGCCTAGGTATGTAGCTAGGTAAGATGTTTATTTTAGTTTATTTTTGTTATTGCACTCATGCCTACTTGTTTAATTATTGCTTGTATTATTTACATAGACTGCTTTGTTGCTACCTTTTGTTTGTGTTCAAAAGATTAACCTACAGGGTCCAAGTTGAACTATGTGGTTGTTCCCTGCACTTGGACCGGTACTTCTCTCTAGGGTTTTCAGCACACTTGCTCCTGGTTTTGGTTATACTTTGTTGTACGTCGCTCTGGATAAGACCGTCTGCCAAATGCCTGTAATGTAATGTAATGTATGTAATGTAATGTAAACTACGTAACAGCTTGCCGTAAACAGAGGGACAAGCAGCGAGCATATCAGGAAAGGCCTGTGTTTGTCTAGATTCATGCTGATATGTTCCATTGTATATGTTCATTTCCGTGCCGTGGCGATGTAAGAAATGCCCTGTCGTGCCAATAAAGCGTTCTGACTCTGAGCGCGCCACGTTCACGCCTGCGTTTATTAGCAGGCAAGATCTGATTGGCGCGATGCCAGGAGCAGACGTCTCCTGTCAGCTCAGTCCAATCCGCCGCAAAACCGAGCGGAATACAAAGAGATAAAATTTACAACAAAAAAACACAAAGAAGAAACACAACAGCAGCAGCCTGGCGAAGGGGCGGGGCTCGGGAGGTGGATGCTCGGGACGTCGCGCAGCGCTGAGCCGAACCCGAGCGCGCGTTCCAGCAGCGGACGGCGCCAGCTTTCACACGCTCTGAATGCAGCCCTCAGCTGCTCACAATATCCGCACGTCCTCGCGAGGAAGAACGCCTTTCCACATCCTCTTCATTTCCATCCATTAGAGAGACATTTGCATTAAAATCACGCCACGCTTTCACCACCCGAAAACCCGCATCGAAAAAAACTACGCCTTGAGGAAAGCGGCACAAATACACACGCTAAAACGGTCTGTGAAACGAGGTGAAACGCACACAAATGCACATACGTGTCTGACACACTGTTTAAACAATCTGACATTTTCTATATTGAGCAAAAAATAAATAAAAAAATCAATCATTGCTCTTTGAACTCGATTGCTCCAAACCACCCACAGCCTTCCCCTAGTGTGTGGTCTGTGTGCACCAGCTGTCTGCTTGTGCGGAGAAAGATTACGAGACTGAGTGATGGAGAGAGAGAGAGAGAGAGAGAGAGAGGGGAAGAGAGAAGCAGAGAGGGAAGAAGAGAAAGACACGGGGAGGGAAGGAGAGAGAGAGGGGGGAGAGATAGAGAGAGAGAGAGAGAGAGAGAGAGAGAGAGAGGGGGAGATATAGAGAGAGAGAGAGAGAGGGGGGAGAGATAGAGAGAGAGAGAGAGAGAGAGAGAGGGGGAGAGAGTGAGAGAGAGAAAAGAGAGAGAGATAAAGAGAGAAAAAGAGAGGGGAGGGATCCTGCTGTTATTTTGGCCCTCGTTCATATTTCCCTCTGAGCCCCAGAGGCCCGGGGGGGACGCACACAGGTGGCGGCGGTCCGAGCCCGTCCCTCCTCTCGCCCGGAAACGAAGGCGTAAATTTAGGGGTAAAGTGCTCTGCAGCGGCGCGGGGCACGGAGCGGGGCGGGGGAGCGGGGCGGGGGAGGGAGAGCTCAACGGGTCCCATGTGAGCGCCACTGTGAACAGAACCTGTACGTGAGCAGCATCGCCAAGCGCCCGCTGGGTGACTTCCAGGTCAGAGAATCTGGGGCTTTTTCTCTCTCTTTCTTTCTCTCTCTCTCTCTCCTTCCCTCCTTCTACCCCTCTCTCTCTTTTTCTCCCACACACATTCTCTCTCCTTTTTTTTTTTTTGGCAAAATGCAAATCTTGTCAGTGAGGTAGAAATCATGTGAGCCTTTTCACGCCAAGCCTGCATACAGACCACCTTTAGGAAGCGAAGCAGAGCCCACAGCCCCTGTGAGCCTCGAACCCGCAGCCCCCCCCTGTGAGCCTCGAACCCACAGCCCTCCCGTGAGAATCGAACCCACAGCCCCCCCGTGAGCCTCGAACCCACAGCCCCCTCTGTGAGCATCGAACCCACAGCCCCCCCTGTGAGCATCGAACCCACAGCCCCCCCTGTGAGCATCGAACCCACAGCCCCCCCTGTGAGCATCGAACCCGCAGCCCCCCTGTGAGCATCGAACCCGCAGCCCCCCCGTGAGCATCGAACCCGCAGCCCCTGTGAGCATCGAACCCGCAGCCCCCCCTGTGAGCATCGAACCCACAGCCCCCCCTGTGAGCCTCGAACCCACAGCCCCCCCTGTGAGCATCGAACCCACAGCCCCCCCCTATGAGCATCGAACCCACAGCCCCCCCTGTGAGCATCGAACCCGCAGCCCCCCCTGTGAGCATCGACCCCCACAGCCCCCTATGAGCATCGAACCCGCAGCCCCCCCTGTGAGCATCAAACCCACAGCCCCCCCCTGTGAGCATCGAACCCGCAGCCCCCCCCCCCCCGTGAGCATCGAACCCACAGCCCCCCCTGTGAGCATCGAACCCACAGCCCCCCCGTGTGAGCATCGAACCCACAGCCCCCCCCGTGAGCATCGAACTCACAGCCCCCCCTGCGAGCATCGAACCCGCAGCCCCCCCTGCGAGCATCGAACCCCCCCCCCCCTGTGAGCATCGAACCCACAGCCCCCCCGTGAGCATCCCCGCAGCCCCCCCTGTGAGCATCCCGAACCCCCCCCGTGACAAACCCCTGCCCCCCCCTTTGAGCATCGAACCCACAGCCCTGTGAGCCGCGCCCACAGCCCCCCCCCCCCACAGCCCCCCTGTGAGCATCGAACCCACAGCCCCCCCTGTGAGCAACCGCAGCCCCCCTGTGAGCATCGAACCCACAGCCCCCCCCCCCCCCCCTGTGAGAACATCGAACCCACAGCCCCCCCCCCGTGAGCATCGAACCCGCAGCCCCTGTGAGAATCGAGCGCTCTGCCGGTGATTAATATTTAAAAGCTCATTTGCATTCTCGACACTCGTAGGCTCTGTTTTTCTCGCACGCGAAATAATTCATTCCACTCCAGCGCCTCCTTTAAAGATTGATAGCCGTCATTTTAAACCGGGTATAATGACAGCCTCCCCGCTAACGCTAAAGCACGGACTGCATCCCAGAGTCTGTCTGTCACCGCATAACAAAACTCATTCTGTTTAGGGAAAATGACTCCTTGGCTGTGTATCGTAAGGGACGCGATGTCTCATGGGGGCTCATGTGTGGTGACAGGGAAACGGATCGGGGATGGATATCCTGCAAATCAGCAGACGCAGGCTGGCCACTACAGCACCAGGGAAAGCGTAAATGCACAAACGTCGTTCATTGGAGGATTATGGTCAGACGCTTTTATAAAGCCCGTTTCCTGTACTGATGCACTCTGGGTAACGGGCCAGGAGAACGGGTTGGGAGGAAAACTCGCGTAAATAATTGAAACTCGGTGAAAAACCTCCGTGTTTCAGACTGAGGTGGGTAATAAAAAGGACTGAAGACAGACTCTGACACACCGGCTGACAAACCTGAAGTAAATCAGCCATTTTAAATTACCCAGCTCCTCAGCTCTGGTTTGGCAACAGGAAATGACTACGTCATAGTTGGCCTTTACCCCACCTTATTAAGAAAAGTGCTGAAAGTGGAAATTCCTGTGATGTATGCACATGCTTTGGCTTAATGCGTTGATCCGCTGTGTTAAAAAGCGCGTGTTGAATGCCAGCGTGGTCACCCCCACACCGGCCCCACGGACGAGGACGAAACGACGGCGCGTGATGACCTCGACGCCGGACCGCGCTCGCGGGATAACAGTCGGCAGATCTGCTCCAGCCATCTGTACATCTGAGAGCTCTCTTTCGCTTCTGAACCCCCCCCCCCCAATACGCCCCCCCACCCCCCGCGATGCCCTGCAGTTGACACTGCCCTTTTACTAATGAATTTTCCCCTTTCATTTCATCAAGAGGAAAAAACAGATTTTTCTTAAAAGCAAAATAAATAAATAAATTAATAAGTAAACAAATAAATAAATAAGACACTGTGCTGAAATTTGTATTTTTTTTTCTTTTAACAAAGGGATCACTTAGAATGAGTGAGCTTTAAAAGCCCCTTTCATTTCTCTTTAGTTTTATGCAAATTAGGATGGACCATCCCGTAGGGAAGGGGGGACGGGAGTAGGGGGGGTGGGGGGGGGGGGGGGGGGTGCGTCATTGAGCCAGAAGCCCCCAGGTGTCCCACCTGTTCAATTACAGCCCGAGAGAACAGCTGCTTCATCCCATTAAGCCCCCCCCCCCCCCCCGACCAAAAAAAGCCACCCCCTCTCTCTTCTGCCTGCTGTCCCCACTAAGGAAATCACACCATCAATGAAGACCTACCGAAAAGCTTTGAAAGACTGCTCTGCTTTTTTTCAGAAAGAGCGGTAGAGATGGAGACTGAGAGAGAGAGAGATGGAGGGAGAGAGAGAGAGACAGAGTATGTCAATACTGTTATTTGTATATATTGTTACATTTATCATTATTATTTTAATCTTACTGTTATTTTACATATTATATGTATGCTTTGGCAATAATTACATTTGTATTTCATGCCAATAAAGCAACTTAAATTGAAATTGAGAGAGAGAGAGAGAGGGAGAAGAGAGAGATACATTTGGAGAGCATGTCTTCAGGGACATATTTTTGTATGTGAAAAGCAAAATAAACAAATAGGTTCTGTATCTGCTTTTCAGGAAGACAAAAGTACGAATCAAAGAGAGACGAGCATTTAGAAAAGCTCTGTTTCCGCTTGAACAATTTCCCCCCTTGCTCCTTTTCCCCTGAAAGCAGGCAACTGGAAAACCTCGTGCAGCTCATGAATATGGCAGACGCAGCCATTTGGGTCATTAATATGATTCTGCATTGACTAAGCCTTGCTTAAATTAGCTGCCCACACAAAGGCTGTTTTTGCACCTGAGTTATCGAAAAACAGCTCATACTTGATCATCAACCACCTGCGCTTGAATGCTGACCTATGATTGGATATTCCATCGCTGACAGGCCTCATCCATTATCCACCTATCACGGAACGCCCCTTGCCATTCTGTTCTGTTTCTTACCGTGTGCATATTAAGAAGAAGCTTTCGCACACATGGCAGTGTTCTGCTGCTCGAAAAAAGGTATGTTCTACTCCTCCGCTCGAGACAACATGAACTTAAGAGCCAGGTCCATTCCGCACCTGAAACTCAATTCAAGTTCAGGTCAAAGATTTCAGATGCGATGACAGCATTTCAGACTGTTAGAGGGAGGAGTTACAGCAGTGTGACCCACCCATCTCAGACTGTTACAGACAGGAGTTCCAGCATTCCTAAAAGCCCTGTCCATTCCTCTCCTAACAGCCCTGTCCATTCCTCTCCTAACAGCCCTGTCCATTCCTCTCCTCACAGCCCTGTCAATTCTGCTCCTAACAGCCCTGTCCATTCTGGTCCTAACAGTTTGCTCCTCATATAGTTAAGAAGCATGCCCATTCCACTCCTAAAAACTGTGTCTATATCATTCCTATGAGCTGCTCCGTTCCGCTCCAAACAGCCTCCTTCATTCCGCTCCTGACAGCTGGTTCCGTTCCGCACCCCTGTGGGCTTGGCCCTGATAAAGACTACCTGCAGTGAGGATATGGTGCTGCAGCTTGACTCCCCTAATCCTCTCACAACACACCAGTGATTCAGCGCAGTGAATCACCACATTCATAAAAATAGACCATCTTCTACATTACTGGAATTACTGAAAGACAAAGCACTTTGTGATCACATGAATCAAAGCTTCAGTCTCCATCATTTCTGTGTTGTCTCTACATCTATATAGCAATCTTAAATGTCAAGCTCTATTAGTTCAACTAACCTTATCTTCCCACACACAACTTAAAATAAGCAACTGCCGTTAACTGCCGCTATTGGCTCCAGTTCTGCAATGACTGTGCTGCAAAGCTTCTGTGCTGAATTTGTTTCAATGAAAAACTGACAACCATTTTAGGAAATGCACACGTTGGTACTCGTGATGTAACATACACCAAATACAGCATGGGTAATCTTTTGTTAAACATTATACTGAATTTTTGAACCACTGAGAAGATACGAAAAAGAATGAGGTTGGGAAGCCTGTTTGGCCGACACACAAAAAGAACACTCGTCGACCATGCTGAAATAAATTCTTAGGCACCAGGGAAGTAAACCGTCTCTTTGTTCCTCTTATACAGCTCCCCAGCACTGTTATCTGGTGGGTTGACCCTGGAGAGGCAGGCAGTTTCAGGTTGGGCCTCAGGTGCACCCGACTGGTTAAAGGAGAGCGCCTGCCCCCCCCCCCCCCCCCCCCCCCCCCCCATAGCTGGGTTCCTCCTCTTGCCTCTATTTGAGTGTTTTTATTCCCACTGTAGTTGTTTTTTTTTTTTCTTTTTTTTTTTTTTTTTAGCTCAACTGCGTGCCTTGTAGGTGTTCAGGCCTGCTTTTTGCCCAATTTTCCGTTTCCTCTGTAAAAAGCACTATACAAATAACACTGAATAGAACTGAATGGAGTCATACGAACAACAGTCCTATTCAGACGCTCGTAACTGCTCCCACTTTACAGCTGCAGCAGGCAGGTGGAACAAACACACGTTTCGCCAGTCGGGCTGTCACCGCTGCCTGTCAATCATCATCCACGACTGATGGGACAATGAGCACTTGCCAGCTGAATCATTTTTGTTTCCTGTGGGTTTTTTTCTTTTTTTTCATCTTGTTTTTTTTTTTTTTTTTTTTGGTTACCACCACAACCTTACAGTTTAATCACATGGGGGTTTTTGAATCCACATTATCTACTGAGTTATGAGACATTTACAGAGCATCCAAGCTAGATAAGGAACTTAAAGTATGTGCAAAAAACAAAAAAAAAACCCAGTAAACAAACAGTTTACAGGAGCAACATGAGTCCCAAAGCTGCAGCCTGCGGTACGAGGCAGTAAACAGGCCATTATGCATTAATATCACACAGCGTATGGAGATCGATAATTCATCTGTTCCTCCCGCCCTGGCTTCAGATGGAACAGCACTGCAGCCCCCGGGCAAACAGCAAGAATTAATGCCTGCTCTCAAATTCACCAGGTCAGAGAACTGGGGAGACTGCAAGGGCAGAGCGAGAGGGGGAGAGAGAGAGAGAGAGAGAGAGAGAGAGAGAGAGAGAGGAGGAGAGAGGAGAGAGAGAGAGAGAGAGAGAGAGAGACAGAGATAGAGGAAGATAGAGACAGAAAGAGCGAAAGAGAGACAGAGAGAGAGACAGAGCGAGAGGTATGTACAGTACGACATCACAGGATTCGACAGGGAATGAAGGAGGGATGAAGAGGAGGATATAGAGAGGGATGAATGGAGAGGTGAATGGAGGGATGAAGGGAGGGGTGCAGCAGCCCAGCTGCTCTGCCTGAGCTGGGCGATTGATTACCGGCTGATCTGGTTGCCACGGCGCTGGGCAGCGGGGGGAGATTCTACTGTTTACTCTGCGCTTTAGGGATTCAGTACAGAGGCGGATTTCAAAGGAGCTCGTCGCTAGCCCCCCCCCCCCCCCCCCCCCCAGATTCAACCCTGATGCTCAAATCTACCAATCTACCATTAGTCGTCCCCCCCCCCCCCCCCAACCCCCTGGATTGGCCGCTCCACACAAAATAATCTGAGTGGTTGTTATGACACTATAGACGGAGACAGATAAGTTTATCATAATCACATAACACCATTTCACTGAAGAAGGCAGAAAGCCAAAAAAAAAAACCCATTCAGCCTAATCTTGAGTGAGAAATGCACTGAGAGCGCATCTTGTGTGGATGTGGCCTGAGAAAGAGTGTGAGATTTTATTCTCTGTGGCGAGGCTGGAGGGCGATGCGGAGCCTGACATTGTGGGGAATCACATAATACATCAACGGGACTCCATTTTATGGAGTCAGAATGGGTAGAGGACAGGCCCTCAAAATACCTACGGCAAGAGAGAAAGGGGAAGAAGACACAAGTGTGTGTGTGTGTGTGTGTGTGTGTGTGCGTTTGTGCACACGTGTCTGTGCATATGTAATGTGCATGTGCATGCACGTGTGTGTGTGTATATGTTTGCATGCATGTCTACGCATATTAGATGTGTGTGTGTGTGTGTGTGTGTCTGTGTGAGTGTGTGAGAGAGTGTGCGTGGGCATGTGTGTGTGTGCATTTGTGTGCATGTTTGCATTGGTGGTGTGTGTGTACGTGTGTGTGTGTATGTGTGTGTGCGCGCATGCGTGTACATGTGTGTGTGTATCTCCTTATCCTGCAGCTGAGAGACACTCTCTTCCTGCCTGATGCAGTCATTATTTTAGCTTGAAAGCTTCTACAGACCCTCTTTGCGAGGGGAAATTGTATTAATGAACTGAGATAAGAACAATCAACTCCAGCAGCCTTTTCTGCATTTTCAAATAACCTATTAAACGCAGATTCTTCCAAGCCCTGCAATTAACATTTCCCACCTCTCTCTCTCTCTCTCTCTCTCTCTCTCTCTCTCTCGCTCTCTCTCTCTGTCTTTTTGTCCTTCCTCCCTGTGACAGGCCCAGTATTAAATCTCACCTTCTTTAAATGCGGGATTGGAATCAGAGGGAAGGCTCACCACCCCCCCCCCCCCCCCCCCCCCCTTACCCAGTGGTTTAACTCCACTTCTAATGTTGGGAATTATGAAGCATGCATCTCTATCTCCCCGCCCCCTCGCCCCCCCCGCCCCCCCCGTCATACACACACTCGGCCCCCCGCCCCCTCGCCCCCTCGCCCCCCCCCATACACACGCTCAGCCCCCCGCCCCCTCGCCCCCCCCCCCGCCCTCCTCATACACACGCTCGGCCCCCCCGCCCCCCCGATCGCCCCCAAAGCCCACCCCCCCCCCCCCTCATACACACGCTCGGCCCCCCCCGCCCCCCTCATACACACGCTCGGCCCCCCGCCCCCTCATACACACGCGCGCCCCCCTCATATACAACACGCTCGGCCCCCCCGCCCCCTCGGCCCCCGCCCCCTCGCCCCCGCCCCCCGCTGCCCCCCCCCCCCTCATACACACGCTCGGCCCCCCCGCCCCCTCGGCCCCCCGCCCCCTCGGCCCCGCCCCCCTCATACACACACTCGGCCCCCCGCCCCCTCGGCCCCCCCCCCCCTCGGCCCCCGCCCCCCTCATACACACGCTCGGCCCCCGCCCCCGTCATACACACACTCGGCCCCCGCCCCCCTCATACACACGCTCGGCCCCCGCCCCCCTCATACACACGCTCCCCCGCCCCCCGCCCCCCTCATACACACGCTCGGCCCCCGCCCCCTCGGCCCCCGCCCCCATCGTGCACACGCTCGGCCGCTCTGACACGCTCCACCTGCCGGTCGATTCCTCGACAGCGCCACGGCGAACGCACGCTGTCAATCACACGGCCAAAGGGGAGGGGCCTGTGGGCTCGCAGGGCATCTGAATTCAGGTCAATGTGCTGAGGCAAGCTGTATGTGTGTGTGTGTGTGTGTGTGTGTGTGTGTGTGTGTGTGTGTGTGTGTGCGTGTGTGTTTCACCCTGAATCACAAAAGAACTGTAAGTCAATCCCCAAGCCTTTTACCATTTATCCTTTGGCACCACAGAAGTTAAAGCCTGTCCCATTGTGTTTCCATAGCCTTAGTACCATAGAGGTTAAAGCCTGCCAACATTGCATTACCTAGCCTTAGCACCATAGAGGTTAAAGCCTACCTCTATTGCGTTCACTAGTCCTAGCACCATAGAGGTTAAAGCCTGCCCCACTGTGTTCCCTAGCCATAGTACCATAGAGGTTAAAACATACCCCCATTGTATGCCCTAGCATTAGTACCATAAAGGTTAAACCATATGCCCATTGTGTTCCCTAGCCTTAGCACCATAGAGTTCAAAGCTTACCTCCACCAAGTTCCCTAGCATTAGCAACCTCATTATGTTTCCTGATCTGAGGACTCAGGCATTGGATCAATCTGTGAAGCAATAAAAGGTGTCAGTGACAATGCCTACTCCTGTAGAGCGCCATGCAGCGAGCTTTTTACCGCTCCTGAGCAGGATACTGAGCACAGGACACAGCGCAGGACACAGCACACGATACAGCACAGGACACAGCACACGATACGGCACAGGATACAGAACTAGATACAGAACACGATACAGCACAGGACACAGCACACGATACAGCACAGGACACAGCACACGATACGGCACAGGATACAGAACTAGATACAGCACAGGACACAGCGCACGATACAGCACAGGATACAGCACACGATACAGCACAGGATACAGCACTAGATACAGCACAGGACACAGCGCACAATACGCACAGGACACAGCGCAGGACACAGCACACGATACAGCACAGGACACAGCGCAGGACACAGCACACGATACAGCACAGGACACAGCGCACGATACAGCACAGGATACAGCACACGATACAGCACAGGATACAGCACTAGATACAGCACAGGACACAGCGCACGATACAGCACAGGACACAGCGCAGGACACAGCACACGATACAGCACAGGACACAGCGCAGGACACAGCACACGATACAGCACAGGACACAGCGCACGATACAGCACAGGATACAGCACAGGACACAGCGCACGATACAGCACACGATACGGCACAGGATACAGCACACGATACGGCACAGGATACAGCACTAGATACAGCACAGGATACAGCACTAGATACAGCACAGGACACAGCGCACGATACAGCACACGATACGGCACAGGATACAGCACACGATACGGCACAGGATACAGCACAGGATACAGCACAGGATACAGCACACAATATGGCACAGGACACAGCGCACGATACGGCACAGGACACAGCGCACGATACAGCACAGGACACAGCACAGGATACTGAGCACAGGACACAGCGCACAATACGGCACAGGACACAGCACAGGATACTGAGCACAGGACACAGCGCACAATATGGCACAGGACTCCGCGATGCTGACTGGAGTAAGGAGCGCCAGAGTCAGATTTATCATCCCATTCATTCTGGGGAGGGGGGGACTGTGACAGCAGCCATGGTCAGAGTCACGGCCCGATCTTCATCATCGATGATGAGTATCGACCCACCTGAGCGGGGCAAATCACTTAGCCGAGCGGGGGGGCTGAGAACAGAATGGAGACCTGTGACCTGTGCTGTGGGTTATGGGACCTGTAGTGCAGAAATGCTGACACCATTGGCCAGGTTCGGACCAGGATCTGAGTGACTTACAAAGGCTACAATTTTTACAGACAATCTTTTAAACGTTCATTCAAACATTAATTCAAGCATTCATTCAAGAAGCATTCATTCAAGTAATTCATTCAGGTATATTGCCATACTCAAGGGTACAATTAATTGAACCCATAACCTTTGGGTTACCAGCCCAGGTCCAGAACCATTATACTACAGTACTGCCGTGGGCTTTGGGCTTTGGCCAAAGTCCACCTTAATGGATGTTCTCAACAACCAACAGATGATTAATGCTTTTAGCGTTCAAATCCAGATTACCAGTGTAATTATGCTGATGCGTAAAGACAAACAGTCATTTAGAGAAGACATTGAGACATCACAATGGCATCAACTGGGGAAATAAGATTATAAGATTAATGAGAATGAATAATGACATAAATAATTTATTCATATACAGAGTCACATTAGTGAACCTGAATAAATCTGGATGGTACACTCTCCCCAACAGTACTTAAGACTTTGTATTGAACTCAAAAGCAATAACAGGATCTTAAAAGCAACACTTGCCTGCTTTTTTATCTTTAATTATTTAAAACGACTGATTTTCATGCAGAGCACATGTTCATATCGGAAATTAAACCTTAATGCACCAACTATATTAAAATGAGTCTGAGTGCATTCAGCCAGGCATACACCGTGTAGTCTTAGCACTGCAAACAGCTGAGGCTGAATCTTGGGTTTGGTAAGAACTGTACAAGGAACGAAGAAACCTTGGAAAATGATGCTGCTGCTGGAAGTACTGTCTGTGTGCCTGTAGGGGGCAGCCTTCCCTCTGGCTCAGGGCTGCCCAACCCTATTCCTGGTGATCTACTGTCCTGTAGGTTTTCACTGCAACCCTAACAAAGCACACCTCATTCAACAGCTAGAGCACTGCTGCCCAACCCTATTCCTGGTGATCTACTGTCCTGTAGGTTTTCACTCCAACCCTAACAAAGCACACCTCATTCCACAGCTAGAGCAGGGCTGCCCAACCCTTTTCCTGGAGATCTACCATCCTGTAGGTTTTCACTCCAACCCTAAGAATGCACATCTCATTCAACAATTACAGATAATATTGATCTGCTAATTAGTAGAGTTGGGTGTGCCAAATTAGGGTTAAAATGAAAACCTACAGGACGGAAGGTCTCCAGGAGCAGGCTTGGTTACCACTGCTCTGGATCAAATAAACAAAGATCTACATCCCAGCACTGTGACACAGAACAGGGCTTCTCAACTCCAGGTCCTGCAGGCCACAGGGTCTGCTGGGATTTGCTCCAGCCACATGAAACACCACCTTATTTCACTGAGGAGCTCACTTCCTGAACCAAGGAGGTAAAATAATGAGTGAAATCAGGTGGTGTAGTGCATGGTTGGAGTAGATCACTGGAGACACTGTGGCCCTGGAGACGTGGAGTTGAGTATCCCTGCCATAGAGGGTCTTTCAGATGAGATGTCACACTGTGGTCTTGATTCACTGTGGTCCTTCAAGGCCCAATGGTGCTATTAAAAAAAAGCAGGGGTGATAACTCAGGTTTTATGGGCAAATTCCCACAAAACTGGGTCAGCGGCGACACACGTGATGCACGGCTGCACCCCCCCACGCGTCCCCCACCCACTCCCCCAGAAAACCACCCGCACCCCCCCACGCGTCCCCTACTCACTCCCCCAGAAAAAACCACCTGCACCCCCCCACGCATCCCCCTACCCACTCCCCCAGAAAACCACCTGCACCCCCCCACACGTCCCCTACCCCCTACCACTCCCCCAGAAAACCACCTGCACCCCCCCCCCACCGCGTCCCCCTACCCACTCCCCCAGAAAACCACCTGCACCCCCCCACACATCCCCTCTACTCACTCCCCCCCAGAAAACCACCTGCACCCCCCACGCGTCCCCCCTACCCACTCCCCCCCCAGAAAACCACCTGCACCCCCCCACGCATCCCCCTACCCACTCCCCCAGAAAACCACCTGCACCCCCCCACGTGTCCCCTACCCACTCCCCCAGAAAACCACCTGCACCCCCCCACGCATCCCCCTACCCACTCCCCCAGAAAAACCACCTGCACCCCCCCACGCGTCCCCTACCCACTCCCCCAGAAAACCACCTGCACCCCCCCACGCGTCCTCTACCCACTCCCCCAGAAAACCACCTGCACCCCCCCCCCGCGTCCCCCTACCCACTCCCCCAGAAAACCACCTGCACCCCCCCACGCGTCCCCCTACCCCCTCCCCCAGAAAACCACCTGCACCCCCCCACGCGTCCCCACCCACTCCCCAGAAAACCGCCTGCACCCCCCCACGCGTCCCCCACCCACTCCCCCAGAAAACCACCTGCATCCCCCCACGCATCCCCCTACCCACTCCCCCAGAAAACCACCTGCACCCCCCCACGCGTCCTCTACCCACTCCCCCAGAAAACCACCTGCACCCCCCCACACGTCCCCTACCCACTCTCCCAGAAAACCACCTGCACCCCCCCACGCGTCCCCTACTCACTCCCCCAGAAAAAACCACCTGCACCCCCCCACGCGTCCCCTACCCACTCCCCCAGAAAACCACCCGTACCCCCCCACGCGTCCCCTACCCACTCCCCCAGAAAAACCACCTGCACCCCCCCACGCGTCCCCCACCCACTCCCCCAGAAAACCACCCACACCCCCCCACGCGTCCCCTACTCACTCCCCCAGAAAACCACCTGCACCCCCCCACGCATCCCCCTACCCACTCCCCCAGAAAACCACCTGCACCCCCCCCACACGTCCCCTACCCACTCCCCCAGAAAAACCACCTGCACCCCCCCCCCACGCGTCCCCTACCCACTCCCCCAGAAAACCACCTGCACCCCCCCACACATCCCCTACTCACTCCCCCAGAAAACCACCTGCACCCCCCCACGCGTCCCCCTACCCACTCCCCCAGAAAACCACCTGCACCCCCCCACGCATCCCCCTACCCACTCCCCCAGAAAACCACCTGCACCCCCCCACGTGTCCCCTACCCACTCCCCCAGAAAACCACCTGCACCCCCCCACGCATCCCCCTACCCACTCCCCCAGAAAACCACCTGCACCCCCCCACGCGTCCCTACCCACTCCCCCAGAAAACCACCTGCACCCCCCCACGCGTCCCCTACCCACTCCCCCAGAAAACCACCTGCACCCCCCCCACGCGCGTCCACTACCCACTCCCCCAGAAAACCACCTGCACCCCCCCCCACGCGTCCTCTACCCACTCCCCCAGAAAACCACCTGCACCCCCCACGCGTCCCCCTACCCACTCCCCCAGAAAACCACCTGCACCCCCCCACGCGTCCCCCTACCCACTCCCCCAGAAAACCACCTGCACCCCCCCACGCGTCCCCCACCCACACCCCCAGAAAACCGCCTGCACCCCCCCACGCGTCCCCCACCCACTCCCCCAGAAAACCACCTGCATCCCCCCACGCATCCCCCTACCCACTCCCCCAGAAAACCACCTGCACCCCCCCACGCGTCCTCTACCCAATCCCCCAGAAAACCACCTGCACCCCCCCACACGTCCCCTACCCACTCTCCCAGAAAACCACCTGCACCCCCCCACGCGTCCCCTACTCACTCCCCCAGAAAACCACCTGCACCCCCCCACACGTCCCCTACCCACTCCCCCAGAAAACCACCTGCACCCCCCCACGCGTCCCCCACCCACTCCCCAAGAAAACCGCCTGCACCCCCCCCCCACGCGTCCCCCACCCACTCCCCCAGAAAACCACCTGCACCCCCCCACGCGTCCCCTACCCACTCCCCCAGAAAACCACCTGCACCCCCCCACGCGTCCTCTACCCACTCCCCCAGAAAACACCTGCACCCCCCCACGTGTCCCCTACCCACTCCCCCAGAAAACCACCTGCACCCCCCCCACGCATGCCTTACCCACTCCCCCAGAAAACCACCTGCACCCCCCCCACGCATGCCTTACCCACTCCCCCAGAAAACCACCTGCACCCCCCCCACGCGTTCCCCCTACCCACTCCCCAGAAAACCACCTGCACCCCCCCACGCGTCCCCTACCCACTCCCCCAGAAAACCACCTGCACCCCCCCACGCGTCCCCCTACCCACCCCCCCCAGAAAACCACCTGCACCCCCCCCCACGCGTCCCCTACCCACTCCCCCAGAAAACCACCTGCACCCCCCCACGCGTCCCCTACCCACTCCCCCAGAAAACCACCTGCACCCCCCCACGCGTCCCTTACCCCCCCCCACCATCGCAAATTAAGCTCACAGCTGACCTTCTCGCTCAAATAAAAATAGATAAATAAATAATCAAAATCCAACATATAGTACATAGTCTCAGCAGAACTCAAATTTGAAAGTGACATTTCTATTCTGTGTACATCAATGGAATTAGGAGAGGACAGTGTTGAAGCACCCCAAGCTGAGGGACAGCTCCAAATATGCAAGAAGCTGTAGTCAAAAAAAAATGCTGCACTTAATCGTACGATTAAAAACAAACACATTTAGTTCATCTGTATTTAAAATGCTGAGTTCTCAGCCACTGTGCAGCCTCCCCTGTTCGATGAAACAATCGATGAAATTAAATTATATATACACTATATATATCTTTAACAGTACGAGCAAGTGGTGTGCTCACTTTAAACTACACCACACACCTTGACAGGCGTTCTCATCCGTGTCCGACAGCAGAAATAAATGTCAGAGGATATTTATTTATGATGACGGACACAGATGAAAGTGTGCGTGGGGCCTCAGAGTGTCGCTGAAGGTTAGGAATGAGCGGCACTTTGTGAGAGGCTCCTGGCTCCGCACCAGCACCGCGGCCGAGGGGGGGGGGGTTGAGGGGGGGGGGTGTCAGCGGTGGCGTGCCAAAAACGGCGCCGTGGCGACGGGTCATGGCGGGCGGGGCCTAAACCGCACGGCCGGGCGCGACACCAAAGGCGACCTCTCTGACATTGGTGTGGGGTGGGGGGGTGGGGTGGCCGCCCACCGCCCGCCGCTCCCGCCATGTGTGAGCGTGAACGCGGCTCAGCGCTCCCCCCCCCCCCCCCCCCCCCCCCCCCCCCCCCCCCCCCCCCCCACTGGGACGAGGCCGGGTCTGGCGCCTTTACCGCCAGGACAGGCTAGCGGCCCACTGTCCCGCTGCAGCACGCTAACACAGCCCCGCACAGGGAGGACTGCCTCTGCTCAGGGACCCTAACAACCTCCACCACCATCACCCCCTGCTCAGGGACCCTAACAACCTCCACCACCATCACCCCCTGCTCAGGGACCCTAACAACCTCCACCACCATCACCCTCTGCTCAGGGACCCTAACAACCTCCACCACCATCACCCCCCGCTCAGGGACCCTAACAACCTCCACCACCATCACCCCTGCTCAGGGACCCTAACAACCTCCACCACCATCACCCCCCTGCTCAGGGACCCTAACAACCTCCACCACCATCAACCCCCTGCTCAGGGACCCTAACAACCTCCACCACCATCACCCCCCCGCTCAGGGACCCTAACAACCTCCACCACCATCACCCCCTGCTCAGGGACCCTAACAACCTCCACCACCATCACCCCCTGCTCAGGGACCCTACCAACCTCCACCACCAGCACCCCCTGCTCAGGGACCCTAACAACCTCCACCACCATCACCCCCCTGCTCAGGGACCCTAACAACCTCCATCACCCCCCTGCTCAGGGACCCTAACAACCTCCACCACCATCACCCCCCTGCTCAGGGACCCTACCAACCTCCACCACCAGCACCCCCTGCTCAGGGACCCTAACAACCTCCACCACCATCACCCCCCTGCTCAGGGACCCTAACAACCTCCACCACCCCCCTGCTCAGGGACCCTAACAACCTCCACCACCATCACCCCCCTGCTCAGGGACCCTAACAACCTCCACCACCAGCACCCAGCGGCCACATCCCCACCTCCCACACACACACAAGCACACAAACACATGTACACATACATACACACACATACACATACACATTATCACAATATTGATAAAACAGGCAGTATGCTGGGTAGTAAGATAACATTATTGTCTCTGTAATAACAGGGCAGGGAGACAACAAAACATTCATTAACACTCAACACAGAACTGCCTCCTCGCTCACACACACATACAGTACACACACGCATACACACACACGCACAGACACACACACACACATACACACACTCACACACACGCATACATATGCACAGACACACACACACGCATACACATGCACAGACACACACACACATGCATACACACACACGCACAGACACACACACACACACGCATACACATGCACAGACACACACACACACGCATACACACACATACACACGCACAGACACACACACACGCACAGACACACACACACGCATACACACACACACACACACACGCATATACACACACACACGCACAGACACACGCACAGACACACACACACGCATATACACACACACACACAGACACACACACACACACACACGCACAGACACACACACACACACACACACACGCACACACACACACACACACACACACACACACACACACGCATATACACACACACACGCACAGACACACACACACACACACACATACACACACTCACACACACACACACACACACGCACACACACACAGACACACACACACACACACACTCACACACACACGCATACACATGAACAGACACACACACACACGCATACATACACATACACACACACGCACAGACACACACACACACACACACACACACGCATACACATGCACAGACACACACACACACACGCATACACGCACAGACACACACACGCATACACATACACACGTGCACAAACATACACACACACACACACACATACACATACACACACACACACACACACACAGACACACATACGCACATGCATACACATGCATACACACACACACACACATACACACACACGTACACACGTGCACAAACATACACACACACACGCATACACACGCACAGACACACACACACGCACACACACACGCACACACACATACACACGTACACACACCCACACACACACACACACACACACACACACACACACACACACATACACATGCACACATGTACACACACCCACACACACGCACACACACGTACACACGTACACACACCCACACACACACGCACACGCACACACACGTACACACGTACGTACACCCACACACACCCACACACACGTACACACACCCAAGCACACACGCACACACACACGGACCTCTGTGCCCCACCTGTCAGTTTACACACTCAATAAACTGGAGGGTAGATCAAGGTTGAGCAGCAGTCCACACCGCAGACATGAAGGGAAAAACACACAAATAAAAAAACTGCAAACCACCCATGATCTCACGGGCAATAAAGCGCAATTTTAGCAGAGCTCATATTGCAGGTACCCAGGAAAGTGTCAAGAGTGTCCACACAAACACAGCAACACAGTTCTACAGTGTGTGTGTGTGTGTGTGTGTGTGTCTGTGCTTTTCATTTGGCCTGATTCAGAGGACCTGGAGCATATTTACAAACCAGCATAAGTGCCACTGCACAAAATCCCCAGCTGCAAAAAAAACAGGCTGCAAACAAATGAATGAACCTGTAATGTAATTCCGCACTAGAGAATCGGCAAGGGATTACTTGCCAGGATCCAGGTATCACATGACCATAAATCCACCGCGCTACTTGCTACTGCCTTCGCCACAGAATTACCAGCCAAATACAGCATTAATATACATGACATTTTCCTTCGCTTAAGACTACAAGCTGCACAGCTTAGTTTTTTTCACATTTTCTTTGATAAATCACCGCGCGCAGAAACAATGAAGAAAATCAGGTACGTACCAAACAAAGCGCCGCAGCGAGGCCTCGAACAAAGATCCGAACACATGACCTTCTGGTTAACGATCTTAAGAAGAGGACTTCAGCCAATCAGACGGCAGTGCCACCCAAGTCAAAGAGAATATCAGCAGGCCAGACAAAGGAGCAGAGATAGCGCGGATCTTTCCACTGCTTTCCATTTTCCGTTTTCACGCCAAATCTGCCGAAATCCCCCGGGGAAATGTGTAACTCAGACACGATAACGCTCCCAGAGACCGAAGGGCGGTTCTTATATTGACGGAAGTCTCTGGAAGTCATAAAAAAATGAATGCTAATAGTGCCCTAAGTCAGTCTTTACAGAGATTAATCCAATTTCTTTTTTTTTTTAAAGGACCGTTTCTTTGTAGTACACTGGGGTGGCTCAGAGTCAGCGCTGAGTGAAAGTGGGTGGAAATAAGCGAATTACAAGAGAGGATTGGGAAGGAGGCGCTCTGCGCAGCCAAAAAGCTCTTCCTGCAATGTCACCCTTGGGGTCTAACAAGTTCATTAATTTTCAGACAAAACCACTCGAGTGGGATTCTGAGGAGAGCACACAGACGCCAGGGGGAGGAGGGCTGGCGGGGGTGCGGCACAGGAACGCGAACGCCACCGGGGGCGCCAGCCGGGAGCACGCCACGCGCGCGGGACGGTAAATTAAAATGGCGCTCGGGCCCCCGCCCGTTTCCCCAGATACACCTGTACGCCGCCAGAGAGGCAGGGCACGCACAGGGACGCCGCCATCGCCACTCTCCGATAACGAAATCAACAAGCAAGCAGAGACCAACGCTCTGGAGCAAGGGCCCCACATGCTAAGCTAAGGTCCTCTGACATTAAAAACATGAGTTGTTTTAAGTCTTCGTTAAAAGAAGATGAGAAGGAGGAGAAGACATGCAAGTTAATTTGATTTGTTCGTAGGTAAATAAGTTGTGGTGGAAAGTATAGAAGCTGTATTAGCAACAAATAAGTAGCCACTTTGCATTACTGCTTCAAGAAGAACAAGAAGAAGAACAAGACGACGTGTGTGTGTCTGTGGGGGGGGGGGGGGGTCAGGGATGGAGGTTTAGGGGAGGGGTGGTGTGTGTCTGTGTCTGTGGGGGGGGGGCAGGATGGAGGTTTAGGGGAGGGGGGGGGGCAGGGATGGTGGGGAGGGTGTCTGTGTGTGGGGGGGGGGGGGAAGGGGAGGAGGCAGGGATGGAGGTTTAGGGGAGGGGTGGTGTGTGTGTCTGTGTGTATGGGGGGGGTGGTGTGTGTGTCTGTGTGTTGGGGGGGGGGAGGGAGGTTTAGGGGATGGAGGTTTAGGGGAGGGGTAGTGTGTGTGTCTGTGGGGGGGGGGCAGGGATGGAGTTTTAGGGGTGGGGTGGTGTGTGTGTCTGTGTGTATGGGGGGGGGAGGCATGGAGGGGGGGGGAGGTGGGGAGGGCTGTGTGTCTGTGTGTATGGGGGGGAAGGGGAGGAGGCACGGAGGTTTAGGGGTGTTTTGAGGGGGGTAACAGTTTCTATTTAGGGGTGTTTTGAGGATGGATGGATATCATGCTGCATCATCCGGCAACAAACAAGCTTCATTGTCTTGGCAAGACCCAGAGTGTGGATTCATCACTCGCGTGGCTCTGACGAAGGGGATAAATAAATATGAGCAGCCTAACCCTTCCCTCTGAGGCAGTATCAGTCCATCCCCCCCCCCCCCCCCCAAACCCTCCAGCTCTCTTCTTCACAGAGTGCAAAGTGACTCTCAATCCTACTCCAAGGATAATAAGACTGCACTGCTCACAAGATGCACGCTTGCACACTGCACTCTAACATATTTTATTACTATTATTACTATTGGCTACAGGGAAATCAATAGTGGACTCAAGTACTGGAGCACAATTAGATCTAAAGCGCAAACTGCACTGCAGGTAAACACACGGCCGCTGTCTGCCTAACGGTGCGGTTTTTTATTTATTTCAGATTTACGCCGGGAACCGGCAGCATTAGTCACAGGGGCAGGAGCAGCACTGACCGTGACTGCCACCAGGGCTCTATGACTACAGACACCGACGGTGGGCGGCAGTTAGCCTGTTCAAGCACGCGGCACAGACACCACGTTACGGAGCGCCTGTTTCCTTTTGTGCTGTAATCATTATTCCTGCTCACTGTGAGGACAGTTTCCTTTACTACCTCCGTAAGGACTGTGTGAAGTGTGTCTATTCAATCCATGCGGCACTACAGATCCATGATAGCTCTGCAAAGCCACCAAGCTTTCAACAAAGGAGCCTACTCATTCTACATAGAGCACAATGCACAGACCAGGATGAAAAGGGATGCCTTGTATGTCACTTATGCTAAAAGCATTGGATAAATGATTTGATTGTAAACTACAGGTTGGGAAAAAAAAAGACATTAAATAAAATGAGAAATTAGAAGAAAAAAAATCTGACAGAGAGAACATTGAAAGCAATGTGGCATAAACAATCTCACAGGGCACAGTAGACTCTGAGCTGAAGAGCTGCCCAGCTGATGTAATGTGCTCACAATGTTACTGAAATGTTTTGTCAATGTCACAACACTGCAACAACATTGTAGCAACATTGTGAGAATGGTTTGTGTTAGCCACGTGTCCAGATGTGCAGTTTCATACAAGACGCATTGCTTGCATTTGTATACAATAAAATAAAATAAAATTGCTGATCCTCCAATCACCCAGACTCAAACAAACAAGGAAGTGTCAGCCCAACAGCCAAGCAAAACTCCTTCTGTCTATTAACACACACAGTTGCTCACAACAGTCTTTTAAAACAGTCTTCTGAGTGCATCGGTAACAAATCTGCATCACCATCCACTCGTACCTGTACCACCCTAATTTCAGATTTCATCCGTGAAGTGCGTCAGATATTGCTGACATGTTTATATACCGCACGTCTCATTAACACCAAGCCGACACAGACACTAAACATTATTAACGGTGCACAAGAAAAAAGATGACAGAACGGTGTATAAAGATTAATTACAGGCCTTGTTTTAAAACTCGGAGTGTGACGCTGTAAACTAACAACAAAAGCAAAACTATTAGAGATGAGACAGCATGTTGTAGGCATATTGGCAATCTCAGTGACAAACTGACAAGCAGGAATATTCTCTTTGAACGAAGGCAAGAGACGCGTTTTCACAACTCTACTAAAGGACATTTAAATAATGCAAACCAAAACATTTTCTTCCCTGATATTAAGCAGCATCTCTTTATTTGAGCGCACGCTATCAATGAAAAATCGGGATAAATGTGCTCCATTAAACCAGGCGCTTTTCCATTTGCTTTCAAGGTTGAGCAAGTCCAATTCCTTCACTTCAGCCAGCAGACAGAGCAAAATGTGGTGAACTGATTGAATTACGTGTGGGGGAGGGGGGAGGGGGGGTGTGCTGGGGAGCAGACTCCAGTTGCCCATTTTTGGGGTGCAGATTGACTGAACTGACCTCCACCAGGGTACCCCCACTGCAGGGCCTCCCCCCGGGTCTGTGGAGCACAGAGAGGAGAGACGTTCTGTGAGCGGGAACGTGAGCCCCAGTCAGAGAACGCTGTCTTTCCCAGAGCGGAAGAATGGAAAAAGAGACGCGCTGACTCGTCTAAAGGTTTTCATTTCTTCTGTCGAAAGTTCCCCATTCACCATTTGCTCCTATTCACAGGGAAATCAACAACTGCATCTGCTCCAATTCATTCTCTCTCTCTCTCGCAATTCAATCTCTCTCTCTCTGACTCTCTCTCAGGCACACACACACACACACGCGCACACACACTTCTTCTTTGTTTCCTGCTACTATTTTAACAGGCATTCAAAATCCTCTTGTGTTCTTTTGATTGAGGTTAAAGGAGCCTCTCCTGGTCTGCTGGCACATCTTCCTGAGCCCACCCAGCTCGCTTCCTCCCCCTCCCCCCAGCTGGGATCAAACCAAACTCTGCCGTAAAAACACTTTCCACTGAAGCTCCTCCGGCATAAAAAATAAAATAAAATAAAATAAAATAAAAACTCAAATTGGACCTGCGTTCAAACAGAAGAGAGGCTGCATTAGTTTATCTCTGTAATTGGTCTCTGTGAAAGGCCTGGGTGGGGAGAGAGAGGCAGCTGTGGGTCTGCTGATGGGCAGCTCTGTACGTGCCAGTGTTTATCAGTGCTCCTCACTGTCCCTCAGGGAGGACTCCTCCTCTGGGTGGCTGTGCTTCCCACTGCAGATACTGGGAGGACTCCCCTGGGTGGCTGTGCTTCCCACTGCAGATACTGGGAGGACTCCTCTGGGTGGCTGTGCTTCCCATTGCAGATACTGGGAGGACTCCCCTGGGTGGCTGTGCTTCCCATTGCAGATACTGGGAGGACTCCTCTGGGTGGCTGTGCTTCCCATTGCAGATACTGGGAGGACTCCCCTGGGTGGCTGTGCTTCCCATTGCAGATACTGGGAGGACTCCTCTGGGTGGCTGTGCTTCCCACTGAGATACCTCCTTGGGTGGCTGTGCTTCAGATACTGGGAGGACTCCCCTGGGTGGCTGTGCTTCCCATTGCAGATACTGGGAGGACTCCCCTGGGTGGCTGTGCTTCCCATTGCAGATACTGAGGAGGCCCTCGGTTGGATCGCAATCTTCACAAACTACAAGCTCAGTTCGGATCTAACGGATGTTTCTTACTGGACCAACCGTGCAACACACACCCTCACCCACCCACACACACACACACACATCCAACATACATGCACACAAACACACACACACACCTCATATGGCACAGCTCAACATTCTGACCTGGTATCTTATTTTTCAGAGCAGACGCTTGCCTTGGTTACTATTTTAAGAAATGATCCAAGCTTTGTGAAGGAATTAAGCACCTTGACAAAGGGATTTACCCTCCAACCTTCTGGTTAACAGTCCACGTCCCTACCCACAACACCACACTGCCACCTAACTGGCCACCTGGGCCACCACAGGTATAATGGGCAATTTTAAACAATTTTAAACGGATTTCCTATATTAGCTGTGATTTCTGAGAAAACAAAATGCATTGTCGCGGATCATTTGTTAATTATTACGTGTTCTCAGATCTGATGAATATTCCAAACGCCAGAGAACGCGCTGCCGTATAATATAGTCTTCCGTCAATACTATGGCCACCACAGGCAGCGTTTCAGCACCGCGCGCGAGGACAGCTCCCCTCGCGCCACGGATCCATCGAGATCAGAAATAATAGAGGAGCTATACTCCCACCTCTGAATCATCTCAAATGACATCACTCCATTTTACATAAACCTCCTGGTTAGCACGCCAGCGGAACGGGGAACGGAATACGACGAGACACACATGGTCTGCACAACCGTTATGGCTGCTGGCAGCGCCAATGCCTCGAAAAGCAGGGTTAAGATTTGGTTTTATAACGGCGAGTGAGGCTTCTTTATTAATCGCCGTCAGCTCGTCGCCGAGCTCACCGTAAATACCACGGTTTGGACTGGACGTGGTATTTCGCATTTAATCATTTTATTCAATTACCGTCACTGTTCAATTCGACTGGGCGATAACACAGGGACGCGCTGTGAATTTTGCGGTTGATCGTCCCTCTTTGGCTACCGTTCCGCTGCTAGTCACCAGACATTCAACCAGTCACACAGCAGAAGTGAAAGCACAGACTGTATCGCAGCTACAACAGAACTCTATCGCACCTGACAAGCCCTCTGCGGAATTCGCCTAAAATTAGAAGCAACAGTTAAATGCGGACTCTCTCGATTACCCACGGACCCAGACTGCCCATGAACGACTACGTACAGGCTACGGAAGATGATGGAAACGGGAATTTAGCCGTTAGATCGTGTTATTGACAACGGAGATGATGAAAACAGGGGCAGATGCCCGCGTCCATTAACGTGCGTTCGACGCCTGAAGCACCCTTTTCGTACCCTACAGACACTCACACACACTCACAAACACACAGACTTCCCAGTCCCATATTACAGTTACTAAGCAAAATAAATTAATTATTCAATACATAATGTGCATGTAGTCAACCATTTAACATACAGACATATACAGACCCATATATGCGCAAGGACAACGGCACCGTGCAGCATTTTTGTGATTTTGGTTGCTAAGACTGGAACATAAATGCAGGGCAACGCGCACTGCCATACGGCGATTTGAAATGCAATTCGTAAACCACCGCTCACCGTTTTAATAAAGGTGGCGGTGGAACTCGATATGTGAAAATGGTTGATGAATCGATAAAGGCACTCACTTATTATCCTCTAAGATGTTTGGTCGCTGCAAGAAATCAGAGGGGAAAAAATCGCCGCCTCAGCTTGAGCAAACCTCCCCGCGACAACTGCAACGAAGATCCATCCGCACCTTTCAAGCACTTTATCAGGATCCGAGGGAATGGATTCTGAAGAGGGCACAGTTTATCCGGTCCCCCCTAATAACAGTGAAAATACGGAGGCAAAAAATCCCCAGCAAAGTGGAAAAATATATCACGATTGTTTTTTTTTTTTTCTTTCTTCTTTTTTATTTTATTATTTTTTTTACAGCGCGAATGTTAAAGCACGTGCCATTTTATCCACTCTTCGTTTACACTGCAAAACTGTGGAGAAGAAAGAAGGGTAAAAATGCTTGACGCCCACAAGCGCTTCCTTTACACTGGAATTTGGACGGGGCAAAACCCGGCCGAGATGCACCGGTTGCTTTTTTTTTCATCCGATCTGGAGTCAGAGACCGTTTCGTCGAAAACGCATCCTTATTCTCGCCAGCGCGCGGCTTCGTACTTTATTTTTTCCCTCATTCAAATAGGCTTTCACAGTGGGTCTCTTCAGATCTCGGCCAGGTCTCACACCAACCAAATCCGAATCTGGACGCTTTCCGAACCCCCGTCATAGTCTTCCGCACACCATCCTCGTAGCCTTTGCCAAAGTCCGCCGGGTTTTTCGTTCCTTTCCGGCTGCTTTTCGACGCAACTTTTCTCCCCGTTTTCCTCGCGGCTCTCCGACCGCGCGGAATCTGATTAGATTTCTCCTCACAGCCTAGTGCGGATTCCCAGATTCGAATCCCTCCTTATGCCTCGAAATGTTGCTGCGCGTGTCATCGTCTAAATTCTCAGTACGGATCCAACGGGGAACACACTGGCGCCGGGCAAATCTTCAACCTACAAAATATTGCATTTTCTGGATATGCTCCGCAATCGTTTAAAGCGTTTAGCTAAGGAATCCTGGCACCTCTCTAAAAATAGGACTGACATTGCACATTTACTCTGCCAAGCTGCTAAGAATATGTACTAGGTTTTATTCACGGTATTGAAATATGCCCCCCTTTCCCCTATCACTGATTAGCTAATCATCAGATAAACCGCAAGACGGTACGTGTCACATTTATAGTTCCACGGTTTCTGTCCCAAGACGTATCAAAGCGTCGCGAGAAACATCCATCAAGGGTCACATTCGACAGATATACCCCCCAAAATGCTCTCTAACTCGCCTTGCATTGTCGTCTTTAGCATTTCAGTGGCATCTCGTAGACCCCATGTTCAAGCAATCCACGGAGATGACAGAGGAGGATATTTCACGAAAATCCACAAGTTGATAGTGTCCCTGTTCCTGATGGCCGTAGAATGCTGCGGCTGCTAAGACTGTTATCAATGCGAACAGAGCTGCTTAACAGACCTTACGCATTCACAGAATCCTCAGAACGGTGCTCGTTATCTAAGAAACCTCACTGCGTCTGCATTTACATCATTCAACGCACCGATACATACCGCAAGTCCGGAAAAACAGAGGTAATAAAAAGGGGAGACGTAATCGCGCTCAGCGCACGATGCTGGAGAGATGGCAATTCCCCCCGTCTCTACACATCGGCTACCTCGCTCAGACCACGGCGTTTTGTAATCCACTGCTGCGTCCGAGGCGACTAGTGCTGTTGCCGGAGGTTCGCAGGTTGCAGTTTAAGCAGAAAATACTCCCTCTCTCCCCCTCGACGTATCGACCGTCTCTCTGTTTAGCGTGAGCATGTGCAATTCTCTTGTTGGTCTCCTCGAATTCTCCCATAGCACCCTTTCCTACTTGCTTCTCTGATGAGTAAAATACAATTACCCAATTACCTCCCATCGTCTTACCACTGATTGGTCAATTGCATTATCACTTGAAGCCATACGGAGGAAGGGGATCGGGGACAGGGTCTATTTGTGTGTGTATTTGTGCGGCATTCGGCTCGTTAACATCTTCCAGCAGACGAGGCTCGACTGCCACCTACCGGCTTCTTTTTTTGCACAGTCTCTTACCCGACGGCCACCTCGGAGCCGGTGGCTGCGGTTCTGCGGCTCACGGAAAAGAACAAGGCGCGCATTCGCCGCGAGGCGCCGCTTAACAGGTCAGGGATCCCCAAACCCGGGCCCCCAGGCCTCCTTGGTACGCTGCTTGTTTTTGTTTCGGATAATCTCTTGATAAATTAAGGTCGCTGGAAACATGTGTTTAGCACTTCCACACTTTGCTTCAGCCTAAATTAAATGGCTTTCCTCATTGCAGACTTTGGTTAATTCAAGTTTGCTTTGTCTTTTAACTCCGCGTTTTCCCGCGGATGGTTTGGTTTCGGTGGCCAGATGTTTGTATGCACAGCATTCACACCGCTGTTTTAGCGGGTCATTCTATAATTAATACATTATTATTGTTATTTAAAATGAATCATTTTCCTCATCGCACATCTCAGAAATGAGAGGAGGAACTGTCTGAGAGACGACTGATGAGAAGTCCCAGGATGAGCGTGTGGTACATCCATTATTCATAACACGCATAGCAGAGCAGTTTCTTACTAAATATGGCCTTATTGGGCTAAATCATCCCTCAAAATATGTTAAGCGCGTATAATTAAAGGCGATTAAGAACTCACAACAATTCGGCTGTTTCAGCAGCTATGACTGGAGTGAAGGGTGGAGGTCTCAACTGCTTCCTGAAAGACACGCACCGGCGGCACGAGCAAGGTCCCCTGGAAGCGCTGCAGAATGGCCCTTTTAACAGATACAACACAGCTTGGACTGTATGGCGAAATAATTTAAAAAAAAGAATTACCCCTATATCCAACAAAAGCAATAACAAAATAAAACTGCAATAATATTGATGTACTTTCTTTATTGCTATGGTTTGTTTATTTATTTATGTATTAGTTTTTTGGATATTGGAGATAATTCTTAATTTTTAAATGAAAGATTATTAGCTGTTAACAATTTATTCTTTAAAAAATGTGAACAACTAATAACCTTTCTTAGAAAAGTTATGCGTAGAATTATACATGCACGGATGTACAACGGAGGATAGACACTGCGTAAAAACATAAATAAGGAGCAGGGAGAAAGCCTGTAATTGCAGGTGCGAGTCTGAGGCAGCACACATGGCCCTACGCGGCAGATTTATAAACGCAATCCGACTCGTTTCCTGCCTTTCCTGTGCAGGGAGAGTGGGCCTCGTGTGCCCTTAAACAGCTGGCCCAGGTATACTCAGGTGAGTCACTTCAGTGAGCTCACAGCAGTGAGAGCCTACCCTCACACAATGCAATGAGCTCTGAGTCATCAGCTGGCGCCAGCTATCCCAACCACAATATAATTATTATTATCATAATAATTATAATAACAATAATAATAATAATAATAATAGTAACAATCCTATGACTACTACTACTAATACTATGACTACTAATAATAATAATCCTATGATTACTACTACTAATACTATGACTAATAATAATAATAATAGCCCATTATTATTATTATTATTATTATTATTATTATTATTATTATTATTATTATTATTATTATTATTATTATTATTATTATTAGTAGTAGTAGTAGTAGTAGTAGTAGTATTAGTATTATTATATTATTATTATTATTGTTGCTATTTTTATACTTGTGGTTGTGATGGGCAGTGACATCTGCAGTTGACATTTTTCTGGAGAGCATGTGAGTGTTATTGCACCAGATTATCTAAAATGGGCCAGTGTCCCCAATTAGCCATCTGCAATAGCAAATGCACAATAAAAGCGAAAGGACTGTCAGCTCCTCGCACGACCTGTTTGAAATGGCGAACATAATAAACGGACAATTACACGCATTTTCTGTGTGCAGAAACCACTGTTTGGCATTGGGTAATTACCAGCGGCTTGCTCAGCAGACTGGCAAAAAACGAGAGGGCTCTGACAAAGGGGGCATTTTAATGTGTTCATCTATGAGGGGAGGCACACAGGACAAAACAAAAAGAGCCAGACTGACAGCTTTAAAGAGCACCCAGATAACCTTTTAAATACACTGGGTTCTCATTTTGTTTCCTCATTCCAGTTGGAGGAAGAAAAAAAAAAAAATAACTAGTGTAAAAACAGCTACCTCATTTTCTACAGAAATCAGAAGCCTGTCACCCACCCAAGGGATACCACTTTATTTGAGGCTCTGTGTTGGATCATTAAACCTGCAAGTCTGGGCAACGTGTCAAGAAACTGGATCCATACCAGGACAGCCTTTTAAAAATTTTGACTGAAGACAAATGAAAAAATGAGTGCATATTTATTTCCAGAGACAGAGCGGAAGAAGATGAGTCTTTTTTTTTTTTTTTTTTTAAATCTGTCATACATTTTCAATGACATTTGGATAAAAATGCCAGAGCACACCATGGCGGGGTATGATTGCACTGCTAATTCTCCCTTCCTTGATCTCGACCGTGCGCTCGGTGTTATTTAAAGCAGGATGAAAGTTTAACAAGTGAAAGAGTACCAGCAGATCAGCGAGCAGCCTTCTCCTGTGCGGAGCACCAGAGGGAGCAGACCCGGCTGGCTGACTGATCATAACCTTGCTTTGATCTCCGTGATGTCTTCAGGTTACGTGCCACAGACAGAACAAGGGGATGCAAAAACATTGGCTCTATTGGCATGTTGATAAGAAATCTACCACCGGCACGCCAGCTTATTAACATAATCAGCACTGGATGAAGAACCTTTGTTTAAGGACTGCAAATGTCCCAAAGCATTAATATTCCTGCAGTGGGACCTGTCCATCAGAGCATCATGCCTGGCTTACTGATGCAGCCTTTTCATTATGCTCCTTTCTGTGCTAATGTCAACATGTCATACTGCACCCCTCAAATCTTATATATAACACAACAGAAATGCCATATAATATTTAACACATCTGCTATATAAGCAAAGGATGGATTTGGAAAATACATACTCACTTACCACCACACTCAAACACATACACACGCACGCACACAGACACATATGAGCATGCTCACACACATGCATGCTCTTCCTCTCTCAGACACACACACACAGCTATCCAAGCACACTGGCTCTTCCTTGATCTGTTACGGCGAAGGTGAATTATCTCCATGACGTTCACTCAGAGAGAATGACAAGCAGCCCCAGATCCCTGGTGGTGGAATGCCTAATGGCTGAACATGGGCGTGCGCTGTCAGCTAAGGTTGAAGCATATGTCTGGAGTGGCATTAAACATGCGGGTTTAGGGGCTTCCACCCTGCCCCCCCCAGCCCCCCAGCCCCCCTCCCTCCCCCCAGCCCCCCCTCTGTGGGTGCATCTGTCCGTCACATCCACTTCTCACTCAGTGGAAGTCCTCCCACGTCACCACCATAACATTTATCATTCTGTCAGGACACACTTTCCTTCCGGAACTCTAAATGGATACAGGTGAGTACACCTTATGATCCTAATTAAAAATATTTTTAACGGCAAACTCGATGTTGACTCACTGTCCGCAAAACCCAGACGTCTTCAGTCAGTAATGAATTTAACTGCACACTCCCTGCATTCAGAAGGCTTAGCCCCACACAGTAATGAATTTCACCGCACACTCCCTGCATTCAGAAG
Source organism: Anguilla japonica (assembly GCA_025169545.1). NCBI lineage: Eukaryota > Metazoa > Chordata > Actinopteri > Anguilliformes > Anguillidae > Anguilla > Anguilla japonica. The sequence continues at coordinate 47,684,611 of CM045898.1, forward strand.
GCTTAGCCCCACACAGTAATGAATTTCACTGCGCACTCCCTGCATTCAGAAGGCTTAGCCCCACACAGTAATGAATTTCACCGCACACTCCCTGCATTCAGAAGGCTTAGCCCCACACAGTCATGAATTTCACCGCACACTCCCTGCATTCAGAAGGCTTAGACCCACACAGTAATGAATTTAACTGCACACTCCCTGCATTCAGAAGGCTTAGCCCCACACAGTAATGAATTTAACTGCACACTCCCTGCATTCAGAAGGCTTAGCCCCACACAGTAATGAATTTCACTGTGCACTCCCTGCATTCAGAAGGCTTAGCCCCACACAGTAATGAATTTCACTGCACACTCCTTGCATTCAGAAGGCTTAGCCCCACACAGTAATGAATTTCACTGTGCCCTCCCTGCATTCAGAAGGCTTAGCCCCACACAGTTCCACAGCACATTTGCCGTTTTTGTCGCAAGCTTTGGGTTAACGTTCTTGCAGCCAGGAGGCTGCAGGCTCAGATCCCAGGTGTGACTCTGCATTTGAGTTTTTGGGCAAATAAAAAGTACTTCATCACCTGGACAAGGTGCATTCTGCATGTATTCATGAAAACGTCTCTGTTGAGCTGATGCGTGTCATGGTGTGAGGCAGTGTGAGCAGGGGTATGTAACTGGCTTTTTCCACATTCATTTTCAGCTGTGCTGATCTCAGTGTTTTGTTTTGACAGCAAAGAGACTGAAGAAACTGAAACAACCGAGAAACCGATTGAGGTTCACAGTCTATTTGTTATGCATCCCAGGATATATAAAGCAAAATGCTTTGAATAATATCAGTGTGTACATGCACTGTGTATGGAGAAGTATGATATTAAATATTGCAATATTCACGTTTGAGGCATAATGTTTAACTGATCAAAAACACTGAATTGTATCCCCCGTAGTTTACTACAAGCCTTGTGATTCTTAATCATCAAAAGACGAGGAAATATTTCTTATGAAGAACAGCGAACGTTGAGCTCCTAAAACCTCCTCTCTGAGAATACCCTAAGAGCGATTAAATCCAGATTAAATCTACCCATAATGCACTTGGTTTTTCATTGTGAACAAGAGATCAATCTAATTGCTGCACACTTTAACCTGTGAGCTCCTGACCCAAGCATTCTCCCTTAACTCTGAGTGTCACCACTGCCTTTGTTTGTTGTCGTATTTCACATTCATAAATTATATTTTTAGAAATTGCTGAACTCGTTTTTTAAAATTTACACTCAAAAAGTGTGACACTTGAATCTGTTACACAAAGCTAATAATGATTCATAGTGTGCTTGGAATAAATTGGGCCAAGAAAATGAAATTTAATGTTGATCCTCTGTCTCTTGGCGCTCAGAACAAAAGTTATAACTTTGCAAAATGAATGTATCATTCAC
>CM045898.1:47691018-47698518 GCA_025169545.1 Anguilla japonica
GCCCAATCACGCGCGGCCATCGGAGCGCATCGAAAATCAGCGCTTTATTCTTTTGACCAGAGCGGCCAATCAGAGTGGAGAAAGCGAAAAGGCCTTCAAAGGATGGTATTGGGCATCCATATTCGTTGGAACGGGCACCGTAGTCTCCCAATGAAATTCTCGTCTTTGTGAAAGATCAATCGGTTCTCCTTTGATGTGGGTCATTAGAGGGACCAGAACAGCCCTGGCAAAGAAAGAAAGGAAGCCCTCGGATTTTATTGATTTTCCATTTTAAAAAGCTGCGTTTTCCATGCTTTCATAGACACTGTAACCACCTGATCATTTCAACGAGCGTAATGGGGGTGGCGGTGGGGGGTGGGGGTGAGTATGTATTCAAGAACCTATAAGCTACGTCAGCAAATACTTATGCAACCAAAAGGGTTACACAACTAACACCCTCCCCTCCCCCCTCCCCCAGCGGGAGAAATTCAAAAGCAAACTAGGTTTTTTTTCCCTCTGTGTATTTTAGAAATAAAACTGGGACGGATTGATTCAAACTCAACTCATCATTGCATGCAATGAGCGATCACAGGAATCATGCTGTAAGCATGGTGGAGAATGAGATCACCGCAGAGTTAAAGATGAAGCTGTTTTTTTTTCTTCTCTCCAGTAATACTTATTATGTGCTCTCTGCTTGTTGTGTGTGAATGCCATTTACTTTTTATTTAAGAGCCAGCTCATGGGTAATTTTTCTCTTTCCCTGTGCTTTTCAATCAAATTAAGCTTAAAAGCTTCAGCGAAATCACCGGTCAATCAACGGAGAGCGATGGAAACCAAAGGGAAAATGCAGTCTACACATCAGCACAGGGATGTGGTGATGGGGGTTACCGTCTTTGGCACTCAAAATGATTACACTCCATCCTGAAGTGGCAGCAGCAGTGTAATGGGTAAGGGACAGGTTCGATTCCCAGGGAGGACACTGGCATTTTAGCCTTGAGCAAGGTACTTAACCTGCATCACTTCAGTTTATGTCCAGTGGTATAAATGGATGTAAGGGCAAAATAAATGTAATGTAAGTGATAGTTATGTGAAAAAAACAATAGCAATAATGTCTGAAAATGTTAAATTATCAGTGGAAATTTGAACTATTTCCCACTGAAAATCCATACAGACTGCTGAGATACATATAGCCATAAAGTAAGTCATTTATAAGATATTGCAGAAGGAATGTTCCAACATAGGAACTTTGAGTTTAAAGCTAATCTCTTTCTGAGACCGGAAGAGAAGCACAGTTCCTGGTTGTGTTGCTTTTTTTTACACATTCATCACCTAACCTTTGTGGGCAACCAAGCAACAGCTTTTAAAAAAACAACGCCATGGTAACAGTAAGCCATGCACTATAATTGTACGGAGACAAGGACCTGTATTTCATCTAAATGTGCCCTGAATATTATCTCACTTATAAATGCGAGGGCTATTTCATAACAAACACAGGTTGGAGAACAAATGCCAGGATGATCTGACACATTAATCACAGAATCATGCCATGAGAAAGTTCTGAATGCCATTTACAAAGTGGAGGGGCTCACGTGCTTGGAGGACTGAACAGTGATTTAAATCTTTGACTAATTGGAAATGACCCCACTGAATACAACCAAAGTAATATTCCAAGTGTTGCAGTCACTTGGAATATTGCAATGTCAACAGGTATCTCATCAAACACCAACCCCCATCATCCGATCAGAGATATCCCATCAAACCCCAATCCCCCATCATCCAATAAGAAACAACCCATCAAACCCCAAGACCCCATCATCCAATCAGGGACATCCCATAAAACCCCAAGCCCCCATCAACCAATCAGGACATCCAATCAAACCCCAAGCCCTGATCATCCAATCAGAGACATCCCATCAGCCCTGAGGTTCTTCTTCAGCAGCTCTTTAATGATCTCAGTTTTCTCAGATTCTCTGCTATCTTGGCCATAAGAAGTCATGGAGAATATGCAGAACATGTGCAGAAAACGGATTAAGTAGCAGAACTAGCCCAGATTACATTCTGTTCCATATCTGCAGCCTTGGTGGGCCAAAGCGGAAGCGCCTTTTTTTATTTTTTATTACACAATTATGATGCGACATTTTTCACCTGACCCAGAGGAGAACTGCTCACCCTCTGAACATAACGACAGAGCGATGGACCCAGAGGAGAACCTGCTCACCCTCTGAACATAACAACAGACAGAGCGATGGACCCAGAGGAGAACTGCTCACCCTCTGAACATAACGACAGAGTGATGGACCCAGAGGAGAACCGCTCACCCTCTGAACATAACGACAGAGCGATGGAGCCAGAGGAGAACCGCTCACCCTCTGAACATAACGACAGAGCGATGGACCCAGAGGAGAACCGCTCACCGTCTGAACATAACGACAGAGTGATGGACCCAGAGGAGAACCGCTCACCCTCTGAACATAACGACAGAGTGATGGACCCAGAGGAGAACTGCTCACCCTCTGAACATAACGACAGAGCGATGGACCAAGAGGAGAACCGCTCACCCTCTGAACATAACGACAGAGTGATGGACCCAGAGGAGAACCGCTCACCCTCTGAACATAACGACAGAGTGATGGACCCAGAGGAGAACCGCTCACCCTCTGAACATAACGACAGAGTGATGGACCCAGAGGAGAACTGCTCACCCCTCTGAACATAACGACAGAGCAGAGCCAGAGAGAACTGCTCACCCTCTGAACATAACGACAGAGTGATGGACCCAGAGGAAAACCGCTCACCCTCTGAACATAACGACAGAGCGATGGAGCCAGAGGAGAACTGCTCACCCTCTGAACATAACGACAGAGTGATGGACCCAGAGGAGAACCGCTCACCCTCTGAACATAACGACAGAGTGATGGACCCAGAGGAGAACTGCTCACCCTCTGAACATAACGACAGAGCGATGGAGCCAGAGGAGAACTGCTCACCCTCTGAACATAACGACAGAGTGATGGACCCAGAGGCTCAGAACATAACGACAGAGTGCTCACCTCACCTCTGAACATAACGACAGAGCGATGGACCCAGAGGAAACTGCTCACCCTCTGAACATAACAACAGAGTGATGGACCCAGAGGAGAACTGCTCACCCTGAATCTGTTTCTGATCTGGGCAGCTCAGAGACAGAGGCTGCATATCCTGATTACTGTGGCCTGAACTAACTCGATGTTCTTCAATCGTCTCCCCTGGACAGGATGCCAGTCCACCGCAAGGCCATTTTAAACAATCCATCTCTTTTAATACCAGGCAAAGAGGCAATGAGCACTGCTTTTAAAGCCTTCGGTGTTGCTAACACTACACTGAGTACAGAACTAACACACAATGACCCTAACACTACACTGAGTACAGTACTAACACACAATGACCCTAACTCTACACTTAGTACAGTACTAACACACAATGACCCTAACTCTACACTTAGTACAGTACTAACACACAATGACCTTAACTCTCCACTGAGGACAGCACTAACACACAATGACCCTAACACTACACTGAGGACAGCACTAACACACAATGACCCTAACTCTACACTTAGTACAGTACTAACACACAATGACCCTAACTCTCCACTGAGGACAGCACTAACACACAATGACCCTAACACTACATTGAGTACAGTACTAACACACAATGACCCTAACTCTACACTTAGTACAGTACTAACACACAATGACCCTAACTCTCCACTGAGGACAGCACTAACACACAATGACCCTAACACTACATTGAGTACAGTACTAACACACAATGACCCTAACTCTCCACTGAGTACAGCACTAACACACAATGACCCTAACATTACACTTAGTACAGAACTAACACACAATGACCCTAACACTACACTGAGTACAGTACTAACACACAATGACCCTAACTCTACACTTAGTACAGCACTAACACACAATGACCCTAACACTACACTGAGTACAGTACTAACACACAATGACCCTAACTCTACACTTAGTACAGTACTAACACACAATGACCCTAACTCTACACTTAGTACAGTACTAACACACAATGACCTTAACTCTCCACTGAGGACAGCACTAACACACAATGACCCTAACACTACACTGAGGACAGCACTAACACACAATGACCCTAACTCTACACTTAGTACAGTACTAACACACAATGACCCTAACTCTCCACTGAGGACAGCACTAACACACAATGACCCTAACACTACATTGAGTACAGTACTAACACACAATGACCCTAACTCTCCACTGAAGTACAGCACTAACACACAATGACCCTAACTCCACACTAAGTACAGTACTAACACACAATGACCAGTATATCCAGCAAGAATGTATAACAACACAATCACATTTTCTTTTCCTTTTCAGGCAGCTGCTTTACAGAACGCGCACGCACGCACGCACACACACACACACACACACACACACACTATGCAAATCATTCCTGCCAATCATAATCAGCCTACTAAACAAGTATGCAAAACAGCCACCTTGGCCTCATCATTTATTCATGCAAGAAGCTCCTGTTGCACCATTTGTGTTGCCCTGCCATGCTATTTTGTGTCATCTGTGTTACCATGTCCTGATACAAAATACAAAAAAGATAGCAAATCATTTCCTAACGATAAAACATTGTAATTAACTCTCCAGACAATGGGGATGACACCCAGGGCTCAGCGGGACACAGTGAGCGTACGCCAGCATAAAAACATGGATCCCAGCTTTCACCTGTCAGACAGGTGACCAGCATCTCCTTTATAAAGCTGCGTATCATAATCCTCCCAGTATCAGGCTGTGGTAAGCAACTGGTGGTGTTTGTGTGTGTGCGTGCGTGTGTGCGCGTGTGTGTGTGTGTGTGTGTGTGTGTGTGTGCATGTGTGGGTGTGCATGCGTGGGTGTGCATGTGTGTGAGTGTGTTTGAGTGCGTGTGTGTGTGTGTGAGTGTGTGTGCATGTGTTTGGGTGTGTGTGTGTGCATGTGTGTGAGTGTGTGGGGGTGCATGTGTGTGTGTGTGCATGTGTGTGTGTGTGTGTGTATGTGCATGTATGTGAGTGTGTGTGGTGTGTGTGTGTGCATGTATGTGAGTGTGTGTGGTGTGTGTGTGTGTGTGTGTGCATGTGCCATAACGGGGTGTCATTACCATGGTCTGGGGAGGGGGGGGTATCCAGGGTACTGCCAGCAAGAAAAAGAGGGGACCCCAGCAGCTATCGCCATGACCATCAAAACTTGCCGGAGATATTAAAACTTTGATTATGCGTGCAGCATGACAAGAAAAAAGAAAAAAAAAAGAATTGGCTATCCAAATGCATTTTTATTTTAAAGCTTCGCCTATAAAGGTTAAGAAGTTATTTTTTTTTTTTTTGAACAGCAAAGACAAAGAAAAACAGGCTGGAAAGAGGCTTTGATGAACTGGAGGATGAAGGATGAACCGGACGGAGTGTAGCAAGCACAGTGGGTAAGGAACTGGGCTTGTAACCGAAAGGTCGCAGGTTCGATTCCCGGGTAAGGACACTGCCGTTGTACCCTTGAGCAAGGTACTTAACCGGTATTGCTTCAGTATATATCCAGCTGTATAAATGGATACAATGTAAAATGCTGTGTAAAACTTGTGTAAGTCGCTCTGGATAAGAGCGTCTGCTAAATGCCTGTAATGTAATGTAATGTAATGTAACTGGAGGACATCAACAACAATAAAGCCTAACGCTAATGTCAGAAGGAGAGTGACTCGCTGCAATCACTCTTCCAGCAAGTTCAGCCCAAGATAAACCATCAATTCATGAGCCAGCATCTCAAAGAAAATTGACACAATAATGCTTCCTTTTACAGGAAATATCAAAGTACAAGCTATTTACCGGGCAAATACAGGGAAAGAACAGCATGTAATTGGATAATTACTACTGGTAAAAATAGATAAATACTTAGAAACACACCCTCCAACACGTACCAACTGAAGTGACTGCAGGTAGCAAAGGTCAGGGTGGTTATAGAGTTTAACTGTGTATTTCCACGAATTTAGATTATACTTTCATGGAAACATTTGTATCAGAAAGTAAGATTTTGTGCAATTACAAGACCATGCAAAATGATACAGTTTTCCACACATCAGGACATGAATTCTTTTTCTTTAGAAAACAGGAATGATACAGTCACATCAGAACTGAATTATTTTAGAACCGTTTCATAGCAGGTAAAACAGGAACATATGGTGGCATGCTAGAGGTGCTTCGACCCTTAAAATCTGAGATATTACAGGTTTTTCAAAGTAATTGTTTTTCTAAAAGCCATGAATCATTTTCCCAGAAAGAACCTGAAACGCAATCATTTCACGTTTATTTTCGTAAATGTGATCATGTTACTATTACAATTCACTACCATTATGCTACCGTACTGATTCCAGCGACCTATCGAAACAGCAACAATAACAGCCTTTGTCCCAAATTTACAGCAGTGGATAAATCAAACACAAATGTGAAACCTCATCTCATGACAAAATGGCTAATACTGGTACGCTTACAGCAATGTTGAACAATAGGCATTGTTCCTCTTCAAAAAAAATAATAAATAAATAAGAAAAATACCTATACAGAATCCAACATGGATCATAGGATGCTACTACTTGCATCATCTAGGCAGCAAACCACAATAAATTAGAATCAATTTGATGAATTAGAAGTTAGGGTTTTAGTTTTAGTGGCATAAATGGACGTGTAAATATTTAAATTAGACAAGCTGTTTATGACCACCACTGCCTTCCATTTCAATCAAACTCTCTCACATACTACTATTCTCTACGATGGTGTGAGTAAGAGAGTATGATGGTGTGTGTGTGAGAGTATGATAGCAAGTGTGAGAGAGTATGATTGTGTGTGTGAGAGAGTATGATGGTGAGAGTAAAAGAGTATGATTGTGTGTGTGAGAGAGTATGACGGTGTGTGTGAGAGAGTATGATGCTGTGTGTGAGAGAGTGACGGTGTGTGTGTGTGCAAGAGTATGCTGGTGTGTGTGAGAGGAAGTATGATTTATGGCCACATTGACTCATACAGTACACACACACACGCCCACCCACACACACACACACACACACACACACTCACTCATCCACCATTCCACTGTCGCCACAGCGGCTGATAAAGTTAGAGCTGATAGCAAAACTGAATGAGAATCAGACAGATTCTGTCAGTAGTGATTGTGTCTGTTGGATATGCACATTTATTTTGATTTAATGGGATTTTGAATTAATGGAGGCTGACAGCAGATAACTGTCACCTAACTCACAAGTGTGCGCGCACACACACACACACGCACACACACTCACACACTGATACACACAGACACAGATGTGCACACACACACACACACACACACTGATACACACAGATACAGATGTTCACACACATACACACACACATACACTGATACACACAGATACAGATGTGCACACACATACACACACACACTGATACACACAGAT
>CM045898.1:47708518-47718518 GCA_025169545.1 Anguilla japonica
AGCTCAGATATACTTTATTGCATCACAATACTTTGTGTCCTAGGTTTTAAAGCAAATCATTTGTCAACATGTGTTTATTTCATTGTGTCTCCCTCTGTTTCTACACACACATACGCATGCATGCACACACACACACACACACACAGGCACACACACACACACACACACGCACACAGGCACACACACACACGCGCGCACACACACACCATCCCTTCCCTCAAAGGAGATAGAGAGATCAATGAACAAGGTCACCATTTCAGGATTCAGAACATCACATCCTTCCCTCTACAGATTGGTGCAGAAAAAGGGCATTTTTCACAGATGTCATCTGTGTCCAGCAGACTGCAGGCAACCTTAGCAGCCAGGCCGTTTTCGGGGTGAGCGTGCGTTTAGAGCACAGAGCCCCCCCCCCCCCCCCCAAACCCCCAAACTTCGCTGGCTGGGGGCCACGTGGTCTGGGCCAAGCTCGCCTTCAAGGCAAGAGGAAAGTTGGCCATTTGCTCAATGGCTGGAGGAAGCGCTCTGACTGTCCAATTTTTCAAACCCTGTTCATCAATCCCTGTTCATCAAACCCTGCTAATCAAACACTGCTAATCAAACCCTGCTAATCAAACCCCACTAATCAAACACTGCTAATCAAACCCTGCTAATCAAACCCCGCTAATCAAACCCTGCTAATCAATCCCTGTTCATCAAACCCTGCTAATCAATCCCTGTTCATCAAACCCTGCTAATCAAACCCCGCTAATCAAGCACTGCTAATCAATCCCTGTTCATCAAACCCTGCTAATCAAACACTGCTAATCGAACCCCGCTAATCAAACCCCGCTAATCAAACCCTGCTAATCAAACACTGCTAATCAAACTGTTCGTCCACCTGCTGGTCTCTGGGCCCCCAGTGTATTCAAACAGCTGTGTGTGTGAATGTGTGCATGTGTGTGTGTATGTGAGTGTTTGTGTGTGTGTGTGTGTGTGTGTGTGTGTGTGTGTGAGTGCGTGTGTGTGTGTGTGTGTGTGAATGTGCGTGCGTGTGTGTGAGTGTGTGTGTGTTAGTGTGTATGTGTGTGTGAATGTGAATGTGTGCGTGTGTGTGTGTGTGTGTGAGTGTGTGTGTGCGCGTGCGTGTGTGTGTGTGTGTGTGTGTGTGTGTGTGTGTGCGTGTGTGTGTGTGTGTGTGTGTGTGTGTGTGTGATGTGTGTGTGGTGTGAATGTGTGTGTGTGTGTGTGTGCGTGTGTGTGTGTGTGTGTGTGTGTGCGTGTGTGTGTGTGTGTGTGTGTGTGTGTGTGTGTGTGCGTGTGTGTGTGCGCGCGTGCGTGCGTGCGTGTGTGTGTGTGTGTGTGAGTGTGTATGTGTGTGTGAGTGCGTGTGTGTGAGTGAGTGTGTGAGTGTGTACATGTGTGTGTGTGTGTGAGTGTGTGTGTGTGTGCCTGTGTGTGTGTTTGTGTGTGTGTGTGTGTGTGTGTGTGTGTGTGAGTGTGTGCGCCCTTACATTAGTGTGTGGAATGATGTTTGTTTGTAAATTGTGTCGGGTCTGAAGCGACCCAAAGCAATGAGGAGCTCCAGACTCAGAGAGCCGCGGCCTGCAGCCTCTGCTGCTCAGCACACAGAAGAGCAGCCCCCATACGAGACAAACAAACAGACCGAATGAGCAAAGCGTCCTCACAGACCCAGACGGGAGGCCCTGGCACTAGAGCACACTCACAGAGAGAGTTCATCTTCCACCGTCAAACAAGAAGAAGAAAAGAAAGTGACCGTCACTGTCAAATTCAGCAAAGAGAGAGAGTACCCCTCTCCCGGTCTGCCATGACTTACTCCGCACAACGGCAAGGGAAACGTCAAACCCCACCGCCCACGTGGCACGAAGATACCGCCATCGCCACGGAAACACGGTCTGCGCACTTTCTGTATTGTCCAGCGGGTCTGATCTGTTTATCGATACGCCTGAGCGATGGTGAGACAGTCAGCGGCACGCGCCTATGACACCGCGCACAAGGTTCAGTGAGAGGACAGCCAGTCAGGACATATCAAATTACTACGAAACGAACCATTACATTACATTACAGGCATTTGGCAGACGCTCTTATCCAGAGTGACGTACAACAAAGTGTATAACCATAACCAGGAAAAAGTATGACGAAAACCCTAGAGAGAAGTACCGGTCCAAGTGCAGGGAACAACCGCATAGTTCAACTTGGACCCTGAAGGTTAAACTGATTAACACTAACACAACAAGAACGGCAACAACGCAGTCTATGGGAAAAATACAAGCAGTAGTTAAGACAGTTGATGCACCAACGAAACAGCTGCCTAGTTACAACCCTAAGCTTACAGTCATTTACAGGGGGGTAGGGAGGGATGGGGAGAGGTGCAGCCTGAAGAGGTGAGTCTTCAGTCGTCGCTTGAAATGGGTCAGAGTCTCAGCTGTTCTGACCTCCATGGGGAGGTCATTCCACCACCGCTGAACTTTCTTTCTATTCAGAGGTCCAAGGACTACAGGTGCTAGAACCCTAATGTTTTTGTTAGGATTCCTTTCATTATTTATTTATTTCCCCCTTTGAACTCAAATAACCCTCAGCAGGTAAGAGCCAGGCACAGTTCTGAATTACATCCCGCGTTCGGTTGACCAAGTTTTTATGTGCTGAAGAGAAACAGTGAACAGCGGCAATAATTCATTCTGACAGAGAACCCTAGACTCCCAACTCTTCGATGGGACAGTCCAGATAACAGAGGAAACGGGAGTACCAAGTACAGGCTAGACCCAAAATACACAAATCCAGTAACCTGAATTATTCAGGCCCTTGGCCTCGACTCCCAGCTGTGCTCCCCAGATCACCCAGGCCTGTGTTAAAGGACTCAGCCTCCACTGGATCACCCAGGCCTGTGTTAAAAGACTCAGCCTCCACTGGATCACCCAGGCCTGTGTTAAAAGATTGACCCTGGGATTCAACCAAAATGCAGAAATGATGATACAGAGATACATATCCAGTGTTTCAGATAAGTCCACAGACATATTACACTCAGCCAGGGACAACACTAAATGACCCAGTCTTGACCTCTATTAAGAAATTCACTTGTCACATTGCTGTGTTGTAGTCCTCTGAGACTGATATTAAGAGAGTGTCACTAGAATAACTGCATCTTATTTCTTTATTATTTCTATATTGTGTAGGAAATTAGTATTTGCTGAGGGTCCCTGTCAGTCAGGGCCCTTGGAATCCATATTACCCCCCCCCCCCCCCCCCCCCCCCCAAACCCGCTCCTCTCACGGCAGTGCCCCTGATACCAGCCCGCCGAGCTCGCCCACTCTACTGCACCTATCAGCTCACAGCTCACAGCTCACCGCTCGCGGCGCAGACAAAAACACGCCAATTTGTGCACCTCGCCGTAAACGCATGCCAGCCTGAAATCAAGCCGCGCTCGCGCTGCCCGAGGGCGCTGGGTGTCTCTATAAACAACACTCCTGGCCCGACACCTGTCACTGCCAGGACAGAAACGCAGAGAGCACGAGGAGACAAATCCCTTCTCCGGTTATGAGAGACTGCGCGGCACACTCCCGCTAAACAAACAGAGAGAAACATTTCTCCAGACAACAGGAAATGTGAAGAGCCACTTCCACAGGAACTGCCTTCTCCAGGGAGAAGGGTGCCCTCGTTAGGGTCAAGCCTCCGGACGGCTTAATGCACTCCTTCACTGCTGTACGACTACCCTCAATAAGGCTCTTTGAGTCTCTGCAAAACGCTGTTCAGCGTGTAGTACAGGCTCTGCTTCGCCAACTCAAGCCTATCCTGAAGGCAAAAAAAAAAAAAAAAAAAAAAAACTTATGGCCTTTTCAACCTAGAGGAAGATTCTGTGAATCACAGTATTGTTACTGCACTATACAAGGTTTACTTCACTCTAGTGTGTTTTTCTGCACCACTGCACCTTGAACTGATGCACTTGTTGTACATCGCTCTGGATAAGAGCGTCTGCTAAACGCCTGTAATGTAATGTAATAATGTAAACAGCAGTGGAGTATAATGGGTAAGCGGCTGGTCTTGTAACCTAAAGGTCACGGGTTCAACACTGCCACTGTAACTTTGAGCAAGGTACCTAACCTACATTTCTTAAGTATATATGGATAAATGGGTGCAAAATAAATGCTATGTAGAATGCTTGTGTAATTCGCTCTGGATAAGATCATCCGTTAAGAGCCTGTAATGATACTGATAACGAGGTAAACAAACCGATGCCATCGCTCCTTACTTACACTCGGGAGTTCTGATCGATGACCACCTCTCCTTTAAGCCTCATATACACAAATCTGCTGGATGAAGTTGAAGCTGAAGTTTTTTGTTAGGAATAAGTCTTGTTTTTTCTCTCAATGTTGGTGGTGACCGGTTGAAGCTACGTGTTTACCTGTTCTTGATTAGGGCGATCTGCTTTAGATAAATGCACCAGCTCAGTGTCCCCATACGTACCACTCAAGAGCTATCAAGGAGCTTTGTGGCTCATTAAAAGCAAACTGTAGAGGCCTCTCTTATTAGTCTGTGGTATATTGTTATTTATAAGGCCATTCTAGGTCTAGCCCCTGCTGTTTGTCTCTCTTTGTGTGGCAGTAATGGGTGACGGCCTCGGGACAGTGTGCTGGCGTGCGGATGCCAGTTCCTAAAGCTGGCACCGGGCTGGAGAAAGAGAAGCTCTCTGCTTTCTGCGCTCCTCCGTCTGCAAGAGCCTGCAGAGGCTTCAGCACCTGATTAATCTCAGTGAATTTAAAGCCATTGTAAAGTCCATGGAATCACAGTCTATTGATAACTGGCACAGTTTTAATCTGTGATTTGATTGTTCCGTCCCCCCCCCTGCACTTTTGTTGTGCAGCACATTAAGCTTGACTGTCGTCCCGGAGTGAGTTTTATTGTTGGGCCTGAAGATATATGTACTGCTGCCCCTTCCTGGCCAGGCCCCTCTCTCTCTCTCTCTCTCTCTCTCCCGGAGAAGCGATTCTTAATCTCACCGTGACTAACCTGATTAAACACAGGTAAAATAAATGGCCATTAATCTGCGCGAGACAGGTCCTTGTTACCGGAGCCCCATTAATTAGCAGGGTGCACACAGACCGCGGGCATACGCAGGCGACGAGTGTTTGTTTGGGGAGTCGGGTGCACTGCATCGTCTGGGAGCAGCCCAGGTGACTCCAGCCAAGAAAGTATCAGGAAGTGTGGCTCACTGAAACACACTACACTGCAATATATCATACACATTCCATACAGTATATATGGACTATGGATTACATATTCAATAAAGTGAATACTTCATATGGAAAATATAAGGTCAAATACGCTCCACGGAATTAAAAAAAAATAACTTCAATAACTCACAGTCGCAATTTGTGCATTTGTCTATATGTTTCGCAACATCTTACTCTGATCAACATAATGCATTTTGTTTCATTAAATTGCAGTACATTTTTGTTAGGGCAGTCAGTGAACTGGAGTTATCTTTTAAAAAATCAAGCTAGAGTTACTGTGGTAATAACCGTTAAGAAAAGTGCTATAAAAATACATCTCCTGCTCGAGTTCTGAAAGCATAATTTACAAACGCCCTCTCGCCTCTCCAGTCCTGGGGCCCACGCTGACTCCACCATCGTCCGCTGTGCCCGCGATCGCTAGCCCGCGCTTACGCTTGCTTTCGCTTCGTTTTCGCGAAACGGCGACAGCGCCTAACGCTCGCAGCCCAGGGGAGGACATCAGACAGGCAAACGCTCAGACCTTTTTTATCGCCATGGCGACGTCGATCGCGCTGGTGCTGATGGATGAGGGAGGCCTCTTTTCGGCACACGCGAGCTCCGCTCTCTTGCGCGACGTCCCCGCGGAAATTCGCCATCGTCCCGCCCGTCGGAAACGCATTCGTTCAGCCGAGCACCTGCCTACCCTTCCTGCTTCATCAAGGGCCTTTGTTTACCTTCCCCAAAGCGTGTGTGAATGAAGATGAGTGCATATTCAACGCACAGCTCCTGGGGGGGAAAAACGATATATAACAAGGGCAGACTCATAAAGTTTGCATCATCAAACACAAGTAAAATAAATATTTAACCAGGAATGAAGATGAGGACTCTACAAGAGACACAGGAGCTGAAGTACACGTGTTAACCTGAAGAATCACGTCTGCAGGACTCCACAGAATCACACCACACGATGAAGGAATATCAACCTGTTCCTTTGATTTCAGCCCCTCTGAACAGAATCAGACCATTTTAATCAGTTTGCAGTTCTGAGAGCAATGAAGCCATCAAGCACCTTGTTAGTGAGTGTCGAAGCTGGCGGTGTGTTCTAAATATGAATTTCCCTCGCAGAATTTAACAGTGGAGGCCAATAACCCTTTTCTCATTCAGAAGAGCACCCCAGTGTGTCTGAGAGAAATGAGAACACAGTCAGAGGGGCGTTTCAGGCGATGGAAGCAACTGTGTTATTACTCACAACACAGACCCCAGAGCAGCGAAAATACGCATTAAATATCCAGACCACTGTAAGCATTAACAGTTACACACAGTTACACACACACACACACACACACAGACACACACACACTGAAGCGTTACTCACAGAGGTATTTTCACACACCAGCTTGTCCCCTGCTCAGGGTCGGTCCGGTCGCTGTCCTCCTCCCATAAAGATGATATATCTGCAGAAGACACACAACACACAGCATTTATGTTTGCTGGGTGGATAAGTAAACAGTCCGTGAGAATAATCCACCAAAACACCTGGCTAGTCCGGCAAGGATTTGGAGAGCTAATCATTATTTATTTATTCATCTTTTTGTTCAGTTCGCTGTGGGGTTGTGGTTGTGGGATGTGGGCTATATGGCACTCTGTCTTATGAAGAATTTTGGAAGTGTTTTAAGGTCTGAGTGACACCTGCGCTGACATCTGCTCAGCTTTCTCTCTCAGGGAGATGAGCATGTGAGCGCTCACTGCTCTTCTGCACTCAGACGACTCACTGCGTTACTGCTCCGGCTTTTCCGCCATCATGTCTGACGGCTCCAGCGCACGGTTAGCCTGACGGGTCGAGGGCACGGTTAGCCTGACGGGTCCAGCGCACGGTTAGCCTGACGGCTCCAGCGCACGGTTAGCCTGACGGCTCCAGCGCACGGTTAGCCTGACGGCTCCAGCGCACGGTTAGCCTGACGGCTCCAGCGCACGGTTAGCCTGACGGCTCCAGCGCACGGTTAGCCTGACGGCTCCAGCGCACGGTTAGCCTGATGGGTCGAGCGCACAGTTAGCCTGACGGCTCCAGCGCACGGTTAGCCTGACGGCTCCAGCGCACGGTTAGCCTGACGGCTCCAGCGCACAGTTAGCCTGACGGGTCGAGCGCACAGTTAGCCTGACGACTCCAGCGCACGGTTAGCCTGACGGCTCCAGCGCACAGTTAGCCTGACGGCTCCAGCGCACAGTTAGCCTGATGGCTCCAGCGCACGGTTAGCCTGACGGCTCCAGCGCACGGTTAGCCTGACGGCTCCAGCGCACGGTTAGCTTGACGGCTCCAGCGCACGGTTAGCCTGACGGCTCCAGCGCACGGTTAGCCTGACGGCTCCAGCGCACGGTTAGCCTGACAGCTCGAGCGCACGGTTAGCCTGACGGGTCCAGCGCACGGTTAGCCTGACGGGTCCAGCGCACGGTTAGCCTGACGGGTCCAGCGCACGGTTAGCCTGACGGCTCCAGCGCACGGTTAGCCTGACGGCTCCAGCGCACGGTTAGCCTGATGGCTCCAGCGCACGGTTAGCCTGACTGAGGCTGGGGATGCTGCCTTCAGAGGCGTCTCAACTTACAGGCAATGACCTTCACAGAGAGAGAGAGAGAGAGAGCATGTAAAGTTAAGCTATCAGAACAGGTTTAGGGTGTCCATCAAGCAACCGTAGAGCTTTCTTCTACTGAGTAATGACTTCATGAATCACAGCATTGCAAATTATTTCCAATCTCTCTTTCTCTCTGTGCACAACATTAGAAAATAAATGACACACAACACTACGGCGGGGTGGTGGCATTTGCCACTCAAAACTGGTCTTCCTTTACAATCATCCTCGGGTCGCGTAAAACCTGCCACCAATCGGTCCTGACGACAGAGAAGCCAGAGAGCCAGTCTGAAGAGGCGAGTCTGAGCGAAGCGTGGAGCACACAGCGCAATGTTCAGCGTCAAACCAGCTCCGGTCAGGGGACAGAGTTCACTGTGACTCATATCAAGCCTGGTTGTGCTGACGTCCCTCACAGTTCAAACTTTTCAGCAGATGCACATTTAGACCCGCACTTCTATTTGTTCTGTTTCACAGAGAACTGAAGCTTCTCAGAGTGGTTAGAGGGGGAAAAAAAGATATTCCAAATAACTTAAAAAGATATTACACAAACATGGACACAGACAAATACACACTCTAATAAAATCCACACTGCCCTTCAGAACTACAAACAATGTCAGCACTTCTTATTATAAAAACACATAAATATTAATGACAAGAGCTGACTTGTAATTAACCTTCAAACTCAAAATTTAGCTTAGTACATGCACACAGAAAAAAAAAAACACAATCAAAGGTGTCGCTCCCCCCCCCCCCCCCCCCCCCCCCAAGTGTCTGTGAAGTCCCCAATGCCAAAAGGCCATTAGAAGTAAATACATTTAAAAGAATGAAGACTTTTGGGGATACCGTTTCGCATGTGATGCACGCATATTTATAAACTTCATAGTCGTTTGAAGTACCAGTTTCTCCACCCACTGCGGCTATTTCAAGGCTATTTCCAGTTGACTACTTCGCCTCGGTTTAATAACAGAATGCAATTAAACCCACATGGATGTCTGAATAATATGGCAGTTTCCTGCAAATAACTGCTGAACAAGCTGGAGCCACGCAGCTGAAATTAGTTAAGAACTGCAGAGTCATTTTTCACCACGGTGTGCCTTCTCAAGCTCTTCTGCACTGTGTGTGTGTGTGTGTGTGTGTGTGTGTGTGTGTGTACATATGTGTGTGTGCATGCGTGTGTGTGTGCATGAGTGTGTATATGAGTGTGTGTGTGTGTGTGTGTGTGTGTGTGTGTGTGTGTGTGTGTGTATATAAGTGTGCGTGCATGCATGTGTGTGTATATAAGTGTGTGTGTGCATGAGTGTGTATATGAGTGTGTGTGTGTGTGTGTGTGTGTGTGTGTGTGTGTGTGAGAGTGTGTGTGTACATATGTGTGTGTGCGTGCATGTGTGTGTATATGAGTGTGTGTGTGTGTGCATGAGTGTGTGTGTATATGAGTGTACGTGTGTGTGTGTGCATGTGTGTGTATGAGTGTATGTGTACATATGTGTGTGCATGCATGTGTCTGCATGTGCGTGTATATGAGTGTACGTGTGTGTGTATATGTCCGTGTGTGTGTGTGTGTGTACACAGGCACATCCATGTGTAAGCACAGATGTTCTTTAATCCTTGTTCAACTAGTTGCAAAATTACCTGCAGGTAATCCTCAAAGTTTGCGAAATCCTCAACAGATCCTCATTTCTACAATGAAGTTATTTCTAGAAATATCATAGTTGAAAACTACAAGGCCAGCAGAAACCTTAATAATTAATCCAACCTTACAGCATGTTGGATGGTCAGCATTTTGAAGTATGTTTAATAAAACTTTCCATCCAAGGCAAGGCTGCTCAGCTGCCAGGTGTGTGAGTCGCCTGTTACACTGCAGACACTCAGCCTTGAGACCTACACAGCTGAACCCAGAGACGAGACTAATGTTAAAACCAACTGCGTAATAATGCAGTAATGCTGTTGCTGTAATAATAATAATAATAATAATAATAATAATAATAATAATAATAATAATAATACATTCAATAAATAAAAATCTCAAGCATGCTGCAGATGGTCCACCTGCTTCTGAACAGATATAACCCAGTGAGTTTACATTTTATCCTGCCAGCCATAATACACACACACACACAGACATGCACACACACATGCACACACACACACACACACACACACATATGCACAAAC
>CM045898.1:47721018-47731018 GCA_025169545.1 Anguilla japonica
GTGTGCTGCTCAAAGAGCTGGAGACAGTGCACACCCTGGTGAGACAGTGAACACCCTGCTGAGACAGTCTAGCCCTTTCTGCAGCTCACACACCTCCTGACCGAAGCGGCTGACCGGCAGGATCCAAGAACACAGAACTGCAGCAGGCCGCCATTTTGTTTTTTTCAGGAGTGACCGCCGCCTGCCCGTCAGAAAACACAGCGACCCCCCCCCATTACTCACACGCTCATTTTCTGCCCCTGCACCTGGGAAACGGCGCCTTCCTGACTGATGGTTTGTAAACAAAAATCAAAAATGTCATAAGCACAAATAACAAGCGCCATCATGCAATATATAAACACATATTTCACACGTCTGCAGGGCGAGCAGGGATGTAACCGGGTGTGAGTTATGTGGCATGATCTAAGCTTTTTCTAGGGGCCATTCGTTCCCGAAGATCAATAAAGTTTTATGGAAGGTTGTGTGGGGCACTGTGCGGACAGAGGAAAATTACACACATTCAGGGCTTATAAATAAAATAAAAAGGAAAATGGCCTCTTTCGCTACCTGCCGGTGATACATCTCCATCGCCGGGCGCGGACGTGCTGTCGTCGGGGGTGCCTAAAACGACGGTTTCCAGAATGGAGTCACAAACTGACACAAACGTACGCGACGCGTTCACGTCACCGTTAGCCTCGCCGTCGGCTACTGACAAATGTGCCTGCGAATGCGCGTGGAGAAAAAAGAAATAAAAATAAACTCCTTTTGGTAGCGCTGTGTGTGTTCTGTGGGTGTGTTGTGTGTGTGCTGTGTGTGTGCTGTGTGTGCGTTGTGGGTGCATTGTGGGTGTGCTGTGTGTGCTGTGGGTGTGCTGTGGGTGTGCTGCGGGTGTGCTGTGGGTGTGCTGTGGGTGTGCTGTGGCTGTGCTGTGGGTGTGCTGTGGGTGCTGTGGGTGCGTGTGTGGGGTGCGTTGTGGGTGTGCTGCGGGTGTGCTGTGTGTGTGCTCTGTGGGTGCTGTGTGTGTTCTGTGGGTGCGTTGTGGGTGTGCTGTAGGTGTGCTGTGGGTGCGTTGTGGGTGTGCTGTGGGTGTGCTGCAGTTGTGGGTGTGCTGTGGGTGTGCTGTGGGTGTGTTGTGGCTGTGCTGTGGGTGTGCTGTGGGTGCGTTGTGGGTGTGCTGTGGCTGTGCGTGTGGGTGTGCTGTGGGTGTGCTGCGGGTGCGTTGTGGGTGTGCTGTGGCTGTGCGTGTGGGTGTGCTGTGGGTGTGCTGTGGGTGTGCTGTGGCTGTGCTGCAGGTGTGCTGTGGGTGCGTTGTGGGTGTGCTGTGGGTGTGCTGCAGGTGTGCTGTGGGTGTGTTGCGGGTGCGTTGTGGGTGTGCTGTGGGTGCGTTGTGGGTGTGCTGTGGGTGTGCTGCGGGTGCTTGTGGGTGTGCTGTGGCTGTGCTGCAGGTGTGCTGTGGGTGCGCCAAGGAGCAGGCGATGGCCTTTTTTACGGCGGGTTTCTCCGCCAGCCTGGCCGCTGAATTAACGGCGGTGTAAAGCGGCGGGGGGGGGGGGGGGGGGGGGGGGGGGGGGGGGGCGCCACGCCCTGATAAATCTCACCGGTTTTTTTATCTGCACCTGCACAGCAGCCCAAGGCCCCGCTTCATCAGGGCGCATAAACGAGTCGCTTAGCAGCAGATCGCTGGGGGGGGGGGGGGGGGGGGGGGGGCAGGGCAGGGCGGGGCGTGGCCAGGAGCGACGTACTTAACCTAGTGCGTTTTTTTTCATTATGTAAAAATGTACACAACAGTGTGTCAGTCATGCTGATTATTGTCTTTTTTTTGCCAGCAGTAAGACATACAGCTATACAGGACAAAAACCCGGAATTTCAAAACCTTATGGCCAGTCAAGATGCAGAAATATACAGATCAATATGGAAGATAAATTAAGCAGTATGAATAAGAATTCTCTCCACAACTGAAAAAATTGTCTCTGTGTTAAATATGAGCTAAAAAATATTTTCATTCAAGCTCATCAGTATCTGTGCAAGGTTTTATTGTAGAAAAACAGCAAACAAAACACTTGGAATATCTTCTGTTTTCTGTATATTAGTGGTATAAAATCGATAAACTGCCACATCAGATTCGTATGGCCTTCTGTGCCCCAGGTTGTATCTTGTTAGCCTTAAATCCCCAGTCCAGTGCAGCTCTTCTCAGAGCTAACATCGCTCTGTAAATCCTCTAAAACCACACTGCACCCTTAGTCCCTTCGGTGCTGTTTTTCTTTGCAGTCCTTGAAACGATGAGTCGTCAAACCTCAGTCTCCAGCCCCCCCCCCCCCCCCCCCCCCCGGCCCCCGCCCCCCCCCCCCACAAGCGCGTGCTCCACACCATCCCCGTAAATCTCCCCGCCGTTTCACTCTCCCGCAAGAAAACGACTCCGTTTCCTCTCCTTGCCTGCATCCTTTCTTTTTTCTCTTTAATTCCCTTAATCTCCCCGTTGCGTTTTCTACTGTGTGACCGCTCAATTCCCTCTGTCTTATATTTATGATCTCGGAATCTATTATATCCTTTCTCCTACCTCAAGGATTCCATTTATCAGCTTTCTTTAAGACACTATTTCTCCCAGGATGCATCTGATGTAGTTCCTCAAGGCTCCGTTCTGGGTTCCTTCCCTTTATTGCACAATATATCTCCCCTCAAGATACATTAAGGCCGCACTGTCATCAATCCAAACCTTTCTAAATCTGAAATAGTCTTCGCCAGAACCACTCTCTTTGTGTCCCCTCCCATTTCAATGAACATGTACTGTTTGCAGAGTAGGGTTCTACAACAACTTTTTTTGTTTTTTTTTGTGGGGGGGGGGGCGACATATTCTGAAAATATGGTGCTTAAGAGCCACATATATTCTGTGAACTACATACAAAGCAAGAATGCATGAACAGGCATTTTGCTGGCGTAAACTACGCAAAATACATCTCGTTAGAATATTCCGGTTTATTAATCTATCACAAGTGTGAGGTGGGGCGGCACGGTGGTGCAGTGGGTAGCATGTTCCGTGCCCGTGTGGGTTTCCACCGGGTACTCTCGCCCAATGTATGCTGGGATAGGCTCCAGCACCCCCGCGACCCTACCCTGGATAAGCAGTTCTGGCTTTTCGGTGATGGTAATGGCAGCAGTAAGTTATGTTGCAGCCAGATTTGGAGTCTCTTAGCATGTCCATCACTGTACTCTCACCATAACTACCGCCCTCTCAGCATAATTACTGCTGCCTTTCACCTGCTATCATCTGTGTCTGCCTAATATGCACCCCCTTCATGTCCAAGCTCATGCTTTTCCTCCTTCTTACAACTTTGAAAATACATAAACCTGCATTCCATTTAATTTTGTTTTTCCCTAGTTATTATTATTCCTGGTTGTTGTCGAAATATGATCTTTGTTTTCATTTATTTATCTATTTATTTCAGCACGTCAGCTGTGACACATCCAGGGATGCCTGCACATGCTCACTCACTTTTACTCACAGATTTTAAAACGGGATCTACCGTCTATTATTCACAAAGGTACACAAGCACCTCCAATATATCCAGGGTCTTTTGAAAGACACCTTGAGACAACTGCATGCCTGTTTTTGTGCAAGTGTGTGTGTGAGTGTGTACGCGCGTGCACGCGTGTGTGTGTGTATGTGTGTGTCTGTGTGCGTGTGTGTGAGTGTGTGTGTGTGTGTGTGTTTATATTCTGTGTGGATGTGCCTGCCAGACTCTCTGTTTGACTCACCTTTACATCAGCATTGTAGCCTCAATCCGCCAGTACAAATAAAAAACCACAGTAAAATAGCACCTCTACCGTCTCTCATTTTTCCATCACTCTCTTTTGGAATGACTCTCTCAGAGACACACACACACACACACACACACACACACTTTTTAGCAGTATGAGTAGAATCCAGCATTAATTATATGTAACTACTGATAAGCTGGAAAGTGATTTGCACAAACCGATCATTTAGATGGTGGTAATGCTGAGAAAGGGAACAGGGGATGTGGGACAGACATTACTCTTTCATACATAAATATATTCATTTTTATAACACAGTTTGTTCTTTTCATTTAACAGCACACTCATGATGATATAAGTATAAAATAATGAAAATAATAAAATTAATTGAAAATGAATCTCAAAGGATTACGCTGGTTTTATTGAACCCTCACTCCTAGCCACTCCATTCTTTTTTCTCACACGCTCACTCTCCAATGGGAGGGGGCTGACCAATGGGAGGGGGCTCTTCACACTTCATGAAGCCATCTCACTCGCTGTCAGTCAAGAGGTGCTTTCAACACAGAGACCCACCCCCCCCCCCCCACCACCCCCATCCCCGCAAACATCTCTGTCTTGCCCTCTCTCTCTCACTAAAAGAGCATCACTCACCTATTTTTATATATTTTTTCTCTCTCTCTCTTTCTATATCTCTCTCTGTCTATCTCCCTCTTTCTCTCGTTGCTACACATAGGGGTTGTATACACGGGTCTAGAGTGGTTTTCTGACTGAATGGCTGGTGACAGCACGAGAGCAGCTTTCTCAGTGTAATTGAAGAATCTGCTAGAAACACTTCAGAGTCCTTACAGATTTTATTGTCCATCCCCATGGACACTGAATTCCCTCAACAGTCAACTCCAGTCAAATCAAACGCCCTGCATTCCTTCTTCAGGTTGTGTACAGATCATTTCTCGCTGAACCCAGGATGAACAATAGGAGTTTGAACAGCCCTTCCCTGTCTGTGCAGTGATTCAAATTCAAGAAAGCAAGTCACTCATATTCTCCATACAGCCTATCCAGTTTACACTTCATTCATATTCTCTATGCACCTTTCCTTGGTGAAATAGTCGGCACACAAATATTTTCTTATTATAATATTAATAAACACACGTTATAGCGAAGAGTCATTCTTTTAAGCAGGTGCGTGCATGCTTGATCTCAGGGAAATGTAGAATACTTTTTGAACTGAATGTTTCATTGATATCTTGAACAGAGAAAGCTGTATAATGCAAATATCATACACATCGCGCACTGCTAACAACAAGCCTACATCACACCTGCATTATACTATACGAGCCACACAATGCAATAACACATTATACTATACTACACTACACTATTATGCACTATATTAAACTACAGTATGAGCTATAAGAACTATATGCTATTCTGCATTACACTATACGGTGCTATAAAATATTATACTATGCTATACCTCAATATATTAAACTATACTGCATTAAACTATGGTATAGTAAAGTACATTGTACTCCACTGTACTATACCACATTATACTATACTACACTATATTCTTTATACTCTGCACTAAATTAAACTATAGTATAAGCTATAAGAACTATAAGCTATTCTAACAGTATCACATTATATACATTATACTATGCTATAAATATACACTACACTATATTCTACAATGCTACAGTATACTACGCTATACAATACACACTATGCTATATTGTACGATACCACACTGTATTATGCTATACAATATACACTATACTGTGCTAAAGCACATTGTACTATGCTATACCATAATACAATGCAATGCATATCCTTACAATTTGCCCAGAAAACAACTCACTCTTCACATTATGATATTGAAGGGATTTTTTTATTTTATTGACATTACTGCTCATTTAGGTTTATACACAAAAAACGTTAGCATGTCTGTGGATTCTCTGTATCGCTGTAAGAAGAGATAGTGAAGAGAACAGAGGAGTCCATTTGTATGCTGCACATTACTGTACACACTGTTCTCTAAGATGACTACTATTAGCCACAATCCAGAGCCCCAGATTTATGTGTCTGTCCATCACAGACGTCAGTGGAATTAGAGCCAACTGCCAGACACATGAGCTTTTCATGTTGTGTGTGTTTGAGTGTGTGTGTGTGTGTGTGTGTGTGTGTGTTTTTGGGTGCATGTACGTGTATCTGTGTGTTTGCATGTGTATCTGAGTGTGTAGGTGTGTGCATATGTCTGTGTGCGAGAGTATGTGTGTATGTATGTGTTGGGGAGGTGGGGTGAATGCGTGTCTGTGTCTGTGTGTGAGATTGTGTGTCTGTGTGTGTGTGTGTGAGAGAGAGTTTGTGTGTGTGTTTGGGCGTGTGATAATCACACCGACACTCAACTTTATTCTGCTAAAGGTTGTGGCCACAGAGCTGGAGTTTGAGGCAGCAAATAAACATCGGCTACAGAAGGTGACATCACCCCCTGAACCTCCAATAAGGCTGTGATTAGTCGCTGTTGGTGGGGTCTTTGGTCTTTAACACGGGGAGTAAATCGTTTCCCTTGTGCAGTGCTGTGGTTAGAAACAGGCAGTAGTACTAACCACTCTCCCCCACCAAGCCCTATGTCACTGCGCTGTTTAAAGGGGCCTTTGCAAAATGAAACCTACATCATTCTTCAACGTGAATAAGACTTCACCTCCACTTCACAGATTTTCTGTCGAAGGCACTGGTCCTGAATGCCGCCAGTTCCGCCCAAAACGATCTTCATCACGATTAGAAATTTGGTTATTTTCCCCACACTCATCTGAAATAGACATGCCAAAGACAGATACCTCTCAGCCCCAAATCAAAGGGTCTGAACCTCCCACGATCAGCCATCTGATTGGTTAAAAAGAAGTAAATCATTCTTATTTCTGAATGAGAGAGAAACAGGACATGGGGCCTGTGTTTAATGCTTTAACAGCCTTTAGCGCAAATGGAATCCATGCTTCAGACAGGACAAGTGCGTTTTTTAGTCCGTGATTGTACTGTCCCTCCTTCCAGCATCGTCTACCCTTTTATTTCCAGGGGATTCATCTCCCATTTCCACCTACGATGCATATGCTGTCTTTCTCTCTCTTTCATTCTGTTCCCCTCTCCCTGCCTATCAAACACACACTCTCATACAAGCACACACACATTCATGCCAACCAATATAATAGAGTAGACAGTGCCATTTCAGTTATTATTATGAAACCAACTAATAATGTGGTTTAACAGCAAAAATATATATATATTTTAATAAATATAAGATTCAAATCCATTTTAAATGCAAATAAACAGTAACGATGCAATCATCAACGCGCCTGTCCAAAGATTGGTGCGCTAGCAGAAATTATGGGTGACAGTGACGGTTTCTGGGAAATCATAAACAAGCACATTCTGATAAAAATCATCTGGCAGTACCAGATCATTTACACTTGACTCTGATTGGCTGATTGCTTAATTGTTTAAGTGATTGATTAATTGCTTAATTGATTGAAGCACATTTCACTCAATGCTAAGTCAATCAAGCTGCTAATTTTATCTCCGCTGATTGTAAAACATTGTGAAGCGGCTCGTGTTTCCGGGATAAAATCAGCATTCAGAGAGCAGTGAGAGAGACAAGGGGGGGGGGGGGGGGCGTGAGAGGCAGGGAGGGCGGGGCCATCAGATGTGACCAGAGAGATCTCATTAGTGGGGGCGTAGTGGAGGCCTTTACCAGGGCATGCGCCCAGCCCACCCCCGCCCCCCGGCCCACCCCGACCCCCAGCCCCCACCCCCCCACCCTCCCGGCTGATTTGCTGTAATTCAGAAGAGCTGCAGTCTGCTGGCTGCTCGGAGGCTCTGTGTTATTGCAGCATCAAACTCCTAATGAATACAGTTTCCTCCACATGCAATGAATCCTCTTTAATCAAGTCCAGAGCTAATGACTCACAGCAGCGGAACGGCAGAGACATAACATCTGATTACACGCAGGGTGCGACTCCGCGGACACACCGCACACCCTCAAACAACGCCCATTAAATCCCATCTTCAAAGGCCGAAGGTTTCACGCTGTACTGTAGTCATCGCGTGCACAGCTGGCACATTAGAATTTTTTTTAATATGTTGAAATAGTGTGTGCATGCCTGCGCATGTGTGTGTGTGCATGCATGTGCGAGAGTGTGAGTGTGTGTGTGCATGTACCTATGTGTGTGTGTTTGGTTGTGTGAGTGTGTGTGTGTGTGTGTGCGCGCATGCATGTGTGTGCACACACAAGTGAATACCCTTTTGTTCGATGCTGCCAAAATATTCATTTTTACGGCCTTTGAAAAAGGTGGCTGGCGTAGATGATTGACAGGGATGAGACATGCAAGCCCCGCCCCTGCCTATTCAGCGCATCAGAGCCCTCTCGCCCTCTCGCTCTCCCCCGAACCCTTAATCACAGAAGCACCATCAGCGTGCACCAGAGCTGTAAGAGTTTTCAGAAGAGTGTAATTACCGCGTCTCCATCCGAGCAGCTGAGTGGCGGAAACGCGGCGCTTTTGAGTATAAATAACTTCAGACACCGCGGAGCAATGTGCTGCACCGAGGCACAGAGAACTAGGCCAGGAACCTGGAGGTTACGGGTTCAAATCCTCAGTGGGATACACTTCTTTTAGGCCAGACCAGTGGTTGCCCCTCGTGGAGGCCTACAGAAGTACACAGATTTGCATTTTATACTGTCCCTAATGCACCTGACTCAAATAATAAATGGCTTTATGATGAGTCCATTAAATTTTTTTTTTTTGTATAATATGTGCTGAAATACATTTTAAGTGTGCACAGGTTGTGTCAGTCCTGGGATAGAATGAGAGTGTGTGTGTGCACAGGTTGTGTGTCAGTCCTGGGATAGAATGAGAGTGTGTGTGTGTGCACAGGTTGTGTGTCAGTCCTGGGACAGAATGAGTGTGTGTGTGTGCACAGGTTGTGTGTCAATCCTGGGACAGAATGAGTGTGTGTGTGTGCACAGGTTGTGTGTCAATCCTGGGACAGAATGGGAGTGTGTGTGTGTGCACAGGTTGTGTGTCAGTCCTGGGACAGAATGAGAGTGTGTGTCCTCTTCAGACCTCCAGGCCTGTTCTGGGGAACATTGCTCTAGAGGAAGGTACTGCACCACGCCCTTACCTGGCCACAGCACAGAGAACCTCCATGCACCAAAGGCCAGCCTGGGTGAGCACTGCAGAGTGCACTTCTCATGCTTATCCTATTCTGACCTCATTCATACTACAGTTCTGCTGCTTCTCTCGCCCACGCTCAATATTTATTAAATTGTGGACACTATATACATAATATATTAAGTTACAGCTATGGCAGGGTAATGTGTGAGCATCTAATTAGACTAGCAGGGTTTTTTTGACCGTGTGGTCATTTTTAAAATGAAGTGTCAGGCTTTTGTGATGCATCAGTGTAAGTAATCGTGCAGCAGACAGAAAGACTTGCTCGCTGTGTTATTGCATTAGCGCTGCTAGCGCTTCCTGCTTAGCACAGCGCTGCAGCGATCTCTGACGGGGGCCGTCCCTCCATCCAAAACCAAACCGCACTCTGAATGCTAAAGATACAGAGACGCACAGCAAAGCAAAGCCAATGACAGCAAGCGTCTGCCATCACTGTCCCCACAACATGCCAGGCGATCACATCCATGTCATGTGACACTGTTCCCCACCACAATGACTTTGGGAATCGATTAACAACGTCTCAGTAATGTTTACCAGCACTCACAAGCAACCTGTCAATGCCCAACTGCACCTTCAGATCAAATACACCTCTCTAACACAACCAAACAACACACAACCCCAACTTCAGATCAACATCACCTCTCTAACACAATCTAATAACACACAACCCCACCTTCAGATCAACATCACCTCTCTAACACAACCAAACAACACACAACCCCAACTTCAGATTGACTATACCTCTCTAACACAACAAAATAATGCACAACCCCACCTTCAGATCAACATCACCTCTCTAACACAACCTAATAACACACAACCCCACCTTCAGATCGACTATGCCTCTCTAACACAACCAAATAATGCACAACCTACCCTTCAAAAACACAAAGCTTCTCTTCACAAAAGGTCATGATACTAAACCCTAAGGACAAGAATATCTTATCAAATCTTATAAAATAATATAACTCAGTAGAAAGGAGGCTGCACATCCTCATGATAAATCAAACGACTTAGAGGCTAATTGCTACCCTTTTTGACATTCC
>CM045898.1:47736018-47788518 GCA_025169545.1 Anguilla japonica
GCAAGTTAATCACATGAAGCTCCAGGCACAGTTTTAGCCACTCGTTAGCGCCATGCCGCTAAAAGCATAAATCTCCAGATATTGGGATGGGGAGCACAAAAACAAACTAATGCGTACAGACGCAATGTGAATGCAAGCGGACTGCTGATTTAACAGACACTGTGTCTGACGTTTGGGGGGGTTGTCTGTAA
Source organism: Anguilla japonica (assembly GCA_025169545.1). Classification (NCBI taxonomy): domain Eukaryota; kingdom Metazoa; phylum Chordata; class Actinopteri; order Anguilliformes; family Anguillidae; genus Anguilla; species Anguilla japonica. The sequence goes on from CM045898.1 coordinate 47,736,210, forward strand.
AGTGGTAGAAGGAGGCTAGAGATATGCACAACCAATCAGAAGCAAAAAGCTAGTAACTGACATTTACAACGTCCAATGAGAAACCATCTAAAAAAAAAAAAAACACAGTGGGGCCCATCTGACCAGGCAAAGCCAATAACAGAGCTGGATTCCCTGGGCCTTCCTGCAGGGCCTACAGCCTGGAAAAGGAGCCCAGTTTCTCCACCTTCACACCAATGGAGTGATGCGTCACCATTCTGCAGAGAGAAGCGTGTCTGTACTGGTCAGTACCCGCTGTTCTGCAGAGAGAAGCGTGTCTGTACTGGTCAGTACCCGCTGTTCTGCAGGGAGAAGCGTGTCTGTACTGGTCAGTACCCGCTGTTCTGCAGGGAGAAGCGTGTCTGTACTGGTCAGTACCCGCTGTTCTGCAGGGAGAAGCGTGTCTGTACTGGTCAGTACCCGCTGTTCTGCAGAGAGAAGCGTGTCTGTACTGGTCAGTACCCGGTGTTCTGCAGAGAGAAGCGTGTCTGTATGGTCAGTACCCGCTGTTCTGCAGGAGAGAAGCGTGTCTGTACTGGTCAGTACCCCCGCTGTTCCTGCAGGGAGAAGCGTGTCTGTACTGGTCAGTACCCGCTGTTCTGCAGAGAGAAGCGTGTCTGTACTGGTCAGTACCCGGTGTTCTGAGAGAGAAGCGTGTCTGTACTGGTCAGTACCCGCTGTCCTGCAGAGAGAAGCGTGTCTGTACTGGTCAGTACCCGCTGTCCTGCAGAGAGAAGCGTGTCTGTACTGGTCAGTACCCGCTGTTCTGCAGAGAGAAGCGTGTCTGTACTGGTCAGTACCCGCTGTTCTGCAGAGAGAAGCGTATCTGTACTGGTCAGTACCCGCTGTTCTGCAGGGAGAAGCGTGTCTGTACTGGTCAGTACCCAATGTCCTGCAGAGAGAAGCGTGTCTGTACTGGTCAGTACCCGCCGTTCTGCAGGGAGAAGCGTGTCTGTACTGGTCAGTACCTGCTGTTCTGCAGAGAAAAGCATGTCTGTACTGGTCAGTACCCGCTGTCCTGCAGTTTAGGGTGATGCGCAGTGATAGTTTCAGGGCTGGCCTTCACTGAGGTGGGGGCTCAATGCTAGTGTTGGGTGATGGGAGTTATGGAACCCCACAGTGAAGCACACACAAGACCCGTGAAATATGTCAAAGGTTTTAAACATTTTTTTGTTGCAGAATGTTTATGTAGAAACTGGGTTATTTTTCCCTGCAGTTTAGGGAAGTTATTTAAGACATGCTCTTTGTGTCCATTAGCTTGTTGCACTAACTTGAACAGAAGGTGAAACTTTTTTGACACGCTGGGTAGTTATTTTTGTTTTGTACAGCATAAAACACTAAACGTCAAAACAACCTTTTGGTTGAGTCTTGAACATAAGAAGTGTTTGGTGGAAAATAACAATCATTTATGAGTCAGCTTTGTAAGGGCCATTTGTGTCAGTAAACTGTCATCTACAGTACAATTTCAGCATTCATTTCAGTGGGTTTGAACCTACGCTTGTTTAAAAAAAATTTTAAACATATTTTATCTTCATGTTTCAGGTAGCTCCATGTTATATATATATATATAGTTTGTCTCTGTTCGTAACACAATGACCGATTGCATGCCATCCCTGTAGTTGACAGTGAAGCACACCACAATACTGAAACCCAGTGTTTAAACCGGATGAGATGCTTGCCAGCTCCTGAATTTCCTGATTTTCGTGAACACCGTGACTCATTCATTTTTACATTTCAGGCATTTAGCCAGACACTGTTATCCAGGGGAGCGTACCCGGCTCACACTCTGTACATACGGCGTGTGTGTGCAGCTGCACATTAGCTGAAGTATCTCGGGTTAAGTGCCTTCAGCGTAGGGGTGCAGCGGCAGTGACCCACCTTGGGACTCGAACCCGCAGCTCAGGAGCTGTTAGAGGCGTTGTCTAACCATTACGCTGCAACGCCGCCCCTAATGATGTCTCACACGCATTCTCCTCACAACATAACGAGAAAACAAATAGAGCAAATGTGACAGCGACTCTGGTTCCATTACTCACGCAAGCGGAAGACAGAGCGGAGGAAGGCTTGTGACTAATTAGTCTACTACGCGGCGGAAAAAAAACAAAAACTTTTTTTTTGTTTTCAGGCAGCAGGAAGGAAGGACCAGATGGTAACCCAGGGCAACAGCATCTCATTCTGAAGCCCTGAATACACGTTTTTCAAAAAATGGAAAGAGGGAAAAAAAACACCCTTGAGAATATTGGCTGGGCGAGATATTTTGACCTTCTGCTTGGTGTGAGAAAATGAGGGGGTGCAGCATGTTTTCAGGACAGTGCACATTATACAGCTCCAAAATGGCCAATCCTTAATGTTTAAGCATTTAACCAAAAGGGTTTCATGTGCCAAGGGAACAGAATGGCAGGGCAGTGTTGTGCACAGCGAACAGAATGATAGAGGGATCAGAATGATAGAGGGAACAGAATGAAAGAGAGAAGAGAATGTCAGTTTTTAACGTAATGCTTAGGGAACAGGATGGCAGTGTGATTTAGGGATTAGGGAATAAGACGGCAGTTTGGTGTGTGCTTAGGGAACATGGTGGAGGTTTTGCTTTCCACAGGAAAAAAAAAACTGAATGATTGGTTACAATCAGTCAATGGTGCAAAGTAACAAAATAGAAATACTTTGTTAGTGTACTTAAGTATTTTTTTAACACCACAGACACACATACGCAAAAAGAACACAGAAACACACGCATGCACACACACACACACACATGCATGCACACACACACACACACACACACACACACACGCACACACACACACACACACACACACACACGAGGGGTAATCCTAAATCCTCCAGCAGAGACACGTCCATGATGCTGCACTCTCCCCTCTTAATAACTTGAGCACACTCTGTCCCTCAGAGCTCTCTGTGCCCGGCGGCCATTTTGAGCGCGGCCCGCCCCACAGCTGACCGGTTATAGATCGACACGTGTAGAAGGGTTTTTATTTGATCCGCGCGGACGAGGCTGATGAACGCGCGCTGGCCCGTTTGGCGGGAGTCTGGGAGGCAGGAGGCGAGGGAGGGAGAGAGCGCGGGAGGGAGGGAGGGAGAGGCGAGAGGAGAGAGCGCGGGAGGAGGAGGAGGAGGCGAGGGAGGGGAGAGCGAAGGGAAGGAGGGAGGCAGGAGGCGAGGGAGGGAGAGAGCGGTGGAGGAGGCGAGGGAGGGAGGAGGGAGAGGGAGGCAGGAGGCCCCCAGGGAGGGAGGAGCGGGGAGGAGGCGAGGGAGGGAGGAGCGAGGGAGGGAGAGGCGAAGGAGGGAGGGAGGGAGGGAGGGAGCGCGGGAGGTGAAGGGAGGGAGGGAGGGAGGGAGAGAGAGGGAGGGAGGCGAGGGAGGGGAGGGGAGGGAGGGAGGAGGGAGGGAGGGAGGAGGGAGGGGGGAGCGAGGGAGGGAGCGAAGGAGGGAGCGAGGGAGGGAGGGAGGGAGGAGGCGAGGGAGGGAGGAGGGAGGAGGCGAGGGAGGGAGCGAGGGAGGGTGGTGATGTGGCGATGGACCTCGATGGACCCAGGCTCCGGAAGCTTCTGTTCACACGCTGTGTGTTTCATCATGAGGCAGCGCAGACCCCAGCGCCGGGTCATCGATCACAGCCCCCCCCCCCACCCCCCAAATGACCCCAGCCCATGGTCCCTCACACCTCATTAAATAACATCAAATAAGAATTACACACATTTATTAAAATTAATTATACTGTGGTTTCCCCATAAGAGGGAAGGGATTACTCTGTGATTATACGCTTGCACAAAACATGTAATGGATCATTATTATTATTATTATTATTATTATTATTATTATTATTATTATTATATTTTATTATTATTATTATTATTATTATTATTATTATTATTATTATTATTATTATCTCATAGTTTTGCATCACAAAAATGACATCTGTGTCGCTACGGTGATCTTTAGCTTTGCTTAAAAGATGACCATGGTTTCGTTCATAATGAAAACATCCATGGGAATCAGCTTAAAGAAGAACACGTGACCTTGTGTTAGATGTCAGATTGTAAAACTGATAGACTCTCTGACAGGTTTCTATTGATATCCACCACCACTGATCTCACATCATGTCGATATTGATAAAGAAGAAAGAGGAGGAACTGCATTTCACTGGACCTGTTTTCCCAGGGGGAAAAACACTGTGATGCACCAGAGAGAATGGAGACATCAGCGAGCCCCCACAGGAACATGATGCTGCTTTTCCAACGTGATGAAGACAAGCTGACAAAGCGCTACGCTACAGGAGGTAAGGAGAGCGCCATGGCGAGCAGGGGAGGGGGGGCTGCCAGCGGGGGAGGGTGGTGTGGCAGCGGGGGTGGGGGGGGGGGGGGGGACGTGGCAGCGGGGGAGGGTGGTGGTGTGGCACAGGGGGTGGGGGGGCGTAGCAGCGGGGGAGGGGGGGCCTGCCAGCAGGGAGGGGGGGGGGGGGAGTCATGCCAGCGGGGGAGGGGCTGTGGCAGTGGGGGGGGTGTGCGGGGGGTGGGGGGCTTCTCTTGCCAGGGGAAGGGGGGGCGTGCCAGCAGGGGAGGGGGTGTGGCAGTGGGGGAGGGGGTGTGCCAGTAGAGGAGGCGAGCGTGTGAGCGGGGGGGCTGGGGGTTCTTCCAGCAGGGGTGGGGTGGCATGCCAGTGGGGGGGGGGGGGGGGGTGCCAGCAGGGAAGGGGGGCATTTGATCGGGGGGGGGGGGGGGGGCACAACAGCGTGTCGCCACTTTTTCTTCTTTTCACGCGCTTTAAAAAGCCTCCATTGTTATGACGCCTGAATGATGAGCCCGCCAGCCGCGCGTCTATTCCTGTGCTAACAGGGGCTCAGGTAGGCGGTGATGCCTGTGAAAACATGTTTGCAAAGGCTGTTTCGCATAAAGTTTCAGGTTCAAATCCTGGGCAGCACAGCGCTGCCGTGTGGCTGAGCCCGCTGCTGGAACAGACGCCCAGCAGGTGATGTCATATTACAGAACATGCAGCCTGCCTCATACGAGAAGCACACCTGCTCAGCGCGACATGTGCACCTCGCTCGATCCTGAGCCGCGATTGGCTCGTCAGCTCACCTGTACCTGCCCTCAGCACCGGCAGGAAGCAGGCTGACAGGCAGGAAGCAGGCTCTTCTGTAGCGAGCGCTTCTCAGCGCTTGCAGGATCGTTACAGAATCATGTGAGTAACATCACTTTGGATTCCGCTCCTGTTTCACTCCTGACCCCCCCCCCCCCTCGATAAGGGGTACAGCTGTGCTCTTCTGAAACCCGCCCTCTACGCTCCGGTCACGCGCTTCACCTCTCGCCACCCTCCGCTTCATCGGAGGGAGGGGTGCAATTCGGAACATGAACTGGCCCTGTCAGGACACCGTAGAGCGCCGTGATCGAGCGAACGAAAACCCTGCCATTTCTCAGACAAGGGTGGGATCTGGGCCAGCGAGCCGGCCCCCGCCTGTCCCAAAGTTCTCCAGAACAAAGTGAGCGTCTGAAGAACAGGACCGGAACGAGGAGGAGGACAGAGCGCAGCTTTCGCACTTTCGCAGGACGAAGGGCGATAAAAGGGTGAAGCGTACGAAGTGAGCTTCTGATTGGCTAAGCCCGCCCCAGAGAGCGCAGACTGTTAGTGAGGTACAGAGGCAGATAAAACGTGTGTGTGTGTGTGTGTGTGTGTGTGTGTGTGTGTGTGTGTGTGTGTGTGCGTGTGTGTGTGTGAGAGAGAGTGTGCTGAGAGAGAGTGATTGTTTTGTGTGTGCTTGTGTGTGAGTGCGCGTGTGTGTGTACATACATGTGTTTGCGTGCGTGTTTGTGTACATACATGCGTGCGTGTGCTTGAGCGTGTGTATGCATGCGTGTGTATGTGTGCATGGGGGGGGGGGGGGTGTGTGTGTGTGTGTGTGCGTGGGGCGGGGGGTGGATTGGTTTAGCCGCCAGTGATGCTTTCTCAGTCCGATGGGCTAGGCCAGTCATATTTCCCCAGCGCTACAGAGTGGTGAGTTTTATAAATAACCGACACACTGATGCTGTTTCCATGGTTACTGCTTTCTTCTCCCCTCCCGCCCCCTCCCCTACAGTACGATGCTCCTCCTGCACACGCTCAGATGTCAGGTTACGATGTGAGGTCATCTGGAGTGGTCCAACAACAACAGATAAAAAATAAACATAATTGGGCATTCTGCTGTGTCACTGCAAATAATCATTATTATTATGCTTTTTTTATTGGGATTACATGATTACACAGGCTATATTTAAAACCATTATTATTATTATTGTTATTATTATTATTATTATTATTATTATTATTATTACCTAGAGTGTGTTTATGATTTTCCTTTCATTTTATGTATTTGAGGAGGAAAGTCAAAGAAAGTAGTCCTCAGCTGGGGTGCTGGAGGAGCTGGAGCCGGCTGGAAGGCGGGTCAGCTACGGGCAGCACACGGGAAAGTGGTCACGCCATTTTACTTTCTTTTGTCTTTGTTATTTTAGCTCGTTGTTTTAAGTTTATTGTTTTTGCCTGGAACCCGTGAGGGGGAAGGGGGAAGGTGTCCGTTTATTTGATTTTGTTTCTGTGTGGGTGCCTTCTCTCTCTCTTTCTCTCCATAGGACAACCAACGGTGTTCCCCGGCACTGCCGCACCTCCCTCCCAGGGGTGTCACGCTGGCGTGTGACATTGTCAAAAACGAATAACACAACAATAATAAGAGCTGCTGTATGACTGAGGGCAGGGGTAACACCCTAGGAAATGTTCGCTGATGTAACAGGACTGGAGCGAAAGTTCTACTCCAGGCTGTGCCACATGTGATTACTGCTTACTGTGGAATAAACGCCCTTTATGTACGCAGTTCCCCGTTTGGCATGGCGGTTAGGGCCACGAGTTTGGGTGGCAGAGTAGTACAACGGGCAGGGAACGCGTAAAGGTCTCAGGTTCGATTCCCGGGTGGGACATTGCTGTTGTACCCTTGAGCAAGGTACTTAACCTGCATTGCTTCAGTATGTATCCGGCTGTATAAGTGGATGCAGCGTAGATGCTGTGTAAAGTTGTGTAAGTCGCTCTGGATGAGGGCGTCTGCTAAATGCCTGTGATGTAATTTATTTCCCCCCAGTCCCGTGGACGGCTCATGAGCGCTGAGCGAGTGCAGGGTGCCAGCGCGGCACAATGGCGCTAAATTTAGCCTGGGCAGGTGCACAAAGCGCTCTTCTGAACAGCCCTGCAGCTCTTTCAGGTCTGGCTTCTCACAAAGCGAGGACACCCGAAAGAACACGCAGGGCTTTCTATGCAGATGCCTGAGGACTGGGCTAATTTACAGCTCCGCTCCTCTGTACAAGAGCTGATAAGCCACTGTGCTCCATTCCCCATCCATTCCCCATCCCCACCACTGTGCTCCATTCCCCATCCCTATCACTGTGCTCCATTCCCCATCCATTCCCCATCCCCACCACTGTGCTCCATTCCCCATCCATTCCCCATCCCTACCACTGTGCTCCATTCCCCATCCATTCCCCATCCCTACCACTGTGCTCCATTCCCCATCCATTCCCCATCCCTACCACTGTGCTCCATTCCCCATCCATTCCCCATCCCTACCACTGTGCTCCATTCCCCATCCATTCCCCATCCCTACCACTGTGCTCCATTCCCCATACCACTGTGCTCCATGTGCTCCATTCCCCATCCATTCCCCATCCCTACCACTGTGCTCCATTCCCCATCCCTACCACTGTGCTCCATTCCCCATCCATACCACTGTGCTCCATTCTCCATCCATTCACCATCCCTACCACTGTGCTCCATTCCCCATCCATTTCCCCATCCCCACCACTGTGCTCCATTCCCCATCCATTCCCCATCCCCACCACTGTGCTCCATTCCCCATCCCTACCGCTGTGCTCCATTCCCCATCCCTACCGCTGTGCTCCATTCCCCATCCCTATCACTGTGCTCCATTCCCCATCCATTCCCCATCCCTACCACTGTGCTCCATTCCCCATCCATTCCCCATCTCTATCACTGTGCTCCATTCCCCATCCATTCCCCATCTCTATCACTGTGCTCCATTCCCCATCCATTCCCCATCCCCACCACTGTGCTCCATTCCCCATCCATTCCCCATCCCTACCACTGTGCTCCATTCCCCATCCCTACCACTGTGCTCCATTCCCCATCCATTCCCCATCTCTATCACTGTGCTCCATTCCCGATCCATTCCCCATCCATTCTCCATCCATTCCCCATCCCCACCACTGTGCTCCATTCCCCATCCATTCCCCATCCCTACCACTGTGCTCCATTCCCCATCCATTCCCCATCTCTAACGCTGTGCTCCATTCCCCATCCATTCCCCATCCCTACCACTGTGCTCCATTCCCCATCCATTCCCCATCTCTATCACTGTGCTCCATTCCCCATCTCTATCACTGTGCTCCATTCCCCATCTCTACCACTGTGCTCCATTCCCCATCCCTACCACTGTGCTCCATTCCCCATCCCCACCACTGTGCTACATTCCACATTCATTCCCCATCTCTACCACTGTGCTCCATTCCCCATCCATTCCCCATCCCTACCACTGCGCCTCCTGGCAAGAGCACACAGCCTCCTGGAGTTATTCAGGGGTTCTGACGAAGAGCGAGATGGAGACAGAGATATATAATCTACACTAAATCACTGCAGACCTGTGTTATAATGGGGTTTTTTTCAGGACAGATATATGTAATCTAAACATATAACGGAGGCTGTAATAGCCTTCATGGTTTCTGCCGGCAGATTTCTTTTTTTCCCGTTGTCATCATTATCCTGGGTTGTTTGACGAGGCGCTCTGTGGAAGGAAAGTAAGGTAAATCTTCCATCTGAAGCCCCGCTCTGATTACTGCCGTGATAAAATCTCATTTCAACTCCGCGCCGTGCCATGAAAAAATGGTGGAAACACACACACACACACACACACAAGCACACTCACACGCACACACACACACACACACTCACACTCACACACACACATATGCACACGCACACACACACACGCACACACACACACACACTCTCACGCGCACACACACACACACACACACACTCACACGCACACACACACACACACACACTCACACGCACGCACACACACACACACACACACAAGCACACACACACACACACACACACACACACACACACTCACACGCACGCACACATATGCACACGCACACATACACACGCACACACACACACACTCTCACGCACACATACATGCACACACACACACACACACTCACATGCACACACACATGCACACGCACGCACGCACACATACACACACACATACACGCACGCACGCACGCACACGCACACACACCTACACACACACACACACACCCACACACATATTTGTTGGTGTATGCTGCTTTAAAGCCATTAACTCATTTTCACACACAGTATAGGCTGTTTACAGCCAATCAGCGAGTTCTGCTCAGTAAGTAATTGTGACATCATCACGCCCTCCTTTGTAGATCTGCACTCCCAATGACATCATAAATTCCACAGACCAACCAGATACCTCAGCTTTGCATTCCTAACATCCAGCGTCCTTCCTGCTCTTCAGCAGAAGAAACATTCCACGTTGGATGCATCTCCTGAAAATTTGTCAAGTGACGTGACCAACTGTAAGCATCACACAAAGCCAGCCAATCAGAATCCGTTACCAAACTATCAATCAGAATCCGTTACCAAACTACCAATCAGAATCCGTTACCAAACTACCAATCAGAATCTTTTTCTTCAATCAGAAACTCCTGTAGTTAAAAATCAGAGAATAAAGCAGTTGAATATCTAGCGAGCATCTCTTTTGGAGGCTGTGGCAAAGTCATCACTTGCTTGTATCTCTTTGTCTTGTTACTTAATGAATGCATCTGTCGCCGTGTCTCAAAATGCCAGGAAACACTGTTCTGCTAAACTCACTTCTGTCACTAATCACATTTTCCAAATATCTTCCGAATCATTTGTAATTTTTGGGAAGAAAAAACTAAAGTAGTAAAATAGTAACCTTGAAACATAAGTGACAGTAAAAAGCTTTTTTATGAATCTTCACCAACAATATTTGTAAATTAAAATAATATTTAACAATATAAGGCACAGTATGACTGAATTATTGCCATTTTTAAAGTAATTATCACCTCTGACAATGCCATAATCACACATATTTCCACTGGCCATTTAAAGTGTCCTCAAATGCCTTCACTTTCTAAATATATCTGAGCAAAAAGACTTTCCTTTTTCTTGGCTAACAAATCAAAAGTATTACTGTGGATATCAGAACAGAGTCACTCCCACACATGCTGCTGTCAGAAATCATTCTCTGCGATCTGTCCGAGAGAGAAATAATAAAAGCTTTTCAGACACGTGGACACCAGCGAGTTCCCACAGCAGTCTAATCCTGCTCAGGCTAAGAGCGTTATAACTTTATACTCCACGGTCACAGGTCAGGCAGGTCAAAGGTCATACCATAGATCAATGACACTGTCATACAGCATCATTACATTACATTACAGGCATTTGGCAGACGCTCTTATCCAGAGCGATGTACAACAAAGTGTATAACCATAACCAGGAACAAGTATGACGAAAACCCTAGAGAGAAGTACCGGTCCAAGTGTAGGGAACAACCGCATAGTTCAACTTGGACCCTGTAGGTTAAACTGTTTAACACTAACACAAACGAGAACAGCAACAACGCAGTCTGTGCAAAAATACAAGCAGTAGTTAAGACAGTTAATGCACCTAAGTCACCTACGAAACAGCTGTCTAGTTACAACCCTAAGCTTACAGTCATTTACAGGGGGGTAGGGAGGGATGGGGAGAGGTGCAGCCTGAAGAGGCGAGTCTTCAGTCGTCGCTTGAAATGGGTCAGTGTCTCAGCTGTTCTGACCTCCACGGGGAGGTCATTCCACCATCGTGGGGCCAGAACAGACAGGAGACGTGTTCTGGAAGTGCAGGTGCGAAGAGGGGGAGGTGCCAGGCGTCCTGAGGTAGCAGAACGGAGGGTTTGAATCATGGCATGTAGGGTTTGAATCAGGCTCATCTTTACAGGAAGTACAGAAACTCAATAAAGACATAACAACTTCCAGTTCATAACCTACACTGGTACAGGTCAACAACTTCCAGTTCATAACCTACACTGGTACAGGCCAACAACTACCAGTTCATAACCTACACTGGTACAGGCCAACAACTACCAGTTCATAACCTACACTGGTACAGGCCAACCACTTCCAGTTCATAACCTACACTGGTACAGGCCAACAACTTCCAGGTCATAACCTGCACTGTTACAAGCCATATCCTGCACTGGTACATGCTAAAGACTTCCCGTTTATAACTGACACTGGTACAGGCTAACGACTTCCAGGTCACAGGTAACACTGTGCTCTGATGTATGCAGTGTTAAGGCAGGCTAGCCCGTTTCAGCACGACTCTGAGCCCCTGACAGCCCCGTTTCCCCCCGCCTTTGAGAAACAGCAGATAACGCTGGAGAGGATCACAGCCCCTGGGCTGCAGTGCATTCTGGGGGCAGAGGGGCCCTGCTGCAATCACCAGAGCTGGATAGCGGCTCTTACCGTGCTCCTGCTATCAAACCCGCAGGCCTGCCTGCCTCCCAGCCCTCATTTCACCATGAATAAATATAAAAATAAAAATGAGGAGGGGGAAAAAAAACCCTCAGCAAGCTTAATCGCAGAATTACAGCACACCCATTTCAGCATGTGCAATAACTTGAAATCGAAGTGAAATCAAAGCACTTTTTTTTTTTTTTGCTGACCACTTTTTCCCGTCTGTTTACTTATATATTTATTTTCCTGTCACACCATGACCGACGTGCCACGTTATTTTGACAGCTACACCATTTAGAGCGTGACGAGTCAAATTTAAATAGAGGCCGGATTTAAACACCAATCCACATTCGCGGGCTTCTGAATGCCTCTAAGGACCTGCAAACCACTGGAATCAGCAGCCCAAGAAATAAAATAAAATAAAAAATGCCATAAAACTTGTGGCGGTTAAATTTTTTTTGATATTAAAAAAGAGGGGAGGAGAATTATTACTCCGGAGTAATGTGCTGTAAAGGCATCGTTTAAAACTCGGCCAATTTCAGATTCTCTGGGGATGCAGTGGCAGCTGGTTTCCGGGCAACCTGTAGTGTAACACGGCCTACAGAAATGACATGTTCCTGTAGTATCAGACAATATTACTGTGTGTTCCTGTAGTATCAGACAATACTACTATGTGTTCCTGTAGTATCAGACAATATTACTATGTGTTCCTGTAGTATCAGACTATATTACTGTGTGTTCCTGTAGTATCAGACTATATTACTGCCTGTTCCTGTAGTATTAGACAATATTACTGCCTGTTCCTGTAGTATCAGACTATATTACTGTGTGTTCCTGTAGTATCAGACAATATTACTGCCTGTTCCTGTAGTATTAGACAATATTACTGCCTGTTCCTGTAGTATCAGACAATATTACTGTGTGTTCCTGTAGTATCAGACAATATTACTACCTGTTCCTGTAGTATCAGACAATATTACTGTGTGTTCCTGTAGTATCAGACAATATTACTGCGTGTTCCTGTAGTATCAGACAATATTACTGCCAGTTCCTGTAGATCTGTTACTTTGCCATAATTATATTCTACACTGCATGAATTAAAGATTGTAAAGTGAGTCATAGAATGTGCATCTTTTTTGATAGAGTAGTAAAATCTCACAGATTTCTGCGTTGCATAATAATGTGACATCCTGGCCCGCAGTGCTCTGCCTAGTGGAGAACCTGCCATTGCAGCCACCTGTTCTGGCTCGAGCAGCGCAGTGCTAGAGATCTAACACAGGCTGTCTCCTTCTCACTCAGAGAGAGAGTTTCACAAACTGTCACTCTCTTTCTGAGACGGTCACACTCTTTCTCTATCTTAGCTCCCTCCATCTCTCTTTCTCTTGAAAAAAAAAGAAATAAATCATAATCCATGTATTGTATATTCAGAAGGATAAACAAACTAACATTTTAACTCTCTCTCTCAAACACAAACACACACACACACACACACACACACAAGCATGCACACGCTCACACACACATGCCTGCACACTCAGACACAGATATACACACATACACACACACTTGCATTATTGTCTTTTTACTGTGGGGAGGCAATAAACCTGCATTCTGGTGCAATGCTGATTCTGTTCTCTTGAATCACTATTTTCGTGGCTGTCTCTTCAATGTTTTTTTTTTCTAAAAGAAATGTCAGCTTCATTATACAACCTTACATGTATCAAACCCCCAATCCTTCATGTTCACAAGCTACAAATTAGCCAGGAACTCTGCCAAAAAATTGAATTGAATAAAAGCATTTCATTAATATAACATTTTATCATCTCTTGCATAACTGGCTTTGTTTTCTCTGTCAGAAACTATGTAAATTTCCACTCCTTCATATTTCACTTTTAGCACACAATGTTATGATCTGGACACATATCTTAAAATTCACCGTGTAACTCACTTTCTTTCACCGGCTAGGCAACACAAACACAGGCAGTTGTTATTAGAGGTATATCACATGAGGCTATTTCTCGTTTAATGTTTTGGTTCTAGTATTGATTGGACGCCAGGCTCCCAAATGTGAGCTTTAATGACCCTTTTTATTTTTAATTGAATTATTTTCCCTCTTCTTAAGTTTTCTGCTAATAATTTTTCATTAGCTTGTGTTTGCACACCACAGTACATCAAACTGAGAGGAAATCAGTGGGTGCCATTTTGAGTTTGAGATCCAGTCTTCTTTTTTCATTTTGGCAAACAGCTTTTTGTCTGCTTTTTAGACTACTGTGTATGCTTATCAGAGCCCCACACTGGCTACAGCTGCTGTTGAATTATGGGTACCAAGGGAGAAAACAATAACCCCCCCTCCCCACCCCCACTCAACCATTAGCCTGGTAATAAAAATGTTCAAAACCATGGAATGAGTATTTCAGCTGTCTATTTTTATGATGAAAAACATCCTGACCTGCTTCCATCCTCATGACATACAGTATGGAAAGGTTAACCTAGCCCCCGTTGACATAGCAAGCTGTAAACAGGGAGCGGAGGTTTGGTCAGCGTTGTTTAGCGAGTCTGTGTTGCCAGGGCCTCTGGTCGGAGGGGAGCGGGATTAATTCTGTGGCTAATGCTTCCTCCCGCCTTCCTTTCCCGCTCATTTCATCAGCAAGTGCCCGTTAGCGAAGGCCGTACTGACAGAACGCAGTTATTTACAACGCTGCCGTTTAACACATGCTCTTAGGCAGAGTGACTCATCAGACCGCACATCACACGACATCACACTGCATCACACGCGGGTTCAGCAGCTGTGGACCAATGGCAGCGGAGCACATGGAGACCGCTGAGGTCTGAAGGCCTCAACGCCAGCGCTGAACACGGCTGGGTCTACTGCGGGTTTCAAACCCAAAACCTGCTGTTTCAGCACGGCAGCCTCATGCAAGGGAACCAATCACTCTCTTCACCAAGCTGCGGGTGGTGATCCCACGTTCTGTACTGGAGGGTACAGTACTCTGAACTCTGACCTCTGACCTCCGCTATACTGACCTCTTTTTTCTGGCTGTGTGGCTGCACTGCCGTGCACTTCGGTGTGTATCTGTGTGCCAACCAGAGAGAGTTATCAAATAGACCCAAACACACACACACACACACACACACACACACGCAGAAGCAAACACACACACACACGCTGACACAAACACACACACTCACATGCAGACGCAAACACAAACACACACACGCAGACGCAAACACACACACACACTTACATGCACACGCACACACACGACGCAAACACACACTCACACGACGCAAACAAACACACACACGCAGACGCAAACACACACACACACTTACATGCAGACACAAACACACACACGCAGACAAAACACACACACACACTCACATGCAGACGCAAACCCACACACTCACACGCAGACGCAAACACAAACACACACACGCAGACGCAAACACACACATACACACTCACATGCAGACGCAAACACACACACACACGCAGACGCAAAGACACACACACACAGACGCAAACACACACACTCACACGAAAACACAAACACACACACGCAGACGCAAACACACACACACATACACACACACAAACGCAAACACACACACAACACACCCGCTTCCTCTCAGCTCCTTGTCTCTTCATAAATGAACAATAAAGTGTTTGCAAATAACTGCTCCAGGACAAATGGGGCCCAGACTTCACAAAATACTATTATGATTTATAATGTATTTATTTATTTGTCAGGGACCATATACAATCTTCAAAATAAATGATGACACAGTTGATGTATTGTGCCAGAGCCAGCTCACTGCTTCCCTACGAAACACCATGGAAGGAAGAATAAAAAACACATGCAAAACAATAAAACCTAATCAGACAATGCAAATGTGATCCTCTAAAGCAACATAAGTCAACTGAGGGGACAGAATACACACCGTTGCGGCATGTTGTAATCTGCTTTACTCACTGCATGTAAAATTGAAACAAAATGTGCAATTTAACGTGTATTGGAACTCTGTACATTGGAAGCTGAAAGCATTAACGTAGCAGAAATGTGATTGGTCGGGACATAAATGTTTTGCAGTTCTGTAGGCCAGTAGTCACATAACAGCCTGTGAATGGCATCGCATGTTATTGAAGGCGCCGAAACTACAGACAAGCACAATATATGAGTGATGACTGAGAGTCTTATTCCACACACACGAAACCCAGGCAGGGGCTGGGGCTATGCAATACTAAATAAAATCCGAAAAGCAGCTGGTACTTTGTGGAGACAAGGAGGCGATGACTGAGTGGTACAGTGCAAGTCTTCTCCCTCTTTTTTATTTTTTTACCCAGTTGGGAATGCCCGGTCATATTCATTGTTCATCATCAGTACTCACTGCCACAACCTCCACTTTAGATCCAGGAGAGCACAGACAAGAACAAGCTCCCCTCTGTAAGGCACAAAATGGCAGCTGCTGTTCCTAATCCCTCTGCACTCTACCACACAGGTCTGCACACATATAACCGATACCAGAACATGGGGCCCATCCACACACTGGAATAGAGCCTTAACAGATACCAGACCATGGGGCCCATCCACACACTGGAACAGAGCCTTAACAGATACCAGACCATGGGGCCCATCCACACACTGGAACAGAGCCTTAACAGATACCAGACCATGGGGCCCATCCACACACTGGAACAGAGCCTTAACAGATACCAGAACGGGGCCCATCCACCACTGGAACAGAGCCTTACACCAACTTTTTACATTGTATCCATTTATACAACTGGAGCCTTAACATACCATACTGAAGCAATGCAGGTAAAGTACCTTGACCATGGGCCCATCCACACACGGCAGTGTACCTTGGGGCCCACCACACACTGGGAGCCTTTAATCGACCATGGGGCCCATCCCTGGAACGACCTTTCGGTTACCCAAGCCCCTCAGTTCCTGGGGCCCATCCACCCACTGTGCCATTGGGCCCTAATCCACACACTCCCTAAAATACCAGACCATGGGGCCCATCCACACACTGGCACAGAGCCTTAGCAGATATCAGACCATGGGGCCCATCCACACACTGGAACAGAGCCTTAACAGATACCAGACCATGGGGCCCATCCACACACTGGAACAGAGCCTCAACAGATACCAGAAAAAAACAAAAACAGGTTTCATTCAGTATGAGTTGCAGTGTGAGCTGAGTCACTGTAATCGGTGTTCTTTAAACTTTATTTAACATCTGGAGCACTCCCTAAACCAATATTGCCTTTCATGCCACAAACCAAATAAAATAAAATCACTTAAATGTTTTCTTGTTCAAAGAGAAAGTGTTCGCTCCTTTCTTTCCTGATATTCAATCCGTCTTTGGTGTGCTTTCTCCTTTTATCCCCACCCAGTGTTACAAATGCAGAAACATCAAACGTCCGACGCAAGCAAACGGGTGAAATGTCAGTTGGCACTGTAATTATTCCGAACAAAACACTTCACACGCGTCTGACACATCAAAACAGCCATCTGGGTGCAAGCAGCCGGACCCCAAAGCAGTCCTTCTGCTGCCTGTGGAAGAGAGGAAATCATGACTGCCTTGCAAAAGTGCTCCCGCAGAAATATGCAAAAGGTGCAATTCCACTGACCAAAAGGACACACTTGCGCTTTTTAACTTCTTCTTCTTTTGCGGCACTGATTGTCTGAAGTACGACGGGACTGTTAAATGGACAGACGTGCAAAGCCAGAGGATTATTTACATTTTGAGGGCGCAGGACCGATGGCCTCGGCCGTCCCCGCGCTCGAGTTTGGGCCTGAGTCACCGAGCGCTCCGCGGCAGAACCAGCCCGAGGACACGCTGCAGGTCCGCACTGTCTGGGGACGCGCCAATACCAGCCGCTGAAGTGCTCAGAGACCGCCGCGCCGGACAAACAGCCTTCAAAATGACCGGATCACTACCAAACTTGATAATTGGAATGAGGAAACATCGATCAAGTTTAGCTTGCTACAGTAATTAAGGAGACTGCTGATGCATTTTGGGAATATTGTAATTTTTATCAATGCTGTAACTCTACTCTTTGCTCAAAGCTCTTCCTTAAAAGTGGCAAAGTGACTTGAAAGAGGGAGAGAGGGAGGGACGGAGGGAGAGAGAGAGGGAGGGAGAGAGAGAGATCCCAAAACACTCTTACAGTGAGCAGCGCAGTGTGCTCTTACTGTGCGCAGTGCACACTTGCAATGGAGTACGCGCTAAGTTTAGGCAGAAGGTTTGAGAGATGTATACACTAAAACAATGCAGCCAGAGCCCAGCAGATTACTGGGCTGGGGATTGGGCAGCACGTTGGAGAATGTGACAGGGGCGTCTGTGGACTAGCAGGGGACAGCCGTCTTCCTGGACCATGCAGAACAGCCAACAAACTGATATTTGATTGGCTCTGCCTTTTTGACATGCTTAACCAGGCTATCACTGTAAATGAGGAAATGACCCCCTGGCTGACATTTGTGGTTAAATAAATATTAATAATTCATACAATATGTGTTTTAGTATCCAGAATGTGACATTTGAATTTAAGCCAGCACTGTGTAATTGAACACAGGGTTGTGGATCACAATGAAAGCCATCAACTTATTGCTTATTTCAAATGCAACACTCACTCCTTCTACTGCATACTGATTCTCTTTATTTTTACCTCAGAAGACCCTGTGTCTTTGCAGTGAACAATGGCCTTAAAGTTTATGTACTAAGAACAGCAATGCGACAACGATGCCTTTCCATGCAGCACTAACCAGTCAAACATTTCCCTCTCTGCAGAGTGATTGAACATACACCCTTCCCATGTGTTTCAAACACAGCTTTCAAATTTCTCACGGGCAGATGTTCAGTTGTATAAGTCAGAAAATACCTGGGCCTCCGTTTGGAGCTAACCTAGCCACATTTCACAACTCCCACATGTTTGCATATATGCGCGTGAGCACATCCGGGACAAAATAATCTGATCTCAGCAAGTGGCCAGCCTATTGGCTACATCGCTAGTTTCCCCTGGTCTGTGATCACAAAATCACACCCCCCCCCCCCCCCCCCCCCCCCCCCCCCCCCCCCAGGGGGTCAGAGATCACAGACCTCATAACATCAACGGCACGGTGCAGTGTCCTCCTTTTTGGGGAGGTGGAAAGGGCCGCCCTAGCTCCTCCAGGTGATCTGTGGAGTAAGGACTGGGAGGAACAACGCAGGACCGAGCATGCGCTCAGCGCTCAGCGCTGAATCATGCATTCTACACGCAGCTCTGCAGAGGCACAGAGGGGCACAGAGCGCGTCTGTATGTAAAACCGCCACCTTCTCAGCGAGGTCAAGGAAGCCTTGTCGGATAAGGGCCTACATGTTGTTCAGGATCATGTAGTTCATCCATTTGTAAATATGAGGCTACGCGAGGACTTCACATCGGAACGCAGACACTGTTCTTTACTGAATAAAACAGGGAACCGGGTGAACGTAAGGTAAATGGAGAGAAAAATTAATATTTAATCTGTGGATTCAGAAACCAGCCATTACTGCAATGATTCCATTTTGAGACTGTACTCCGCCGTACAGTTTTCTAGAGTGCATTAAAATTAAGCAATGGAAACATATGCCCTCTAATTTACCCTTGAGATACAGGACTCGAGTAGCCTGGCGCGCCTCTATACTCCCTCCCCAGTGAAACAGTTGTTCCTATGCTGGTTCCCACCAGAATGATGCAGCATTTAAATGATATCACCACCCAAGAGTGAGATGTATCACTTGTATAACTATATCAACGTGTGCTGGAATGGAATCAATACCAATTTAGAATCTGAGATGAAGAAATCATTTTATATAGACACAGAAGGGCTTCAGTCAGTCCCAGACAACCAGCTGAGATAATTATAGAATCAATTCCGCAAAAACATCCAGACCCGAGTAACTGACAAATCTGATCATCTTTTAACCATTACTCAAGACATGTAAACATCTTTGACTCTGTTATGCCAACTTATTTATTCTTTTTTCTCATTGTTCCAACTTTCTTGAAGGCAATCGTAAAGTTTTTAATCATTTCAAAAAATAGCTCAAAGTTCCAACCCAACACACCCCAAAGAGCCCAGAAAGAACATTCCATGACCTAAAATGACTTAAAGCAGGCTCTCTGACCAGCTGCGTGTGATTTACTATTTACTGAGCAGTGCAGTCACTCAAAGACACGCCCTGGGTAATGCTACGTACGCTAACGATCAGTCTCTTTATGGGGCCTCAGACCACTGGGGGCGACGGCTAAGCACCAGCACTTCAGCCAGACGTGTGATTCAGTAAACCTGCTCGGCCGCACAGACAGCATCCTGGGCCATCTTTAATTCTCCCCAGCCCAGAAGCAGGAGCTAACTGCTGAGCGCCGGGCCCTTCCGCAGCTCTGGAATGTTCCGCCAGCAGCACAGGCGGCAGTGAAGGGGCTTCTGGGGGATCGTTCCCGGTGTCAGTCCCTAATGGGTCCCAGCACTCCCTACCTGGGACCCCGGTTAGCGCCGTGATCTTGTTATCCGTCCGCCAAGAACATCAGCCTGGAATTAGGCCGTGACTTGTGGCTGTGGCAGGGCACTGCCTCGGTCACGATCGCGTACAGGGTGAACCCTTCTCTGTTCTTAGCTTCTATCAATGTTTCAGTATTTTTTCATCACTAGTCTTTGTTGGTTATTATTGCATGCATGAACATGCCTAATGCATGTTTTGTGGGTCCCAGTTATTCATCAATCAATCAGCCAGTCAGTGTTTTTCAAGCGTCTTAGCACCAGTGTCTCTGCAGAAAGCGTTACACAAATACAATGTCATTGAATTGAATTAATACTTGGTGCTTGTGGCATGTTTGCTTGTGTTCACAAATATCCTAAAACACAGCAAATCTTTACAGGTCCCCCACAGGGAAACGAGGGGAAAAAAACGATCGTGCGGTCGGAGGGATATCGAAGCAGACAGTGTGGATGACAGGCAGGTAAGAGCGGGACCAGGAAAGCGTGATGTTTTTATTCACACCTGTCAGGCTGACATTGTCATTACTTATGCCGGTCAAAAGCTATCACGAAAAATTCTACAAGACAGGAGGAAGCCACGGCGAGAGAAGAAGCTCCCCGAATTCGACGGCAGCGGTGGATGGAGGTTCCGGAGCATTCCGAGGCAGCAGCCAACAGGAGAAGCCTGAACACGAGATCGAACGCCTCCGAACGCGAGATCGACCGTCTCTGAACACGTGAGACCTGCACCCTGCTGCACACGTTCTGTTCTCTTTTTCGTTATGGTGTGTCCTCTTCCTCTTCCTGTTGCACGTGCTCTCATATCCTCAGGCTTCACACGGGATGTGTCTGAGGCCCAGGAGAGCCATACAGGGTGTGCCGTGATACACCTTCTCACGCGGACAGCCTCTTGGTTTTTGTTGAGTTTTTTAAAACTTGCTTGCTTGTTTCTTACGGGTTCAGGCCTGGTTTCTGGCCAATTTTCCTTCTGTTTCTCTGTGAAGAGTCTTTGTGACAGTTCTCTGTAAAAAAAAAAAAAAAAAAAAAAAAAAAAAAAAAAAAAAAAAAAAAAAAAAAAAAAAAAAAAAAAAGAAAGTGCTCTACAAAATAAACTGGTGGGCCGACGGATTGACAAACTGTAACTAAAAACAACAACCGCAACCAATCCGCGAGGGGCTGGTCCGCCAACGCAGCCCAAAGATGGCCGACCTCACGCGGCTTCGTCTGTTTCACTGCTCATCTTGAGCATGCGACGACACAGGCCAAACACGTGCACTCTGAACACGACTGAATCGCACCCACAGGCCAAACACGTGCACTCTGAACACGGCTGAATCGCACCCACAGGTCAAACACGTGCACTCTGAACACGGCTGAATCGCACCCACGGGTCGAACACGTGCACTCTGAACACGGCCGAATCGCACCCACAGGTCGAACATGGCTGAATCGCACCCACGGGTCAAACACGGCTGAATCGCACCCACGGGTCAAACATGGCTGAATCGCACCCACGGTCAAACACGGCCGAATCGCACCCACGGGTCAAACATGGCTGAATCGCACCCACAGGTCGAACACGTGCACTCTGAACACGGCCGAATCGCACCCACGGGTCAAACATGTGCACTCTGAACACGGCCGAATCGCACCCACGGGTCGATTTCATCTGAACACGACAGAAAAGTGAACGACCAAACTGCCAACAGCAATGTCAATTCTAATAAGACACTTGGGTTTGGTTATTTCTCTTGAATATATGATCTAAGGGGTTATTATCAACACAGCATTCTATACACCTTAAACATTCATCCTTTATCTATACCCGCTTATCCTGGGCAGGGTCGCGGGGGGTGCAGGAGCCTATCCCAGCGTGCATTGGGTGAGAGGCAATCAGCCTAACCTGCATGTCTTTGGACTGTGGGAGGAAACCACAATATCCAGAGGAAACCCACGCAGACATGGGGAGAACACGATACCCACCGCACCACCGTGCCGCCCCACACATCAAACAGTTCAGCTAAAAGGAAACCATGCCCTCCCATCAGTCCCTTTCATCAATGCTTTCTGAGAAAAAGCAGAGCCAAAATGGAGATTAGGTGCGCAGATTGACTTATGTTTTGATAAATTGCTTTGATGCTTTCCTCTAAAAACATTAATAAAAGGAAACTGGGGAAACAGTGGGTGGAGCAACTGATGACTCAGGAATGTGTGCCAGTCACAGTGCTTACTTATGTATTTATCTTTCTATTTATTCGAGTATTTTAATTGGTTCCCATAAATCCTCCCTGTTTCGCCAAAAGAAAATGATCAAACTCTTTACAGCATGGTGCTGAGAGCTGCAGTTTTGTGTTTTAACCCGTAAAATAAACGTAAATTTCAGATGCAAGAAACCAGTGACCTGAGTTGAGTGTGTAATCATCTGCTCCAATGGAGTCATTAACCGCTGAGCAACGATGAAAAGTGAGACAGCCCGAGATCCTCCGCGATGCGAACCCTCACCCAGCCTGACCTCCTGTACGGAGGTCTGAACCAGAGTGGAGACTGCCATTGCTCAATATAACCGTGCATACTGAACAGGGCAGAAAGGCTTTATCTTCAGTTCATATGGAACATTTCTCATGGGCTGAAAGGCTGCACGTATGCTGAACCTAAAACTGTTTCACCTAATCCATGTGCTTCCCATCGATGCTCCACTGTTTATTTCCATCTTCTCCCAACTATGGCATCAGTGTTTATGTTGGAGGATTATTAAAATTATTCTACTGAGTTAGCATCATCTCCATGCGTTGCCTAAACCTGTATTTATGCACGTGTCTACTGTAACTTGCTTCGGATTAGAGAGTCTGCTAAATGCTTGAACATTGAAAAATGTGAAATGCTAATTTTCATAATTTACAAACCATCACTCGGCGACAGAGAGAGCAGAGAGGGATCCTTTTTCTCTCAGACTCCGTTCTGCCGGTGCTGTGCGCTCTGTCCCCTGAGATTGCGCTGAACTCATTTATATTTATACTCTCGTTCCCGGTGAGGCGGGCTGAAAAGGAGCCCTTCTGCGGCGTCTGAATAGCGCTCTGTGTGGGCCACCTGGGGGGAGGCCACAGGATTCCCACATTGTCCCCAAAATGGGGTTTTCATCCAGCTTCCTGTGATAAAGCAGCAGCACTCAATAACAGCACTCTGAGCAGAATGCCTGCAGGTAACACACAGGTACAGCACAGGTATCACACAGGTACAGCACAGGTACCACACACATACCACACATGTACCACACAGGTACCACACAGGTACACAAACACACGTACAGCACAGGTAGCACACACGTACAGTACAGCACAAGTAGCACACAGGTACAGTGCAATGTGAGGCTTTTATGACTGTAAATCCTCTTTTTTTTGGCAGGATATTTTTCTTCATTGACCACCGGAGCCATCGTGCTGATTTGGAAAGCTGAGGTCCTCTTTATTCATTTTCTTCCTGGTGAAGCTCGTTTCGTAGCACACAGATATTGTCGGATTTAAAACAATTTCAAACGATTTGGCATTACTAAAAGAAATTAAGCCGGGCAATAACTGTATGACTTTCTAATCCTCATCTGCAGAGAAAATTGAATTTTCACACGACGGAATTCCGTCTACATTGCAGAAGTCATTAAGGGATAATAGATTTTTTAGAGAAATGCATTATTAGCAGCGTGAAACTGTACCCTGGCACAATCGCATATCTGAGACAAATGTGCCAGCCTTGGATCTACGGCAGGCAAAGACAATTAACCTTGGGCACTGAGTGTCTAAACATAACACCTGACTTTAACAGAAAAGGCCCTCTCACAATCGTAAATCTGCGAAAAGCCCTTGTATTGCTGTTATTTATTTATTTGCCTTTTTTCCACACAGTCAGGCAGCCCATTGTCAGCTGACAAGAAAATTTTAACACATACACACACACACATAAGGCTTTTGGTAAAACACTATCCGATCAGCACAAATGACACCCGTTCAGATGAGTGTGTTTTCCTGCATGGATTCCCTGCACAGGCATGCATGCGCAGCAGCAATGGGGAGGGAGTGCAGGTCTGATTTACCTGTCCTCCAGTGGAGGGCAATGCCGTACATTCCACCCGCACCCCATTCCACCCGCACCCCATTACACCCATTACACCCACACCTCATTCCACCTGCACCCCATTCCACCCACACCCCATTCCACACATTCCACCCACACCCCCATTTCCATACATTGCACCCCACCCCCCTTTCACACCATTCCACCCAAACCCCCATTTCCACACATTCCACCCACCCCCATTTCCATACATTCCACCCACACCCCCATTTCCATAATTCCACCCACACCCCCATTTCCATACATTGCACCCACACCCCCATTTCCACACATTCCACCCACACCCCCATTCCCACACATCGCTGTGATTTATATGCAGTGCCAATCTGCGCCTCCTTTAATGTTCTGAAGTGGATTTTACCTGTGTGTCGAACAAAAGCCTATTTTTACACCTCAGTACAGACCATGCTGCTGCTCCATCTCCACAATGGAAAAGAAGAACAGGAGAAAGGCATTCATATTTATTATGTCGTATCAGGACACAAATGAGTCTTTTGATCCATTCTTTCGTTCACCAGATGCACCCGAGAGAAGAAGAAAATGAAGATATTTATCCAGTACGGCCCTACATGTATCCCTCCCTTCGCATCCACAAATTATTTTGAAGAAGTGAAACAAATCATGCTTTTTTACGTCAAGAAGATTATGTTTTTTTGGGCCTTCTGGTGACCTGGTAGAGTGACCACATGCCTCAACCTCACCTGAACTCCAGCATCATGGTTTGGAAAGGGGAGCGTGGGAAAGTGGGGGGGCGGGGGGGGGGGTGGGTGGGTTTTTGGGGCACAGCATGAGGAGTTTTAGGGTCTATTTATCGCCGACTCCGCTGACAACCTCCCAGACCCCCAAGATTTTTTATCTCTCCCTTAAACTGCTCCACTTGTTTGACATGGACTGCAACAGGCATTCCATTATTCACACACTTAAAACAAATCAAAGACTCCGTTTCCACAGCGGTCACACGGGCTCAGGCAGGAACCGGCCCTAATTGGTCTTTAAGGGGGAAAAAGCGGTTGGGTGTGAGTTCTCTCCCAAACGGCACGCTGGGCCGAGCAGACACCTGGACGGCGGGGGGGGGCGGCAGGCTTTGATCCGGCCCCACGAGACGTCCGCTCGTACCGCTGAATTATGGATCAGCGCGAACATGAAGGGGAACTGGACTCACGCTGCAGTACCGATCGTGACCAGAGAGGCAGAGGGAGGCGCTCACACACGTCTGTTCACTCAGCCTCTGCAATGCTGCGCTGCCATTGGTCCATGACCGGACAGACAAGATGACTGCATATTCCCCACAATGCCTTCGCACCCCCCCCTGCCCCCACACCTGCCCCAGTACACACACCACAACTGGTGTGCCAAAATTAGTAAATGAATAAATGAATACATGCTACTTTCACTGGAAAATAAAGAACACTGAACACAACAGTTTTCCCGTTTTTTGTCTGGACTCATTTGAAATTGTGTGATTTAGTGCATCGAACCCTTTCAAGATTTTTTGTTTAAAAAAATAAAACAGCCTAATCAGGGCTGGAAAACAAAAGAAAACATTTTGGCTAAAAAACGTATTTATTTTTCTCTCTTATTATTATTGTTACTGTTATTATTGCTGTTATTATTATTATTATTATCGGTCTGATGGACAACAAACTCAAAGAAAACGACACTTTTGAAGAAAATTATGTGAATTAAATTACCCCTTTGGGTTAAAGCATCACAAATTATAAGACAGTCCAGCTATCCTACAAGCGTTGTCTTCAAGGCAAGTGCCATGTGGTGTAGATCAGGGCTGTGGCACGTTAACGACACGCAGAGAAGCCAGCTTCCAAAAAAAAGAGAGTTGATATTTCAGGCACTTCGGTAACCATCTATATAAAATGCCTGTGGGGGAGGGTGCATTTGAGAGGGGGGGGGGGGGGGGGAGAAGAAAGGAATACTTTTTCTCCATACCTCATGTGCAAATATTTACATAATTTCTTCCCAATTCCCTCTAAGCACACAAAAGCAGACTCCCAGGAAGCGAGGAGCGGGTCAGAGATGCTCTTCCCCAGCTCCTGTGATGGCTCCAGTATCGCACGGCTCAGCGACTCATCAGGAGTAAACTCTATAAATACACCCGAAACCGCCCTGACCGCCGCCATCGCGAGCCGCCTGTTTCTGACAGAGCTCCAGACGCACAAGCGAGACGCTGCCTCTTCTTGTTCTTTGGTTTCGGCTCAACCGCGGCTCTCTGCGCCGCCGCCAGCCCCCCGCAGCCCGGCACGCGCCGGCTGAACAGGTGCGGACGCCTGTGACAGAGACGCAGACCATCACCCCATGAATAAGTCAGAAACGGAATTCATAAATCTGTCACATACACCTGGGAACGAGCACTGAGCACTCAACTATCGACATTCACAGAAAGATTTCTATATTTAACCAAAAAGCAATTATATGGGTAAAATAGCCATGCTACTGCTGAGGCTATGGCATTATATTCATCTTTTTCTTTTTGTCATCTGGGTTATATTGCGCGATGCTATCTGTACTGTGTATGCTATGTAGGACGAGGAAAGCACAGACAAATTCACAAATCTAAATTATGAAAGCCACGATATCTCTGTGGCAGAGAATATAAACTGAAAACATATGAGAACAATATTCAATCCCTGATCTTATCATCTAAGGTCTCACCCCTATTACCCATATCAGATATGTTTTGTTTATATAAACCAATTGCATGTGTGTGCGCGTGCGTGTGTGAGCGTGCGTGTTTGTGTGTGAATGTGTGAGTATAGGTGTGTGTGAATGTGCGTGTGAATGCATGCGTATGCGTGTGTGTGTATGCATGCGTGTTTGTATGAGTGAATGTGTATGTGTGAGTGTGTGTATGCGTGTGTGTGTGTGTGAATGCCTGCATGCATGTATGTGTGTGTGTGTGAATGCCTGCGTGCGTGTGTGCATGTGAATGCGCGCGTGTGTGTATGTGTGTGTGTGTGCGTATGTGTCATTGTGAATGTGTGCATGTATGTGTTTCTGTGTGAATGCGTGCGTGTGTGTGTGTGTGAATGTGTGCATGTGTGTGTGAATGCATGCGTGCGTGTGTGTCTATGTGTGTGTGTGTGAATGCGTGTGTTTGTGTGTATGTGTGTGTGCGTGTGTGTGTGAATGCGTGCGTGTGTGTGAATGCATGCGTGCGTGTGTGTCTATGTGTGTGTGTGTGAATTCGTGTGTTTGTGTGTATGTGTGTGTGCGTGTGTGTGTGAATGCGTGCGTGTGTGTGAATGCATGCGTTTGTGTGTATGTGTGTATGTGTGTGTGTGTGTGTGTGAATGCGTGCGTGTGTGTGAATGCGCGCGTGTGTGTGTGTGTGTGTATGTGCGCACGCACACGTGTGTGTATCAGGTGTAGCAGTGTTGATGAGGACGGGGCAGGTCCAGCCATTGCAATTAATGCAGCACAATAAGCGGTGCTCCCTGCCCCGCTTTATTTCAGTCTTGTTTGGATGGAGCATCGGCGGCCAAATTAACCGATAAATCAAAGGCGCTGGTGCCGCGCTCTGCCGAGGCGCAGAAGGACAAAGCCACAAACCGCTCGCACATTTATTTCTGGCCTCCGCTTCGCACAAAGCTGTAAGTGAGGAGTGTGTTTCTGACCAGATTCGACCTCGGTTTCGCACTCATGCAAGCCAACGATTTGTGTGTCTGCGTTACATAAACGCCAGACTCTCTGGGGGATTTTTCCTGACTCGGTCGACACACGCGCAAGTGGTTTGGGACCGCACAAAGATAAAATGAGGATTCAGAGGATGTGGGGGGGGGGGGGGGGGGACAGAAAACATTACGGACCCCCTCTCCCTCGCCAGCCTTCCCCCGGCATCAAATCCTTTACTGACAGGATGCTAACAGTTTAATGAGCATAGATTTGCTCAAACAAATTTCTGAAAAGAAGATGGAGGAGGATAATGGGGTGATGGCGACGGTGTTGCTAGGCAGAACACCACGCCATCGCACGCACAAGCCCTGACGCAAGGTCAATTTACACTTCCTGTCTTCTGACTGCAGCACTTCGGCTAAGCACCGCGCTCAGGGCTGCTACAAGTGTGACATCTGTCTACCTGTGAATTTAGGCCATTGGTTTCCGCCCGCTAGCGTCCACCCACTAGCTTCAGCCTGCTAGCTTCAGCTCGCTAACTTCCACCTGCTAGCTTCAGCCAGCTAGCTTCCACCTGCTAGCTTCCGCCCACTAGCTTCAGCCTGCTAACTTCAGCCAGCTAGCTTCCACCTGCTAGCTTCCGCCCGCTAGCTTCAGCCTGCTAACTTCAGCTCGCTAGCTTCCGCCCGCTAGCTTTCATCCACTAGCTTCTACCCTCTAGCATCCGACCGCCAGTTTCAGCCCGCTAGCTTCCGCCTGCTAGCTTCAGCCAGTTAGCTTCCACCTGCTAGCTTCAGCCCACTAGCTTCCGCCTGCTAGCTTCAGCTCGCTAACTTCCACCTGCTAGCTTCAGCCAGTTAGCTTCCGCCCACTAGCTTCAGCCTGCTAGCTTCAGCTCGCTAACTTCCACCTGCTAGCTTCAGCCAGTTGCTTCCACCTGCTAGCTTCCGCCCACTAGCTTCATCCTGCTAACTTCAGCCAGCTAGCTTCCGCCCGCTAGCTTCAGCCTGCTAACTTCAGCCCGCTAGCTTTCATCCATTAGCTTCTACCCTCTAGCATCCGACCGCCAGTTTCAGCCCGCTAGCTTCCGCTGCTAGCTTCCACCTGCTAGCTTCTGCCTGCTAGCTTCAGCCCACTAGCTTCTGCCAATAAGACGGGAGCAGGCAGTCTGAATACTGAACTTGACCTTGACTCTTTTCTGATTCATGGCAGAGCCGCTCTAAAGTGATCCACTTGTAGAGCGAGAGGCAGTGACATCACCAGTGTTTACTGGTAACCAGGGACTTCAGCGCTTCCTGAAGGATGCTCAGTAATGACAGGCTTGGTGGAATTTGTTATTTGTGTGAAATGCTCGAGTTTTTTAGATTTTTAAATATAGGGGGTTTTTTTTTTTTTTTTTTTTTAGATGGAAGTAAAAGTACTCTGCATGTTCCTAGTTTGGAAGGAACTGTACTATAATTTTGCTGGAACATATAATTGGGTAAAGAATGTACATCTAATTCAGGTGCAGCCTCTATCCTGAAAGCACTCGCCTGCACACACACACACAAAACAGTGTATGCAGCACTTAGGATAAAAAAAAGGATAAAAAAAAGTGGCCAATACAAGCTGAAATAGTAAGGACACAAAAGCATGTGTGTGGTGTGTGTGTGCATGAGAGTGTATGTTGGGTGTACATCGGGTGTGTGTTGGGGTTGGGGGACGCATCGAGTGTGTGTTGGGGGGTGCATGAGGCGTGAGTTGGGAGAATTGGGTGTGTGTTGGGGGGTGCATCGAGTGTGTGTTGGAGAAGAATTGGGTGTGTGTTGGGGGAAGAACTGGGTGTGTGTTGGGAGACGTGGGTGTGTGTTTGGGGGTGAATAGGGTGTGTGTTAGGTCGTGCATCAGGTGTGTGTTGGGGGGTGCATTCTGCTTTCTTTCCAGCGGTGGTGTTTTTGACCAATCCGCTGAGAGCGGTGCTGTTTTTGACCAATCCGCTAAGAGCGGTGGTGTTTTTGACCAATCCGCTGAGAGTGGTGCTGTTTTTGACCAATCCGCTGTGGTGACCTTGAGCCAAGGTGATGACCGCACCGAACTGCATTTCCCCGGGGCCTTCTCTCTCCAGTGACCCAGCAGAAGGCCCACACGCGTGTGTTCAGCGCTGCTCTGTGTGCCTGCAAATCTCTCTCAGCACCCTTCTGCCGCAGGCTGCAGTGCATGCTTTCGGCCCTGTCCACAGGTATACAGATTTTTCTGAAGACGTAGTTTTTTCCCTCCGTTTTGGCCTCCCGTCCACATGAAAATGGCGTTTTAGGTCACTGAAAACAAAGCTTTTTGAAAACGCCTTCCAAGGTGGAGATTTTTCAAAACTCTGGTTTCTCCGTCTTCGTGTGGACAAGAAAAACGGAGCTTTATGAAAACGCTGGCGTCATGACGTCAACTCGCGCATCAGTTACCATGGCAATTGGTGTATTGCGCATGCGGCGATCGTTCTAGCGTTGTCCTGCGGACGGAGATATTTTTTAAAACGCCGGTCGTGTGGATAGCATTTTTTTTTTTAATGGAGGGGCAAAAAAACTACGTTTTCAGAAAAATGCGTAACGTGTGGACAGAGCTTAAACGTGCCTGTGCTGTCCTCCTCATTTAGCACTGAGAGATGAGCACAGACAAGTATTCAAAACATTTATCCATGGAGTGCACATGAAACACTTCAGCTGCAATACAGCTTTGGATTTATTATTTTATTTGTTTGTTTGTTTGTTTGTTTATTTATCAATTGTGCGGGGGTTTTTTTTCCTTTCAGTGGCTGCAGCTAATATATTAAGTATATTAGTAATGATGTATTCTAATTACTATTACCATTATGTATTCAACAGAAAGCCGTCTAGTTCATATAATTTAAAATGGTTAAATTGTACGCTTGTAAAAAGCCCCCCTTTTCAAAATGCATATACCAACCACCCAACCCCCCCCCCCCCCCCCCCCCACAAGGAACTCTTTTAGCAAACGTGCAACTCGTTGGATACGCACTGAAAGATATAAAGCCAGGAGGAGATTGCCACTTATTTTCAGCAGCTGAACAAACTTCATTTAGAGGTTTAATTTCCGAAGCCGAGCAGAACAGGGGGAGCTCCGTAATGAGAGCGTTCTGTTGTAAGCAGAACGCAAAACTCTGCCTCTGGCATGTTCCTGAAAAAAGTACTAAATATTAAATATTGAAAAATCATCCAGATTAATGTTGAAGGTCAATTTGATTTTAGAGGAGGCCACTTAAAGCTGGAGGAGGTGAAAACTGACAGCCCACCCATTTTCTTTGCAGTGCAGACCATCAAGAGTGTGACCAGCTCAGGTAGTTCTCTTCGATTTCCAACTGAAAGCATTTGAGCCCCCTAAGCCCCATTAATATATTAATATAGCCCTGCTAATATATTTGAACATAGTATTCATCCATCCATCCATCCATAGTCGATACCCACTTATTCCTGGTCAGGGTCATGGGAGGTACTGGAGAGAGGTACGAATACACCCTGGACAGGCTGCCAGTCCTTCGCACGCACACACACTATTCACTCACACACTCATATTTAGGGGCAATTTAGACTCTCCAATTAAGCTAACCGGCATGTCTTTTTACTGTGGGAGGAGGAAGTCCAAGCACGCATGGAGAGAACATGGGAACTCCACACAGAAAGGTCCTCAGCTGGATTCGAACCAAGAACCATCTTGCTGTGAAGCAGCAGTGCTACCCACTGCACCATAGTGCCGCCCTGAACATATAAAATACTTTAAAAGCAACAAAATTGCACAAGCAAAGTGTTTATCTGAGATGGGGATCATTAGGACGTATTTATGAAGCACACACACTCAACACAGACACAGACACACCCACATAAACACACACTCACACACAGACACACACACACACACACACACACACACACACACACGCACACACACATACACAAACACACATACACACACTTACACAGACAGACACACAGAAACACACACACATACACAGACAGACAGACACACACAACACACGCACACACACACACACACACACACACACACACACACACAGTAGATAAGCAAATGAGGCTATATAAAATAAACAACACAGGCAATGGGCTACATTGTATGCTCCAAAATAAATTACCAAATAAAAAAGTTCAGCACTGGATTTTCACTTGGTGTTGTGGTCACATGAGGCCAAACTGAGCTGACCAGCCATGGATGTGATGCCAGAAAGAGGTTATACTAACAGGACAAAAGCTCAAGCAACTATCAAGGCAGTCTTCCCAACAACAAAAAAAAAAAGATCAGAAGATCTTGAAAGAAGATCCAGTATCTTTACCGAGAGCCTTGTGAAGGAAAGACTCGTAAACCACTGGAAAAATGGTTTGAATAATTGTGACACACACCTTACTGGAACTAATGCTTTCGTTGCCAATTAATTTTGGATAGAACTTGATTGGTCAGTTAATGTAATCGTAATATTTTACTATAACCAGCTAAATTAAACTTTCAAATGGGAACATTTCCAACTACTCTCCCAGCAAAGCTAGCCTGGTGTCGTGTGAAGTTACATAAAGATCTATATTTCAAGTGAACTCTGACCCCAGAGAGAAGGAGGTCAGCAGCTCAGCGGCTGTGAGAATCGCACTAAAGAACTTGGAACTGAACATGGAATTAAGGTTGTAATTATATCCTCTTTTTCTAGCGGCGTAAGCCGAGGGTCAGCTATTAGAAGACTCGTAAAGCACTCCACTGTACTAAAGCAGACTGCCATACGAGATACTTACAATATCTGAATGCAAATAATCACCAGATTTGTGTTTATTCACGGCATTGAGCATGAATAGAGCATGAATAGAGGCTGAACCTCTTTGTTGAGATACAGAAAAGAAGCTGGGAACAGAATAAAAGAACACAATCAATCAGGGTCTGTCTTTTAATTAACGCATTTAAAAAATAAAACAAAAAACTCAAGATTTGAATCGCACTTTGATGATATTCTGATGACTGAATTGATGTTTAAGTGTTGGAATGAGGACAGACAGGAAATCACACAGCAGTGTGAGGTCACGCAGCATTGGAACACAAGTGCGCAACCACAAAAGGCAACTCCAGGTGAACTGTGGCCTTTCAGTGCATGGTTCCTATATCCGCCCTATTGCAGAGAACATTTTATGGAATATACATAAAACTGAGCATATGAGTTAATCAAGAGCAACGCATAAAAATGATTCCCCAGTCCTACCCTCAAACTGCAGGGAGAGTATCACAGCAGAAAAAGGGGGGGGGAAAAATCTCAGGGTTCGAGACGATCACCACGGGTATGTAGATGATCCGGTTGGTCATAAATATCTTTCCATAAGTTTAACTGCACTGTAAAATTCTCTGCCTCAATTCCGCAGCAGAGTTTATGTGAACCCAGCGAGGGTGAAATGCGCTCTATCAGAGTCACATGAACTTTTATCAGATTTGATTTTACGAGGAGTATTTCAGAGCGGTGTGAAGCCCTGAGCTGAAACAGGAGGCAATACCCGGCGTTCGTTAACTCTTAAAGACAGCCCGTCTAATCTGAAGAGCGCCTGGCACCACCAGCGCTCATAATTTTATTCATAACCACTGCCATGAAAGTGTGGCTTCAAAATAACCAATTACCTTTAAAATCTACAATCGGTAGTGTCCCTGCTGAAAATTCCACCCTAGACCAGTGGATTAGCTGACTATACAGGCTGGTCAGCTGGCGAACAGCTGGTTTACCAGATGAAAGTGCTGAAAACACACAGCTTAAACCAGCTGGTCAAAGAATGTTCAGCAGGGATGAGACTCGCTCTTATCTTCACAGCATCAGCATCGCCAGTCGTTGGATTTCAGCGGTGATGTCTTTCGGCGGCACGCGTGACTGCACTGACGCGTGAATCACGAACGGCCGTGTTTTTCATCGGCGCTGCCGCGGCTGACAGCAAACGGTAAAGCGGAGGAACAGGTGAGCGGCACGCGCGTTTACGCGTTGTCAAACAGCGGCTGCCCGCTTCTCGTCAGCGTCGGAGCCACAGACACGGCGAAACGGGTTTACCTGCGTGCTCTGCCCGCCAGGAGGCACGCCGCCTCTCCTACCTCATCAGGAGGAACTGAGCATGTGCGGTTTCAACATCAGGAGAAACAGGGCATGTGCTAAAACTGAATCATCAATTCAGTTTTATTTGTACAATACACAATAATTTAGATAGTTGTAGTTGAGTTATTCAGTATTTAGCTGGCCCAGGAGGGAAAACGAGTTGACGATAAAGACAGCTTGACACATTGGCGAGCTTGCTAACAGTGGAGCTAACTTGCTAACGTGCTATTTTCTCAGCTGAAGATAATGTTGGCAGGCGGCCGAACTCTGCTTACATACTTCCTTCATGAGTAAGTGTGTCCTGCGGCTCCGTTTGACATTTTAAACATAGACAATATATATATTTGTTCCATTAGTTAACTAGCTGGGCTACTGCCTCTCAGTCTTTTGAGTGTGTGTGTTGGTGTATGTGTGCGTGCGCGTGTGTCTGTGCATGGATGCATGTATATATGTTCTTATTTTAATTTCCCTGCATTGTCTGTTGGCACACAGCATCTCTCCCCCATAGAGGATTCATTTCCTCACACCAAAGTCTTGTTTGTCCTGTTAGTCTTCAGATATTTTTCTCTGTTTCT
Source organism: Anguilla japonica (assembly GCA_025169545.1). NCBI lineage: Eukaryota > Metazoa > Chordata > Actinopteri > Anguilliformes > Anguillidae > Anguilla > Anguilla japonica. The sequence goes on from CM045898.1 coordinate 47,770,777, forward strand.
ACGCCAGAATAGCAACACATCACTGGCACCTTAATTACACACTAATTATTGCCAGATTCTATTTGATTTATTTATTTATTACTATGTTTTAATTTGAAGTGGAAAATCAGAGGGAAGTTCGTGTGAGAAATACTTCTTTGACAGGCTTCGCTTTTATATGAAAATAGTTATTTGTTGTGAAAAAAATCTGATAAGACATAATTCTGCATGTTAATACGAAATTCAAACATTTTAACGCATGAACAGCATATGAATCATGTTTTGTTTTTATTTTGTTTCCGAATCGTTCATTAGTGCCAGGGCTGTGTGTTCTCCCTGTTCTTCACTTCATCTCTCAATTAAACGCAAGTGTCAGTGCAAACACAACAACACAGAGGCCTGATTAAACCCAGCTCTCACAAACAGCAGGTTGTACAGAAGGTTTCAAAGAAAATGTTGTTTTTTTTTTCCATCAGGAAATATCAAAATCATTGCATGTACATCAACTATCCTGCCTGCATTTTCAAAAAAAAGTTTTTAAGTCAAGGACAAACACTAAATAAGAATCAACACCAGTGTCTGCTTTTGGCAAGGCCGACAGGAACATCATGTAAAAGAAATTAATTAAGGAACCCTACAGGCCAGGTGAGCCCCAGGAAGCAGGACTCGGGCAGAAAGTGGTTTTCCAGTCCTCTGACAGAGCACCCTGGGCTCCAGTCCGCGAGTCCTACAATAACATTTTATAAAAAGCAGCGCTCCGCTCCTTCCTCTCCTCAGACGGGGCTTTTGTTTTGGCTCTTGAGCCGTGCTCAGGCCTTAATTAAAGGACTGATAACTGCTCAGGCATTAAACAGCACAATATGGCAGGGCTAATGCGAACCTAGGTGCCCCAAACGATTCTGTCAGCCACCATAATGAGAGCTCAGCACAGCATGTGAATATTCCTCACCTAGTTAATACGGGACAGACATTTATCCCTCAGTGTTTTTAACGTGGTTGCCGTATGGTTCGTATGTTAAAACACTGATTGAATGCTGGATTATTTCACTCATTTCTGCCTGAGAAACAATGTTCCCGCAGCCGTGAAAGGCGCTAAGTGCACTATTACAGCAGACGTGGGCCAATCGCGTCCACTCGTTCGGTATAGACCAGCTCGCCACCTCACTTCCTGCGCACGGTCACAGTTTCCTGTCATGGCCGTTCAGTTTGTTTTCTGATTATTTTGACAGCCCCTCCACAGGGTGTTTGCCCACCGCTGCAGGGCGATGGGTCTGCGCACCAGCTGCAGCCCAGCTGACCCCGGCTGAAATTCCTCTTTATCTCTCCTTTGGCATGATGGACAGGGGTGGGGGTGGGGGGAGGCATGCTGGGGAGGAGGTAAGTCCAGCTGCATGCTGGGGGGGGGGGAGGGGGGGGGGGGGACAACTCCATCTGTATGCTGGGGTGGGGTTCAAGTCCAGCTGCATGCTGGATAGGGGGTGGGGGCCTTAAAGTTCTTCATCACCAATCCCATCCCTGGAAGCACAGTTAAGCTCTGCCTGAATCCCCACAGCCCCTCCCTCTCCAGCTGAGGGCTGACTTCAATCAGAATTTCAACTTGGCTTTGATGTACAAATTAATGCAAGTTTAACTTTTTTTTTTCTTCACGTACATGTCTGCTGGGTACGTTTTGGTAATTGCTCAATGAGCCAAACTGTTTAGGGGAGGAAAAAAAATGTTTCTAATTCTGAATAAAAGTTCAGATCAGTGTATTCCAAGGCACTGGCCCAAATTTAATATTTAATTTGTCCTTAGCATTGACATACAAAACAAGTTCATGTGTACTTTTTCATTACAGTAAGAGTTCAGCTTTTGCATTTTAGGAACTGCTAAAAATTACATTCACTTTATTTATTTGAAACATTAGCGTCATTCATAAAAAAAAAAAAAAAACAGGCAAATCAGTGGGCACCCTGCTACCCTGCCACGGGGTCCTAACCGCTCGAATGTTTGCACAGTAAGTGCAAAGACATGTTCTGAGGATTAAATTGATCGGCTGTGTACCCTTTAAAAGATGTTCCATAATACTGTCAGGCCATCAGACCGTATAGGAGTCACATCTAGTTAAATTCACAGGCCCTTCAAGGCCAAAGCAGAGAGAGGGCAGGGTGCTGTTGAACCGGCCCGGAGTTTAAATTCACCGAGCAGGGGAAGCACTGCAAGCCAGAGAGCAGTTTCTTTTTTAATGCTTCCATCAGAAAACTGTAAAAACATAATAAAACCATACACTGTCTTTATCCCTTAGAGCTATACTGTGTGAGGCTTTTGATCTTTCACCATATGCAAATAAATAGATGAATAAATAGATAACTGCAAGGCATTGGCTGAGTCAGTCAGCATTAATCCTTATCACTGAAAACACGAGTGTTATTTAGTTTTTTCCCTCATAAACACGGTCTGATGAGTTCAGCAAACACCAAAATTAGCTTTGGGATGGAAACACCTCGCTGTTCCATTTAGCTGTAAATCAAAATTAAGGACAAGTGCAGGAATCGGGGCCTGTGTCCGGGCTGGCTGCTTTTGTTTATGATGCGCTCCTAATGCTCCTCCCAGGAGCAGCGTGCTGCATGAGCCTGCAGGTTCCAGAACACTGCGGTCTGCACTGTTCCGCTGCAGCCCATTGGACGGTTTGCGGGTTCGCAGCAGGACAGCCGATTGGCCAGCTTACTGTGGCCCCACGATCCAACCGTCTCTCTGCGTCCGCAAAGTGATGACATCACTGGCCTTTATGGAGACTGCCGAAGGACTTTTAGCTATTATAGCGATTTAAAAAAAAAAAATAAAAGTAAGGAAACAACGACTGCATTTGGATGCTATGGAAACGGCCAACCAATCAGAATGCTTGAAACGGGTCTATCAGAGCTATTTTCCTTCTCTAAATGGGCAGACCGACAGCACATGACTGAGAGCATCATGCAACTCTGCTGCAAATGTTGAAACATGGCCCAAAAAAAACAAAAAAGCACACTGCACTTTTAAGGTGAACACTGCACCGTACAGCACAGCCAAAGCGTGTCTTCTGAGAGACTGCAGTCTTCAGCCATGGCTTGTGAAGGAGACGCAGGCCTAGGCTCCTTTTACTGGGTCACAAGCCCCACTTTATCTCCCAATGCATTTGCCCCTCACACAGCCAGAGCAGCACCAGGGTTAAGCAGCCACAGCAGCACCAGGGTTAAGCAGCCAGAGCAGCACCAGTGTTAAGCAGCACCAGGGTTAAGCAGCCAGAGCAGCACCAGTGTTAAGCAGCACCAGGGTTAAGCAGCCAGAGCAGCACCAGTGTTAAGCAGCCAGAGCAGCACCAGGGTTAAGCAGCACCAGGGTTAAGCAGCCAGAGCAGCACCAGTGTTAAGCAGCCAGAGCAGCACCAGGGTTAATCATCCAGAGCAGCACCAGTGTTAAGCAGCCAGAGCAGCACCAGTGTTAAGCAGCCAGAGCAGCACCAGGGTTAAGCAGCCAGAGCAGCACCAGTGTTAAGCAGCCAGAGCAGCACCAGTGTTAAGCAGCCAGAGCAGCATCAGGGTTAAGCAGCCAGAGCAGCACCAGTGTTAAGCAGCACCAGCGTTAAGCAGCACCAGGGTTAAGCAGCCAGAGCAGCACCAGTGTTAAGCAGCACAAGGGTTAATCATCCAGAGCAGCACCAGGGTTAAGCAGCCAGAGCAGCACCAGTGTTAAGCAGCCACAGCAGCACCAGTGTTAAGCAGCCAGAGCAGCACCAGTGTTAAGCAGCCAGAGCAGCACCAGGGTTAAGCAGCCAGAGCAGCACCAGGGTTAAGCAGCCAGAGCAGCACCAGTGTTAAGCAGCCAGAGCAGCACCAGTGTTAAGCAGCCAGAGCAGCATCAGGGTTAAGCAGCCAGAGCAGCACCAGTGTTAAGCAGCACCAGCGTTAAGCAGCACCAGGGTTAAGCAGCCAGAGCAGCACCAGTGTTAAGCAGCACAAGGGTTAATCATCCAGAGCAGCACCAGGGTTAAGCAGCCAGAGCAGCACCAGTGTTAAGCAGCCACAGCAGCACCAGTGTTAAGCAGCCAGAGCAGCACCAGTGTTAAGCAGCCAGAGCAGCACCAGGGTTAAGCAGCCACAGCAGCAACAGGGTTAAGCAGCCACAGCAGCACCAGTGTTAAGCAGCCAGAGCAGCACCAGGGTTAAGCAGCCAGAGCAGCACCAGGGTTAAGCAGCACAGGGTTAAGCAGCCAGAGCAGCACCAGGGTTAAGCAGCACCAGGGTTAAGCAGCACCAGTGTTAAGCAGCACCAGGGTTAAGCAGCACCAGTGTTAAGCAGCACCAGTGTTAAGCAGCACCAGGGTTAAGCAGCACCAGGGTTAAGCAGCAGCAGGGTTAAGCAGCAGCAGGGTTAAGCAGCACCAGGGTTAAGCAGCAGCAGGGTTAAGCAGCACCAGGGTTAAGCAGCACCAGGGTTAAGCAGCAGCAGCGCGCGGTGGAGAGGACTGGCGCACGCTGGCGTTACGTAAGCGCGTCTGATCCCGCCGCGGTCGCCGTGGGCGCTGAGCAAGAGCACGTCAGGCGAGGCGCGACGGAGCCGCCAAACCCGCCAGCAATTCCACACGCGACCGCGAGCCGCTACCGCAGGCTCAGGCTCAGGCTCATCAGATACAGGTACAGGTACAGGCTCAGGCTCATCAGATACAGGTACAGGTACAGGCACTGCCGCGGCTGCATGGCTAATTGTGAGCGTGTTTGTAGCGCCCTGCGGTCACTGCAGGAGGCACACAGCGCTGATTGGTCGAGTAATGCGTGTGGAGCGCGCGGTCAGGTTGTTCTCTGGGTGCGAGTGCGCACGCCAGCGCCGCGCTTGGACAGAGACTTTTGTAAAGAAGCCATTGCAGTTTACTCATAGAGCTGTGGTTATTTAAAAGCCCTCTTTTCACTCATATGAAGGTCAGCTTAATAAAACGGACCCCCGCCCCCCCACCCACCCACAGACAGACACACACACACGCACACACACAAAAGTCTGCTGCAACTACTGTATGAATAATTCAATGCAGCGATAACACCGCTAAAATATGACATACTGTAGATTGTAGATTTTCGGAACAGTTCAGTTCAAGCCCTTGTAGGGGGGTTTTACAGAAGTGAGTCCCTTATCAGACCCCAAAGGGAAACAGACTGTGCTTACTGTGCTGCCAGGGAGTCAGCCGGGTTTGATTTAAAAAAAGACACCAGTGAACTGCGATGGCAGTTTCTGAATATTCTACCGGATCAGCATGGTGTGAACCTTCAGTTGGAGCCTGTGATTGTGTGGTACAGTGGGCACTGCCTGAGGAACGCCACTCAGAAGTGAACCGTTCTGAGTCAGCAGACAGCTACAAAGGTGTGTAGCCCGGTGTGATAGGCGAGCCAGAGATAGCGCAAGCAGGATCACGGATGTATTTATTTGTTGTGATTCTGCCTTCTTTGATGACTCTGGGATTTTTTTTTTTTTGATCCTTGAGTATGTAAGGGGAAAACTGGAATGGTTCAGGAGACTCATCAACACAACCTCCTGCAAGCTATTCATGTATAGCCCTTACACTACAAACACATTTTGCACCATTGTGTATCGCCATCATTGAATATACTGTGCAATAAACTGCAGTCACTTTAGCCTGGCATTCCTCTTTGACTCCTTCCGCTTCACACCCAGAAGTTTTCAGGTCCTAGCGTACACACAGAACTCAGGATATCTGCACCTTTCAGTCACCTATACACTAGCACTGTAGCAAGGTACACAATCGTATCTAAGCAGGCTACACAAGACAGAGGCACGTCCACATCTCCCAAGACAGACAGCGATCCGTATAGAGCCACACTACCGGCAGATCAGCTGCAGTCTCCTTCTGCACATAACTGTGAGCACAGAGGAAAGGTAACAACACTGTTTTGGAGTCAGATAACCAAGGTATCATTAAGTTAATCCCATTCCAGTAGCACTGGGTAAGACTACACGTGTTCCTTTGCCACTCAGAGAGTTCCGTGTGCTGTTTGGTGTATCTGAGGGGATTGTTGTACGCTGCACATATAGACTTATCCACCTCTGATCAGCAGGGTTCTGGAAGTAAACAGCATACCTTGATTGTCTCCACATGCAGTGAGCAGCTCTTGCTGGCATTTCACTAAAGCCCTTCTCATTTTAGAACAGAAATTGCCATCATTACCTTTATCAACAATGTTGCTTATTATTAGAACAAAGTCAAGGTACTAATATATATTTTCAAAAAACTTCCAAGAGCTGAATTTGCATTTATATTCTCTAGCTTAGTGGGCTGTTAGTCATAAGAGCTCTTTTCGTTCAGTCCCAGTCATTCCTATTTTAAACAGCCTACGTGGGTAGACCACAGCAGAAGTATTATAGAATTATTCTCATGCACCTTAATGACTTTCTCATACATTTAGGATTTCAGCAGGTGCTGCTGCCCATAGCGACTTACATAAGTGCATTCACACAGGTCTAAAAACAGAAGCATGAACAACAGCAGTATTATTATTATTATTATTATTATTATTATTATTATTATTATTGTGATGGTCTTTGAAACTCCACTTGCAGGGGCATCATTGGGGAGCTTACCTTAGAATCATGATCTTGTGTTGTGTTGTGTTGTGGGCATACCCCCCCCCCCCCCCCCCCCCCCCCCCCACCCCCCCCCACCCCCCCCCCCCCCTAAACAAGGCATTCAGCTTGAAATGCCTGAGCAAAGTTTCATCGAGTGAGATACAGGCCATGCCACATGTCCCTGGATATAAACGGTGTATATGTTATTGCAGCATTAAACCAAAGCTGAAGCTATAATATGATTTATTGCCGTATCAGAGGAGCACTATTTCCAGGAACATGCAGTGGAAACAGGACAATAAATAAATAAATAAATACATACATAAAAAACCAAAACCGTTCACATCAGTCACATGTCAAATCAATAAAATCACGACATGTCACCTGTCTGAAGGGCTTTAGGCCCTGGGACTGAGTCTTTGGGACGTAAGAACAGGACCAGGCGGTGAGTGAAAGCCCGTGACTCACCTGGGGGGGGGGGGGGGGGGGGGGTCACAGGTGAAGCTGCTCAGCTGGTAAAATCCAATTTGTTGCTGGTGTCTTCCTTCAGCCTTCTAATCCCGCACGAGTAGCTGGTGGATTACAGAAAGGGTGAAACAAACAAGGGAAGGGACAGAGAGAGCGAGGGAGGGCGGAGGGAGAGAAGGAGGGAGAAAGAGAGAGAGGGAGAGGGGGGGGACAGAGAGAGAAGGGGGGCAGAGAGAGAGGGAGGAAGAAAGAGAGAGAGGGAGAGGGGGGGAGACAGAGAGAGAAGGGAGGGGGCAGAGAGAGAGGGAGGAAGAAAGAGAGAGAGAGGGGGAACAACAAGAGGGGGAGAGAGAGGAGGGGGACAACGAGAGAGAGAGAGGAGAACTCAAGTTTATAATCAGTTGCAGCAGAGTGGCAGGACAGAGAGCATTACAGTAGATAAGCACATACAGCCAGCCTGCAGAGGGGGAGCTGCTGCAAGCGGGAGGTAGCAGGACCCCAGTTTCCTGTAAACATACTGAATTATAATTTTGCAAAATGCAACGGTACATGTTTGGCTATGGAACGGGGTAACCCTGGGGGTAATGCACGGGGTACTGGAAAGAGATGTGTCTGTAATCTGTGAGAAACAGAAGTTTGGGGAGATCGCTATCATCGAAATAGCGCGGCGATGAAATAGGGCATCAGAGGGAGGCATCCTCAGGCTCGCATGTGACTCAGCCTGAACGGGCTCGTCCAATCGTCTGTTCTCATGACCTCAAACCGACCCCGCTCCCAGGGGGCGGGGCTACTATAGACAGCCCACAGTACCAGGGGGCGGGGCTACTGCACACAGCCCACAGTACCAGGGGGCGGGGCTACTGCACACAGACCCCTCAACCAGGGGGTGGGGCTACTATAGACAGCCCACAGTATCAGGGGGCGGGGCTACTATAGACAGCCCACAGTACCAGGGGGCGGGGCTACTATAGACAGCCCACAGTACCAGGGGGCGGGGCTACTATAGACAGCCCACAGTACCAGGGGGCGGAGCTACTGAACACAGACCTGTCTACCAGGGGGCGGGGCTACTGCACGCAGACCCCTAAACCAGGGGGTGGGGCTACTGCACACAGCCCACAGTACCAGGGGGCGGGGCTACTGCTCGCAGGCCTGTCTACCAGGGGGCGGGGCTACTGCACACAGACCTGTCTACCAGGGGGCGGGGCTACAGCACACAGCCCACAGTACCAGGGGGCGAGCCTACAGTACACTCAATGATTGGTTGATGCAATTCAGTGATTGGTTGCACATGGCCCCACCCATCACTGAGCCAATGAAAGCCTCACTCTCCCATCACTGATATTACAGCCTAGGATGAGGCAGCCATCCAAGATTATTGCAGGGACCTCACCTCCGCCTGACAGGCATTACAATCATAACATAAAGTGTCCAACAGTGATAAAATACTGGATTAATGCCACATTTCCCTCTCAAGCCTCACTGAATCTCCAACTCAAGGGTGCACTGGGCGATCCTTCTGTTTGGACTGGGTGACTGACACATTCAATTTCATTGCTCTTACTGTTAAAACCACATGGTTTGCACATCCAGGCTTTTTTTTCTTCAAATGTGCTCAACAATGAGCAACATGGCTGCAATCAGTCTGGCACCAAGAGCTTCAGTCAAGTTTCAGAGTCTCTGAAAGAGTCCGGTAAGAAATGCCCTCAGGGACACAACATTCAGAGAGAATCGACCCTCTGCAACCACTCTGGATACAGCCTGAAGCAGCACAGAGGGGAGTCGGCACTGTGGACGAACTGAGCACGTAGCCAGAGGATTGCAAGTTCAAACCCCAGCAGGGACACAGCCACGGTATCCACAGGTGAGATCCTCTTTAGGTAAGCTCGTGTAAATTAAGGTTTCTACTGTGAAACACAGCATAAAACTAATGACAGCAACACAAGTAGCAAGAGGGAAAACAACAACAGAGAGCCTAATTTCTCTTCAGGAAAGAAAGGAACTGTCGTGGACTCAGTGGACTCAGATGAATTCACTTGATGTTGATAATTTATTTTTTTGATAATACATTTTTCAAATTCATATCCAGTCCCATTCGGATCTCATAGCTGCTCGCAGGCCCCTATCTCCCCGTGTCGTTAACAACTGTTTGATTCATGCCTCCGTAACATTTGTGCGTTCTTAGACTGCTTAATATTTATCGATTCCCATATGCAGTAAAAATCCACTCCAGGCAACGGGATAGCCCCTCCTCCCCTGGTCCAAATAGTGCTCAGTGAACACAGCATCAGCACAATATATCCACTAACATCGGCCCTTTCCCCATTCAAATAGCCATGCTGATGAAAGGTACAGAAACAGTTAGGTATTGATCTTTGTTTCGGATTGTTTAATATCGCATTAAGCCTCTTGCTAGGGGGGTGGAAAAAGTAAATTAATGTGATACGAGCAATTTATAGGTTTAATGAAAAAAGTGCAGAAGGACTGCAACGGAATGGAAATAAAGTGAAAGACTGTGGCTTTGGGGATATTCCTCAGCAAGAATATGGGCATATTTCATAAAGAATAATTGCATTAGTAAATGTCCCTTTATTTCACACAGCACAGGACGGTGTGGTTTTCACTGTGGATATCTCTCTTTAATCAGAGGCGTGTACCACCAGAATCCGTGCTCACCTCGTCTTAGATCGATGGGAGAGAGGTTAAGATTTATCAAACTGACTAAACCGGGTGATGATTACAATATCAGACTGAGAGAGCTGGATTTGGAACCAAGCAAATGCAGGGGCCAGAATGAGAGCTTCAGAAAGTGAGGGTGTATGTGTGCGTGTGCGTGCGTGTGTGTGAGTGTGTGTGTGTGTGTGTGTGTGTGTGTGGGATGTGTGTGTGTGTGTGTGTGGGCGTGTGTGTGAGTGTGTATGTGAGTGTGTGTGTGTGTGTGTGTGTGTGTGTGTGTGGGCGTGTGTGTGTGTGTGTGGGCGTGTGTGTGGGTGTGTGGGCGTGTGTGTGTGTGTGTATGTGGTAGGGGAGGGGGGTCACGCTCATGTCTTCACATGACAGGTGAAGTCAAAGGTTAAAATGTGGAGGGGGAGGCATTGATTTAGGAGAAAAATAAAAGTAGAGGGGTGATATGGCCGGCAGCCATTTCATTGCCCGGGGGATAATTCCAATGCACATCACAGATCAGAAAGGCTGCGTTTCCTTCCCGTCAGCACACCCATCTGCAGTTCAGACAGCCCCAATGGGCCATATAAACATCAGCTGCAAGGCTGTATGCAGGTATTAGTCCGGTAAAATTTTTGATCAATTATTTGAATATATTTCACAGTAAGGGTTCTTATTATATTATAATTAAAACTTTTTTTTTTTTTGATATAGCTAATAGTAGTACATTTTAATATTAGTACTATTAGCTTGTCTGGGCTTCTGTTCTGGCTTGGACATGCACTTGCTTGCACAGCTGACATGTACAAAAACATAATGTATGCTGTATGGTGTGCTTTCCATAAATATCATCAAAATGATGAAAATCTGATTCTTCACACCATCAAAGCCTGAGAGCCAAGTGCTTTGCGTGCGTAAAACCGAGGCTTAATCCTCACTGCTGCTGACGGTCTGCGTCCGCACCGCTAACTTCACTCGCGACGGCGTCGAGACGCGTACTGAAAGAAGCGTTTGCTACAGTACGCTTCCAGAGAGAGCGGATTCCAGCGCTGCTCTCTTCCCGAGCACAGCGGCTTCAGACAAACAGCGATTAATTACAGTGTTCAGATACACCCTGACCAGGCAGAAACAAAAGAGTGACGTGCTGGCTCACAGAAAGCTCATTGGCTGGGTATCAGTGCTCGGGGGTGATCCTGCAATTGGCTTAGCTAACATTCCCAGGGTCTGTAACGTCATCAGGGTCTGCAACACTCTGAATGACTTCACAGGAAGGTGTGAATTTTTTTTTTTTTTTCAAAATTCCAAGTCAGTGTTCTAGAACTCCACTGCATCAACAGTGATTGCGACATCAGCATTAGAATGTTCCGGCACTGCTTTGCGTCCTGCTTTAAAAGATCTGGGAGCAGAGCAGAATGCACGATCAGCCCCAGTGGCTACTACAGGCCAGCAATAGGCTAAACAACTCCTGATAAAAAACACAAGTTGAGCCTTGTAAGGCATCGGACTCACCATTTAAAAAACTAACATTTATAAAGAGCTAACACCCAGGCCAGCATCTCTAGTACGGTAAGCCCTGTGGTGATGTTTACTTTTTCTAGCTGTAAAAAAGGCCCACTGCCTTCTGTGAGACTGGTGGGACTATATTGGGAGTCGCAGGTCTTGTTTACCCGGCGAATAGCGTTCCATTTCTCATTTCAGAGACCGGGTGTGATATTTGGAGAGGACGGACCACGCCCCCTCCTCGGTCCCTCGCTCGCCCACTCCAGCGGGACACGCAGGGCAGGAACAGCCACTTCGGTCCCAATTTAAACCCTCACTTTACGGTTTATAAAAGCCCACACTGGCATTCCACTGCTCTGAGCTACAAACCTTGAAATGCCACATTCTGTGTTAGAAAAAAAAAAGTGTAAAATTACATGAGGGAGTTAGAAAATCTTTTTCCCCCCCCCCTCTCTCTCTCTCTCAAATATATGTGTTTATGTGTTTGTTAAAGTAATGTGGCTTTCACAAAGAAACGCACTGATCTGGATGCCGTGCCCACTATATAACCCAGTATTACAGCAGCAAGCATTGCCAATTTGCATATTCATAGCATTCGCAATGAGGGTAAAGGTGTAGAGATGCTACAAAGCCAATTTCAGTATTTCATTGAACATTTTTTGGTGGGAGAACCACATTACACAAAAGATTATTCCATATACAATATTTTTAAGGCTTTAAAATACATCTAGAGGGGTACTTTAAACTAACACTGGAGTAAATGTCACCAAGGTGCAATATGCTAATGTTCTCCTTGCTTAAGAAAAAAAAAACAGAGGAGAGCTGTTTTCCTCTTCCTTTAAGCTGAGACAGAAAGGTGTGATGAAAACAGTCCCGTAAACCACCAGGGCTTTGTGAGGATAAGCATTGTGTGGTCTAAACCCGCTCAACATGGCAAACAGCTCCTCGTGAATAAAAAATAAAAAAAACCTGCGCTTTTAGCTTTCAGGCACCATACAGAATCCAGTGTAATGTCGGCAAAGTAACTCAAACCGTGTCATCAGTCTAATATCTGCAACAATTAACAGAAGCACTAAAGCCTAACTGCTGATCTGTAAAGGTCAGTACATTGCCAGACAGACTTGGGCTGATCTGTAAATGTCGGTACACAGTCAGACAGGCTTGGGCTGTGGCCTAGATGGGTTAAAGCGTATGAATGTGAATGAGCTTGACACTGGGCGCTCCTTCTAGCTCTCTCTCTCTCTCTTTTTTTCTCTCTCTCCCTCCCTCTCCCTCTCTCTCTCCCTCTCTCTCACACACACACACACACGTAAGCATAGACACTGTAAATACTGATCATGGTGTTGTGCTACAGCAGACCCCCCAGAGCAGTGATTGGCTGCTCTCCTCTCAGCTGGTGAGGACATGCTGTTTGCAGTACAGTAGACATACACAGGGCCGTTGCAGTTGTCAAAGATCTGTGTTGCTACACCTTGATGGAGAGCAGGCTGATATCAGCGTTAGCGCTGATCAGTTTCACTCCTGTCTTTTGAAGCTTTCGGCAAATGCAAGCATTGCACTTAGAACATAGTTATTTGTGTCTACATAAGTCAAGCCAATTTACTTTTTAATCTTTAAGTTGAATTTAAATTATGCTGATGCTACGAGCTGGTTAATCAAAAACTGTAGATTGATTTTTCTTTGCAGATTCCTGCTGTATTATCACCATAATTAAAATGTAACTACTGTAGTACCAAAATATTGCTGCACATTTCTCTTATGTAAAAATAATGTATACATGTCTACAAAATCAGATTAACTTAAATGAAATGAATCCCGAAGACTCCAGGATAACAACATTAAAGCGTAACCGCGTTCATTTGGAAGGCAGATGCTCACACATTCACTCAAACGACGCATTCATCTTGAGAGACGGTACGTGCAAGTGGCGTGTTCCTCTTTCTAACTGCGCAGGGGGATATTTGCTACAGGGGGTGAGGGGGTGGGGGGGGGGGTGGGGGGGGGGGGGGAGGGGGTGGGGGACAGCCATGGCTCGATATCGAGCACCTCAGCAGTCACAACAGCAGTGCTCCTGCTGAGCTCGAACCTGGAGCGTAACCTCGGTCACAAGCCCCAGCACCTTAAACGCTGTTTCTGTCGCTTCCAAAACTATCTCCCTGTTTTCCGTGGGCAAAAAAAGTCCTTCGTCCTTACTTTCCTTTCACACTCATCATCACTGGCTGCAGCATATGGGCTGAGTGCTCTGTGTCATGTGACTGATTGATTAGCCAATAGGCCTCACTGCAGTGCCACATGTTTAACTGTGATCAGATACAAGGGGACAGAAGGAAATGCTCGACAGCCTCGGAGGTCAGGTGGTAACGCGAGCGAAAGCGTTCGGGCTCCCTGAGGCACGCAGGCCCACGGCCTCGTCCTTATCAGCGCGCGGGACGGGGGCGTCGGCCGCTTCGCCTCTGAGCACGCTCCGTAGCGCTCTGTCGCGCTTGCGATGTTTACCCATCAGCACCTATACGACAGCCCGTGTACACAAAACGGGAAAAAAAAAAACACCTGTTTCTGAAAAGGAAAAGGACAAGAAATGCATTATGCATGAGGTTCATCCTGAAACACAATATCCCACACTGTTCTACCCCCGACCAGCGTCTCTTCCACACTATACTACCCCCGACCAGCGTCTCTACCCCCCCCCCCAGTGTCACAAACCCCACCTGCCTGCCAGTGCCTTGAGCTCAATAGGGAGGCCGAGGGGGGAGGGGGGGGCAGTGATGTGTGGTCTGTGTGGCTAGAAATCAGAATAAATGGTGTGTGGGGGGGGGGGGGTGTTGGGTTCTTGTTTCACATAACTGGGGTGAGGGGGTGCCATGTAAAATCAGCTGAGAACAGAACTGTTATTGTGATTAAAACTGTCAAGGCTGAACATCACTCGATCCATCACTCTTTCATTTGGCAAAGTGACATTTAAAATCAGATTCTGACACTGCGCTTCGCAGCAGGTACTTTTCTGGAGGAAGGAAAAAAGAAAAACAGAAAAAAAGCCATTTAGAGCAATGCGGGAAGGACAGGAGAATTATTCACTGACCTCTCAATAGAGAGACAGAATGCAGCCACTGCATTCAAATGAGCTGCATGGAGCTGATCTTCTGAGTCCTCACACACACACACACACACACACGCACGCACACACACACGCACATGCACACACACATGCACGGACACACACACACAAACATACTCTCACACACACACGCACGCACGCACACACAAAAACATGCTCTCACACACACACTCATGCAGACACCAATTTGGGCCTATGCTTCTCCTCTTGGGCTGAGGGACAGAGGTTGGAAATGAAAGCAAGAGAGCAGAAAAGAGTGTGGGGGGAGTGAGAGAGACAGACAGAGAGAGACAGAGAGAGAGAGAGAGAGAGGGAGAGAGAGAGCAGGGGGTGTGAGAGTGGAGGAGAGAGACAGACAGAGAGAGAGAGCAGGGGGTGCAAGAGTGAGAGAGAGAGAAAGAGAGAGACAGACAGAGAGAGGGGAGAGAGAGAGCAGGGGGTGTGAGAGTGGAGGAGAGAGACAGGGAGAGAGAGAAAGAGAGCAAGAGCATCTGATGGGCTCATTAGGGACAATTGGATGGGGAGCGGGCCTGGGGCCTCTGAGAGAGTGTAAACATTGAAAGGGACAGGAACTCTGAGTGAGAAACAGGAACTCAGAGAGAGGGACAGGAACTCAGAGAGAGGGACAGGAACTCAAAGAGAGGGACAGCAACTCAGAAAGAGGGACAGGAACTCAGCTCCCCTCTGCTGATGTGATCTGCTGCTCCATCATCAAGCTGCACTCACTACAGCGCCTCTGAGCCCTGCTGAGTGCTAGCAGGAGCACCCAGCGTGTGTGTGTGTGTGTGTGTGTGTATGTGTGTGAGAGAGAGTAAGAGAGAGAGTGTGTGTGTGTGTGTGTGTGTGAGAGAGAGTAAGAGAGAGAGTGTGTGTGTGTGTGTGTGAGAGAGTAAGAGAGAGAGAGTGTGTGTGAGTGTGTGTGTGTGAGAGAGTAAGAGAGAGAGTGTGTGTGTGTGTGCGTGTGTGTGTGTCTGCTATCAGGAGTACAGAGTGCCAAGCTCATTCACATTTACACTGGACAAGGAACAGCGATGTTACACATTACTGTGGGAATTGTCATATAGTCATACAGTGCTTTCAGCAACAACAGACATTCATTAACAATATGTACTCACACACATTCAGTATAAACACACACACAGATAATACAAACACACAGATGTAGGCACACACACACACAAAGATGGATGTGCACAAATTTGAAAACAGCAACACATATGCAAATATAGACATTTCCCCACTTGCACGGACATTTGCAACGCACTTTAGATCAGATTAATTTGAGCTCAGTGAAAGATGTTCTCCGTGCCAAGAACAAGCAGACGTGAACAAGGCTCCTGATTGCAGATGGACTTTGATCAAACACAAACACAAACTCGAGTGTCCCTAATCCACTCAGCACCTGTGTGCACATCACAGCCAGCTCATCAAAGGGCTCCTTCAGCTTTCTATAGAAGGTGAGGCTCTTCAGTATATGTCTGTGATATAGTAATACAGTGTAGATACAGTAAACATGTGAAAGGAAGCTACCTGGGAGTTTCTTTCATAAAGGACATTACAGCCTATTTGCTATTTGCACCTCTGCCAGTCATGCCCATGGACCAGCTTGCGAGTGCTAATGTAAGGTGCCATCTTAGGGTGCGCGTTTCTGGAGCGAACGCAAGTGGGGTGCGCTGAATTTCTGCCACTGTGCCGTACGGTCACAGGCTCGACTTCAGAAAACGCAGTTCTTCTGAGGAACTGGCTGTTCCTGCGGGAGGAAATGGGTCGGACTGCGTGTTCCGAAAGGCTTGATTCTGCACATCTACAGACCGGGTGCTGATGGGGGTCTCCCAGGGGGCAGTCCTGGTTCTGCTCATTCACTGATTCAGTGACGAATCACTATTAAAAACTCACCGGCTCCAGCCAATCACAGCACAGGGCAAAGCTCACTGGCGTGCAATTAAGCAACGCACAAGAACAAATCGATCAAAGCGCAGCGATGGCTTCTCTCCTCCGATGCCCACACGCACGCCCTCTCTGCATCTCCTGCGTGACTGAAGAGCAGGCAGAGCTGGGCCAAAACGCTGGTTGCCATGGCGCTGATGACTGGCAGCTGTTCCCCTGCGCTGGACTCGTACCTGCGGGCGCTCGGCGGCTCGAGCCCGGCGGCGTCGGAGGCCATCTTGTGTTTCGTTCCGAGCGCGGGCTGCCCTTAATGTCCCCGCGCCAGCGCCTGGCCTTTCGGCCCCCAGCCCGAGCAGAGGGGGAGCGGCGCCGTGTCGACCCATCGATCATCGATCCGCCGGAGTGCGGCGGAGGAGCTCTCCTGGCAGAACGGGGGCGAGCGCACCCTGCGCCGCCAGGGCAAACCCTTGGGCTAGCCCCGCCGCACAAGGGCCACTGACCCAGGGCGTCCGCTCAGAACTCACTGCTCTCCTCCAGCCAAGCATAGATGCTCTCATAATGGGGTGTATGTTCACAGAGCTGTGGTTCTCATAATGGGGTGTATGTTCACAGAGCTGTGGTTCTCATAATGGCGGGTATGTTCACAGATCTGTGGTTCTCATGATCGTGTGTATGTTCACAGATCTGTGGTTCTCATGACCGCGGGTATGTTCACAGATCTGTGGTTCTCATAATGGCGTTATGTTCACAGATCTGTGGTTCTCATAATGGGGTGTATGTTCACAGATCTGTGCTTCTCATAATGGTGGGTGTGTTCACAGATCTGTGCTTCTCATGACCGCGGGTATGTTCACAGATCTGTGGTTCTCATGACCGCGTGTATGTTCACAGATCTGTGGTTCTCATGATCGCGGGTATGTTCACAGATCTGTGGTTCTCATGACCGCGGGTATGTTCACAGATCTGTGGTTCTCATAATGGCGGGTATGTTCACAGAGCTGTAATCACATCGCCGTGCTCAAAGTAGTCGCCCACAGGGCACTGCTTAAAGCCATAGCTTCACCCAATGCTAGTTTTAAGTCTCGTGTGTTGAAGATGGGTTTACTGTTATTATTACTGAGTTCATCCTCTTTTTTTTCAGTTGTATCCTTTGATTTGTATTTCATGCTTATTTTCTGTCATGTTTTTGATTCCATTGGGAATCGGGCTGTAAACTCTGTATCATCATCATCATTATTATTATTATTATTCACATGTAGTTAAAGTGCACATTCTCAGCTTTTATTTAAGAGTATTTTTATATTTTGTACACTTTGATTTGACCATCAGCACTTCCAGCCACCTTCCGCACCTCCTTGATTCGGGGGCTTGTTGCCTTAGGTTAGTAGTGTAATTTCTACATGGCAAAATCAAAATGTATGAAAAATACCCTTTAATAAAAAACTGGAAGTGTACTTCAACCACATATGAATTGTTTGATTACAAATATAAAATTGTGGAGTACAGAGCCAAATCAAGAAAAAATATGTCTTTGTCCC